>CM076571.1:500944292-501299049 GCA_034641835.2 Pinus albicaulis | reverse complement strand
AGGGCGGAGAATGGAGTGGGGTCTATGGTGATGTAGATTTTGCCGTGTAGTGGATGGGTTTATTTGGTGGTATCGAGTTAAGTCCCGATCGTCGGATCACATGAATGGACGGTTGAGATTCAAAGATGGGGTAGGTTATTTGAATGGAGGAAAAGGTAAGGCATGCGTAAGGGCGGAAGGATAAGTGCCTGAAGGACGTTGATTTGCAGAGATCAACAGTCCAGAGTTGTTAAAAAACATAAAGTCGGAAATGGAAAAATAGAAGGAAAAAAGGGGTTTTGGCATGGAGGTTTGAAACTTTAAGTGCCCGATTGCGGGGCTTCGGCCGCATGGGGGAAAGGGGCTAAATGAAATAAGCCCTGGGGGGCTTAATGATTTTATAATTGCAAAGGGCTGTTTTTAGGCCAAAAACAGAGATTTTAAGGCCAAAAGAGGGTTCCGATAGGTGAGATAAGGGTTTTTAAAACCAAATAAAGGGAAATATAAGGTTTAAAAAGGGTTTTAGGATGATTTATAGGTTAAAATGAAGGTTTATGGAGGGATTTGTGAAAGGGAAGAAAGGTGAAAATGGAGAATTGAAATGATGTAAAATGGAGTTTTTAAGCAGTCTTTCTCTTAGTAAACAACAGGTACTTTAGGACTAATAGTAAAACATCAATGAATATTAACTCCAAGGATAAAGGATATCATAAGACTTCAAGAACTCAAAATTTGGACATGAATTGTTTCTTGAAGGCTAAAAATATTTAGCCACCATTTGATATGAAAAATTATATAGGTGGCTAACAGAATGGTCCACTATCCAGCTGCACATGGCCAATCAGCAGAAGATCATACCTTTAGGATAGTTATCAAAGGTTGTAGTGGATATCGCATGAGTTAAGGTCCGGGTTGAATTTTAGGTCATTCAGATTGTGGAATATGCGAATCCTTACCCTGCACTCCTAGGGTTGGACTGGGACATCGACATGGGTGGGATTATCTACTTGAAAAAGAGAAGCATGATATTTGAGAACGAAGGGACACAAGTGATAGTCCCTCTAGATCCCGCAGAAGGAGAAAGGAATACGGAGCCTGTGCGTCTCGAAGAGGATGTGGATCACATATACAAGTTAACTACGCGGGATGAAGATTGGATCAATCCTACAGCTGATGGTATGATCTGCTGGGAGAAGGATAGCGACTGCTTCTCTGACTCTGACAGAGAAATGGAAAATTGGAAAAACCGGTTGCATGATGTATTTGCACTGTGATGTCTCAGAATTACGAGGGATTTCCGATGTATATCCTCAAAGGTAAGATATTTCCCTACTTCGATGGTTCTGGTAGTATTAAGGAGTTCTTGCGAGCGTTCGAAGCTGAGGTTCTTAGGGAATGGATGCTGTGGGCCATCAATCTTGCTATGTACGCAACGCCGGCAAGATGGTGGGACATGCAGAAGGGGGCATTCCAGCGCTAGGAGGAATGTCGAGATATGATGATCCTGTGATTTGAGCGTCCAACTGACGTGCGCGTCAAGAATTTTCTAGGCCCAAAGGATCCTCGTGAACACTTGCTCACATGGATGGTAAAATGGGGTGATCAAACTACAGAAGAATGGGTTCACCTGTTTTTTCATGCAATGGGACCAATTCCGGCTGCATGGTACTTGGATGCGGAGCTACACCAGCACACCCACCACTGGAAAACTTTAAAGACCAAATTCTTATGAATGTTTGGATTAATGGGAGGCTCAGAGGTTCTTGATGAAGCTCTCTAGGATATAGATACTTTTGTCTTTAATAAATCTATCCCTTGCACAGCCTTTGGGGCACTAACATGGGAAGCACATATGCAGGATATTACCAATTGCTGCAACCTAACCATCGAAGAGAATGATGAGGACCCGCACAACATCTTTGTCTCCGAGTCAGAGGGGGGACGTGCAGTTGTCGGCCCACCACTACATATTGTGGATGTTACCAAGCCTCTGAAGTTAAGAGAAGTCAATATTGGCACTAACGAGCAGCCCAAGTTGGCTAAAATTGAGGACTATTTGGATGATGATACTGTAAGAAAAGTTGTTGAATTGCTCACAGAATATCAAGACCTATTCCCAACAAAGTTTTTAGAGATCAAAGGGATCACAGGGGATTTGGGGGTTATGCACATCATGCTAAAACCAGATGCGCACCCTGTGAAGCAGCGTCCTTATCGACTGAACCCTAAGTATAAGCAGAAGGTTAGGGAAGAAATTGATAAAATGCTTGTCCCGGGAATTATTGAACCAGTCGAGCAGTCGGATTGGGTAAGCCCGATGGTGGTTTAGGAAAATAAGACGAAGGGGGAGATCCGAATCTATGTGGACTTACGCAATCTAAATGACGCTTGTGTACATGATCCCTTTCTGACACCATTCTCAGATGAGATCCTAGATAGCGTATGAGGCCAAGAAGCATACTCTTTCACTGATGGGTTCTCAGGATATCATTAGATCCATTGTGCCTGAAGATCGTAGAAAAACTACATTTTACATAGAATGGGGGTCCTTCCAGTATACGGTTATGCCATTTGGATTCAAAAATTCTCCTGTATATTTTCGCGAGTAGTAGTTGTTGGCAATATGATGCAGAGTGTTGTCCTTGATGGCAGCCCACTGAATGAAGATGAAGACATGAGATTGTTGACTTGTGTTGTCCTTGATGGCAATCCACCTGATGAAGTTATTCTTGACTTGATGAACTTGGTAAATGATGTAAATCTGATGTGATATGATGTGTGTTGACAATATGATGCTGAGTACCCACTTGATAGAGTGTTGTCTTTGAATGGAAACCCACCTGATGGAGTTGTGCTTGATAGAATATGTCTTGATAAACCTGTTTAAAGATGTAAATCTGATGTATCTACAGAGAGTACAGAAGGTAATGAAGAAAGGAATTCAATATGTGCTAGATCCATGATGAAAAGAGTATGTTTCAAGGAATACGTGGATTTGTCTAGGAAAAGTCGCGTATGCACGCGGTTAAGTACGTGCCAAGTCGCGTATGGGAAAAAGCGCTCAAAAAGTGCAAAACCAGGGGTAACCACCATGGTATTGACCCATTGTATTGGGTAATGATTCGTCTAAATGACCCCGTCCAGGAATACCATCGGATGTAATGTGGTTTTGGCTCATGGTATTGAAAAAGGGTAAACCTTTATAAAAAGAAGAATTTCATTGTGCAAATCATGAGTGTGGGTGCAAGATGTCTGAGCTTGAATGAATACTTCTCTCTGAATTATATCTGAATGGAAAGGGTTACAGTTGAATGATAGATCTGATTGCATGATGCACCAATGATGAAGAAGGGTATCTAGATCTGAAATGTACTTGTATTTGCTAGATCTGTTTAGGGGATGATTAGATCTAAGAAGAGGCGAACATCTGTATGAAGTAAAGGGTAAAATCTGAGTAATGTATCTATTATAAAGAAGTGCAATGACCTAAATGCCTGAAGAACCATACGCTAGTTCGCCGCAGAGGAAGCGCGTATATATGCGGCTTTGCTGAAGATAAAGTGCGTATGCACAGTGAAATCAGCTCTGTAATTTGTACATAAGTATACGCGGGTTGATGTGATTGGAAGCGCGTATATACGCGGTATCAGTGAAAGGAAAGCGCGTATGCAAACTAGGGTTTGCTGAAGCAAGGGGTATGAAATGTCTGATCTGTTCTGCTGTGTTGCTGCTATCTGTATTCTACAGTTCTGAGTTGTCTGTTTCAGTTTGGTTGTATGATGGAGCTTAAATATGTGGAGTGGGTCCAGTGTGAAAATTGATGAAACGTGGTCCATAGAGGTGTTGAGGGTTGTAGCCTTCAGTCAGGGGGTTGTAGCTCCCTTCCAGGTGAGGCTGGTAAACGAGATCGGGGGGTCGTAGCTCCCTTCCAGGAGAGGCTGGTAAACGAGTCAGGGGGTTGGAGCTCCCTTCCGGGAGAGGCTGGTAAACGAGCGCAGGTGGGTGCCTGCGTGCTGGTCAAGTCTGCGCCAGCACATATGTTGTAAGATGTTTTCTCTATAATAAAATATTGAAGGCTGAGCAACTGCAGCGGTGGTTTTCTCCCGACTTGGGTTTCCACCTAAAAATTCTGGTGTTCATGTGTGATGCTTTGTGTGATGATTTATTCTGTTCTTACTGCACATGTTTACTGCTTAATGAATATCTGATGAATAAATGAAGGAATGATTTAAGTGAAGAATTAATGACATAAATAGATATTTGTGTATACGCGAGTTTCGTAAAGGGTATCCGCGTATATACGCAAGTCTGGTTCAGGAAAGTAGCGTATGCGTTTTAGAAGCAAGAAAAAGTGAAAGTTTTGAATATGCAGTAAATACTGATTCACCCCCCCCTCTCAGTATTTTCCCAACAATTGGTATCAGAGCGTGGTCCTTCTGCAGAAGCTTGATCGCTTGAAGGAGATCCGTCACAATGGGAAGTCAAGAAGGAGTAATGTCTATAAAGCCACCTCTATTCAATGGAAGCAATATGATATTCTGGAAGGTACGAACAAAATCATATCTGCAAAGTCTTGGTGCAGATGTATGGGCAATCGTGGAAGAAGGTTATCAATACCCGGCAAGTATTCCTACTGATGCAGCAGAAAGGAAGAAGTATGAAATCAATGCCAAAGCAGTAAATGGAAGAAGGCTATCAATACCCGGCAAGTATTCCTACTGATGCAGCTGAAAGGAAGAAGTATGAAACCAATGCCAAAGCAGTAAATGTCTTGTTAGGAAGCATGTCTGAATCAGAATTTGCTAAAGTGATGCGGCTACATTCAGCAAAAGAAATATGGGACAAAATCATTCTGAGCTATGAAGGAGATACAAAGGTAAAAAATGCAAAACTCCAAACTCTTAGAATTGAATATGAAAATTTGAAGATGCATAGTGATGAAAGTGTTGCCATTTTCTTTCTTCGTCTAGATGATATTGTAAATCGAATGAGAAATTTGGGTGAAACCATAACTGATACTACTCTGGTGGAAAAGGTCTTAAGATCCTTGACTTCAAAATTTGACTCTAAAGTTTTAGCTATTGAAGAAAGGCAAGATCTGCAAACTCTTACTATTGTTCAATTACATGGTATTCTGACTGCTTTTGAAATGAGACAAGGAGGTCCTTCTCAAATCAAAGAAGTTGTTTTTAAGGCATCTGCAAAAGGAAAAGAAAAGGAAGTTGTCAAAGAATCCAACTATATATCTGAAGAAGAAGAAGAAGCAAATTTTGTGAGAAGACTCCAACTAGGAACCGGAAGGTTCAAAGGTAAGCTTCCTTTCAAATGTTTTGATTGTGGAAGATTTGGTCATTATGCTGCAAAGTGTCCTTATAAAGAAACATCGGCTAAAGGAAAAGAAGTAGCAAGAAGGAATAAGAATCGATCTAGCACAAGAAAAAGTTATTATACTAATGAAGACAGTGATGGGTCATCTGAGAGTGAGGAAGAATGTGAAGAAGATTTTAGACTTCTCATGGCATTTGAACAAAGAGAAGAAAAGGATACTTTTGTGGATGCTCTAGAGGACAATGATTTTATTGAAGAAAACAATCAACTCAAAGTAAGCCTAGAAGAAAAGAACATAATCATAGAGACTCTTAAAAATCAGCTTGAAGCAAAGGAAAAACGCATTGAGGAATTGGAGTGTGAAGTAGTAAGTCTAAGGAAAGATAATGAGAAAGTGAAGACTCTCAATCTTAGATTTTCTAAAGGTTCAGAAACCTTAGATGAGATTATCAAGATACAATGATCTCCTCTTATAAAAACAGGTCTTGGATATACTGGGGAATCTTCCCAGACTTCAGCACCAAATTATCTGAAAGCAGCCACAACTAGTTCACTACATTCAGCCACTCAGCAAGGGAACAAAGGATCTTTACAGGTAAAGCATGATCATCTCAATCCAAGGAACACTAACAGGGAGATCTTTCAAAGAAGCTACAACCAACAGGTAAATTCAAATAGAAGATTTCATGATCGCATAAATTTCTACTTCAATGGACAATGTTTCTCATGTCACAATTTTGGTCATAAAGCTGTTCAATGTGTTGCATATAAAACCATCATGACAAGAGAAGCAAGAAAGAAAAAGATGAATATTGAACCAAAGAAGAACACCTATAACAACTTCTCTCCTCTTCAAAACGAAGTTGAATGTACTTATTGCAATAACTTTGGTCATGAAGAATCTGAATGCAGGAGCAAGGTCCAGCTAAAAGAACATGTTCCCTCAAGCTCTAAAGTATGGAAAAAGAAAGAAATACCGGTTGAAAATTGTGGGATAGCATTATTTGCAGAAGGTGAAGAAAATCAATGGTATATTGATAGTGGGTGCTCAAGACACATGACAGGTGACAAAAGCAAACTCCTTACATATAATGCTCTAGAAAAGGAAAAGAAAGTTACATTTGGAAATGATACTCCTTCTGTAATTAAAGGAAAAGGGTCAGTATTTCTAAAAGAAAAGGTAAAGGCTAATGATGTCATGTATGTGGATGGATTAAGGCATAAATTGTTAAGTGTAAGTCAAATGTGTGATCAAGGAACAAAAGTGGTCTTTAGTTCAAAAGAATGTGTGGTTCATGATCTTGATACAGGTAAAATCATTATAAAAGGAAAAAGAAATCCAAGCAACCTGTATGTACTGAACGGCATAGATCAATGTTACTTGAGCAAGTCTTCAAAAAATTGGCTATGGCATAGAAGGCTGGGGCATCTGAGCTTCTCTCAAATCAACAAAGCCAGCAGACTTCAAGCTGTTCGTGATCTTCCCAATGTTAATCTACCAGAAAGTATCATATGCAAATCTTGTCAATTCGGTAAGCAGACCAGAGTATGATTTAATGCCAAGGAAGGATCATCAAGTAAGCCTCTTGAACTCATTCATACTGACATATGTGGTCCTATGAGGAAAAATTCACCACGTGGGGAAGAATACTACATCTTATTTATTGATGATTACTCTAGAATGTGTTGGATCGGGTTCATTATACACAAAGATGAAGCATTTGAAAAATTTCAGAGCTTCAAAGCATTGGTAGAAAATGAATTAGATCTAAAAATCAAGTGTCTTAGATCTGATTGAGGAGGAGAATATACATCAAATGAATTCTTTGAATTTTGTAAACAACATGGCATAAAAAGCAGTTCTCTATAGCAGGCACTCCACAACAAAATGGCGTAGCAGAAAGAATGAATAGAACAATTCAACAAATGACTAGAGCTATGCTTGATGATTCTGGAACTCCTGACATGTTCTGGAGTGAAGCAGCACATACAACAGCTAACATTCTCAACAAGGCTCATGTTCGGGTAAATAGTGAAAAAACTCCATATGAACTCTGGTATGGTAATTCTCCCACTGTGAAGCATTTTAGAGTTTTTGGAAGTAAATTCTTTATCAAAAATAATGATGAAAAGCTTGGCAAGTTTGAACCTAGATCAGATGAAGGGATATTTCTTGGTTACTCATCTACAAGAAAAGCATACAAATGTTACAATAAAAGGCTTCGAAAGATTGTTGAGTGTATTGATGTTGTTATTGATGAGTCTCCTGCAGCTCCTAAAGAAGAAAAACAAACAACAAAAGAAGATGATGGTGACTTATGTCCTTCTACATCAAATAGAAATGATATAGACAGTGGATCAAATGAAGAACCTGAAAATGATCTATCTGATAAAGCTCCATCTAGATATGTTCAAAAGAATCATCCTGAATCTCAAATTTTGGGAGACAAGGAATCAGGTGTACGAAAAAGGAGAACTCTTGTGGGATCTTCTAGTCATCTGGCATTTCTGTCCACAATTGAACCACACAATGTCAATCAAGTTAGCAAAGATGAATGTTGGAAGCAAGCCATGAATGAAGAGCTTGATCAAATTGAAAAAAATGACACTTGGGAATTGGTACCAAGACCACATGATAAAAATGTCATTGGAACTAAATGGATTTTCAAGAACAAGTTAAATGAGAATGAGGATGTTGTAAGAAACAAAGCTAGACTGGTTTGCAAAGGGTATACTCAACAAGAAGGTATAGACTTTGAAGAAACGTTTGCTCCTGTAGCTAGACTTGAAGCCATAAGGATGTTTCTTGCTTTTTCAAGTTATCAAAAAATCAAAGTTTATCAAATGGATGTTAAATCTGCTTTTCTTAATGGAGATCTAGAAGAAGAAGTATATATAGAACAACTGGAAGGATTCATTTTGGGAAATGATGAAAATCTTGTTTGTAGACTTAAAAAGGCTCTATATGGTCTCAAACAAGCTCCAAGGGCATGGTATTATCGTCTTGAAAAATATCTTCATCAACAAGGTTTTTCAAAAGGGTCTGCTGATAGCAACTTATACACAAAAATTGAAAATGATAAACTATTGATTGTGGTAGTATATGTTGATGATATCATTTTTGGGAGTAACGAAGAATCTATGAGTCAAAAAATTTCTTCTGTCATGCAGCAAGAATTTGAAATGTCCTTACTTGGGGAACTAACATTCTTTCTTGGCTTGCAAGTGCATCAAACTACAGATGGTATATTCCTTTCACAAGCAAAATATCTTAAGCAAATTCTGAAGAAGTATGGCATGGAAGAATGCAAACCTGTAAGTACACCAATGATAACCGGATGCAATCTCAGTTCTCATGATGATTCTCCCACGGTGAATCAACCAAAATACAGATCAATGATAGGAAGTCTACTTTATCTCACTGGGACTAGACCAGACATTATGCATGCAGTTGGGATTGTTGGACGATTCCAAGCTAATCCAAAAGAGTCTCACCTTCAGGCTATCAAAAGAATATTCAAATATCTTCAAGGAACTCAAGACTTTGGTCTGTGGTATCCAAAGAATGTTGATCTTACTCTTCATGCTTACACTGATGCAGATTGGGCTGGAAGTGTTGATGATTGGAAAAGCACTAGTGGTGGTGCATTCTATATGGGACCCCGGTTAGTATCTTGGCTCAGCAAGAAGAAAAATTCTATTGCATTATCTACAGCAGAAGCAGAATATGTGGCTGCCGCATCTTGTTGCACTCAACTCCTTTGGATGATGCAAACCTTACAAGATTTTCAAATCAAATGTGCTTCTCCTATCTCCATTATGTGTGATAATACAAGTGCCATCAGTATCTCAAAAAATCTTGTTATGCATTCGAAGACCAAGCACATTCCCATCAAGTATCACTTCTTACGTGAACAAGTGCTTGAGCAAAAGGTGAAGTTGGAGTATGTTCCCTCCAAAGAACAAGTTGCTGATATCTTTACCAAACCTCTGCCCAGGAAAGCGTTCGAGTATCTAAGACAGAAGCTGGGAGTGTTCTCTGACAGTCAAAAGAACAAATCTGCATAAATTCAGAAGATTAAATAGGATACGCGGTTTCCCGGATATACAGTCGCGTATATACGCGAGTATATGAACAGAAAGTCGTGTATGGATAGTTGATGACTATTTTTGGTTGGTGTCAGCATTCTGCAATACTGTTTGGCTTTTCTGGTTATGTTTCTGCCTGACAAATCATCTGATATGAAGAAGACAGGTACAGGAGGTATAAGTTCAGGGGGAGTTGAAGAAATGTAAAATTTTCTATGCTTCACTTTCCATACGCGGGTTAGATGAACAAAATTCGCGTATACACGCTAGTTCCAGCAGACACAGTCGTGTATGCATTAATGATAAGAGAATTGGGATGACAGCTGAAGATCAGGAACAGAGGTTCAGGGGGAGCATCAGTCTGACTGCTAACGATTAGATAAGGACAGATCATGCAGAGATTGTAGTCGGTGACTTGCTGTTGAAGGTGTTCAGGCGGCATAAACTAAGGGGGAGCCTTGGTCATATGGAAAGGATGCTTGGGTGCACAGTTTCAGGGGGAGCATTGGCCTTGCTGAGTATAATGCATTGTTGGCATTATGTTGATTATGAAAAATGATCTCTTTCTTGAGGACTTTCTGGTGTTGGTCATAAATGGTCATATGTGTAATTTGATGAAAAGGTCTTGTTGAGACCCATGATGTAAAATTGTAATATTCAGTCATGTAAGGACTTGTCAAATTTTGTAAACCCACTTGGTTGGGTAGCTGAGTTGAAATGTGTCAACCCACTTGGTTGGGTACTTGAGTCTCATATGTAAATCCACTTGGTTGGATATTTGATGTAAGTATGAGTCTTTGGTGATAGGAAGTTCATAGAGTCATGTACTTCATTGAAAAATATGTTTGAAGATTCAGCATGAACTCAGGGGGAGCTTGGTCACTTCGGTATACATCAGATCTGCAGAATGCTTCTTCTAAATAAGGAGAACAGGGGGAGAGAGTGTTGGTTTTGATCCACCCTTTGCCCTTGATGTCAAAGGGGGAGAGTGACATGGTGTCTGAATGAAGAGAAAGAATGGTGTCAAAAATGGGGAGAGTGACATGGTGTCATTGTATTCTTAATGTACCTATCTGTTGTGATAACCAAACACCATCGTGGTTGCCATCAAGTCCAAAGGGGGAGATTGTTGGCAATATGATGCAGAGTGTTTTCCTTGATGGCAGCTCACTGAATGAAGATGAAGACATGAGATTGTTGACTTGTGTTGTCCTTGATGGCAATCCACCTGATAAAGTTATTCTTGACTTGATGAACTTGGTAAATGATGTAAATCTGATGTGATATGATGTGTGTTGACAATATGATGCTGAGTACCCACTTGATAGAGTGTTGTCCTTGAATGGAAACCCACCTGATGGAGTTGTGCTTGATAGAATATGTCTTGATGAACCTGTTTAAAGATGTAAATCTGATGTATCTACAGAGAGTACAGAAGGTAATGAAGAAAGGAATTCAATATGTGCTAGATCCATGATGAAAAGAGTATGTCTCAAGGCATACGCGGATTTTCCTAGGAGAAGTCGCGTATGCACGCGGTAAAGTACGTGCCAAGTCGCGTATGGGAAAAAGCGCTCATAAAGTACAAAACCAGGGGTAACCACCATGGTATTGACCCATTGTATTGGGTAATGATTCGTCTAAATGACCCCATCCAGGAATACCATCGGAAGTAATGTGGTTTTGGCTCATGGTATTGAAAAAGGGTAAACCTATATAAAAAGAAGAAATTCATTGTGCAAATCATGAGTGTGGGTGCAAGATGTCTGAGCTTGAATGAATACTTCTCTCTGAAGTATATCTGAATGGAAAGGGTTACAGTTGAATGATAGATCTGATTGCATGATGCACCAATGATGAAGAAGGGTATCTAGATCTGAAATGTACTTGTATTTGCTAGATCTGTTTAGGGGATGATTAGATCTGAGAAGAGGCGAACATTTGTCTGAAGTAAAGGGTAAAATCTGAGTAATGTATCTGTTCTGAAGAATTGCAATGACCTAAATGTCTGAAGAACCATACGCTAGTTCGCCGCAGAAGAAGCGCGTATATACGCGAATTTGCTGAAGAGAAAGCGCATATGCACAGTGAAATCAGCTCTGTAATTTGTACAGAAGTATACGCGGGTTGATGTGATTGGAAGTGCGTATATACGTGGTATCAGTGAAAGGAAAGCGCGTATGCAAACTAGGGTTTGCTGAAGCAAGGGGTATGAAATGTCTGATCTGTTCTGCTGTGTTACTGCTATCTATGAATGATGTATTCTACAGTTCTGGGTTGTCTGAATTGATAAGTTTCAGTTTGATGTATGATTGAGCTTAAATGTATGGAGTTGGATCCAGTGTGAAAATTGATGAAACGTGGTCCATAGAGGTGCTGAGGGTTGTAGCCTTCAGTCAGGGGGTTGTAGCTCCCTTCAGGGAGAGGCTGGTAAACGAGATCAGGGGGTCGTAGCTCCCTTCCAGGAGAGGCTGGTAAACGAGTCAGGGGGTTGGAGCTCCCTTCCAGGAGAGGCTGGTAAACGAGCGTAGGTGGGTGCCTGCGTGCTGGTAGGAGTCTGCACCAACACATATGTTGTAAAATGTTTTCTCTATAATAAAATATTGAAGGCTGAGCACCGGCAGCGGTGGTTTTCTCCCGACTTGGGTTTCCACCTAAAAATCCTGGTGTTCATGTGTGATGCTTTGTGTGATGGTTTATTCTGTTCTTACTGCACATGTTTACTGTTTATTAAACATCTGATGAATGAATGATGGAATGATATAAGTGAAGAATTAATGACATAATTAGATCTCTGTGTATACGCGAGTTTCATAAAGGGTATCCGCGTATATACGTGAGTCTGTATCAGGAAAGTAGCGTATGGGTTTTAGAAGCAAGAAAAAGTAAAAGTTTTGAATATGCAGTAAATACTGATTCACCCCCCCTCTCAGTATTTTTCCCAACATTAATCTCTTCATCCATAGCTTCTATCCATTTCTTATCCTTAATAGCTTCTTCAAAGTGGATAGGGTCATCAACATGACAATATAAAGCAAACAAAGAATTCATACCTTCATTTGTTGCCTCTTGTTCATAAATGTCATTCAAATTTCTGAACTTCTTACCTCTTTCATTAGGTGTACAAATGCTTGAAGAAGCACTTGAATTTCCTCCTTGTGGTGTGCTTGGAGAAGAACTTTCATTTCTCATCAAGGGTGTGCCTTACTGCCCTTGTGTTGGTGCTGCTATTTGGGGATGTAAATTCAGCCAACTCATCATCATTTTCATCATGAGATAAATAGTGTTTAACATTCACTGTTTTCTCTATGCTTCCATCCCAAGCTTCCTCCTCAATGAACTGAACATCTCTGCTCACAATAAACTTCTTGGTGGATGGGTTGTACAACCTATAAGCTTTGGATTCCTCACTGTATCCAATGAAAATACATTTCTCCCCCTTGCTGTCCAACTTCTTCCTTAGCTGATCTGGAATGTGTGCATAAGCCACACATCCAAAAACTTTCATGTGTGACACCTTGCTTTGTGCCACTCCATGCCTCTTCCAGAACTTTGTTCATAACTGCTTTTGTAGGGCATCTATTCAAGATGTACGCTGCACAATGTATAGCCCCAGCCTAATAATCATTAGGCAAATGCTTTGCCTTTAACATACTCCTTACCATGTCCATTATTGTTCTATTCTTCCTTTCGGCAACTCCATTTTGATGTGGAGTATATATAGTTGTAAACTGCTTATGAATCCCATTTTCTCTACAAAAACGTAGAAAATATTTAGAGATATACTCACCTCCTCTATCAGTCCTTAGGACTGTGATATGCAACCCACTTTGGTTTTCCACAAGTGCTTTGAAATTGCAAAATCTTTCAAAAACTTCATTTTTGTTTTTCAAAAAGTAAACCCAAGTTTTTCTAGTAAAATCATCAAAGAATGTTAGCATGTAATGGCTGCTAGCAAGTGATGGAGTTTGCATTGGTCCACATAAATCTGAGTGGAAAATCTCTAAGGGTGCCTTTGCCCTTAAGATTTTCCTGGAAGGAAAACTTTCTCTATGTTGTTTCCCCAAGATACAACCTTCAACAAAAGTGACGTCGGTTTCTCTATCAATGGTAAACCACTTACCATTCCTTTTTAAATTTAACAAGTTAAGACCTCCAAAGTTGAGATGTCCAAATCTCAAGTGCCATAACCAATTATCATCTTTTGGTTCGCTTTGGTAAGTCTCTTGTGCAACTGTTGTGCTTTCTCTTCACCATTCTTCAAGTCTGCTCTCATTACGAGAGGGAACATCTTGTTCCTTGTCATCTTCACTTGAGCAATACATTGTTCTGTTGGGTGGTTTGTCCATGATGGTACAAACATCATTATCAAAGAAAAACATTATACCCCTTATGAACAAAGATTTGTCCAATACTTAGAGGTTACACTTCATTCTGGAACATAATAAACATCTGCTATGGTTTTCTTTGCACCTAATCTTGTTAAAACATTTACTTTGTTCCTTTTCCCATAACGAAACTTTGTTATCGGTTCCTAGTGTGACTTGTGACTTCACACTTTCATCTAACATGGAAAACATTGCTATGTTTTCCTGTCATATAGTTACTGTATCGGAGTCTAGAAACCATAAATCCTCACTTTTTCTCTTCGGCCTATATTACAAGCTAAAAAACAAATTCTTTTGATTGACATTTTCTCTAGTGAAATTTGCACTAGTTCTACTTTGCCATATCATTACGCTTCTTTCTACATTCATTAGCATAATGACCATATTTTTTACAATGGTAACATTGGACATTGGATTTATCATACCTGCGTCGCCATGAGCATTTCTGTTAACCACTCTGTTCGATTTCTTTGCCTTGGCCGTGGGTCGTGACTTTCAACTGTTGCACCTTCCATGTGAATGTGAAGGGGTTGTTCCTTCCACCTCTTGTTTTGGCTTCGCCTCTTCCTCTTTTGTTTCCTCTGCCTTGCCCTCTTCCTCTTCCGAAAGACATGCGGGTCTTAAAGGCATGTTCCGGAGATGAGTTTTCGAGTCCTACCCAATCTCTTGTTCATGAGTCATCGGTGATGCATGTAGCTCATCGTTGAAAAACTTGTGAGATCCTTAGTCTCTTCTATGGTGGTGACAATCACATCAAATCTTGAGGGTAAACTTCTCAAGAGTTTTTCCACAATCCTCTTGTCTTCAAGAGTCTCTCCATGAGATCTTATTTGAGTGACCATTCCAATCAAATGAGTGAAGAATGAGTCAATAGTATACGACTCTTTCATACGAGAGAGTTTCAAAGTCTCTCCTCGGCAAGCTGAAGTTTTTGTGTCTTCACTTTTTCCATGCCTTGATAGGCATTTGTCATAAGAGTACTGCCATGCTTCTTTAAATCTCTTAGTTTCTTTGCTATCCTTGGAAACACACTCTCATGCAGCTGCTTGATATAAGAAAGAAAAGAGCTTTCGAGTCTTTCTTCTTATTGCTCTTCGACATCTCTCTTTACGCATGAGTTAATAAATTAAACTCATGTTCATCTGTAGCTCTTCAAAGCCTTCCTCAACGAATTCCCATAAGTCTTGGGAGACAAATAATGCTCTCATAGTTATTGACCGGTAGTCATAATTTTTCCCATTAAAGCTTGTGGGAGATGGATATTTCCCATACCCATACCGATGCGCTCCGGCCATTGCACTCTTAACTATGATTCAAAAACACTTGGCTTGTGTATAAAATTAATGCGATATGTCTTACAACGGTAACACTAAAAGCTGTATAGGGAAATACCTTTGGATTCTTTTTGTACGAGTCTTCACCTTTATTTGGAGAAAGCTGCTGCAACAAAGAACTCCTTTCCTTGACTTATTTGACCTTCAAATAGCTTTGGACTAGCTACGATACCATGTTGAAATTTGGAAAAATTCCAAAATAACAATGAAGAGAATAAACTCCCTTCTTTTAACACGGAGAAATTAAACTATTTCTCACTTTGGAAACAAGTTTCAACTCATAAAACAAACTTTTATTCCATAAAAAAATGTTGTTACAAATTCTTCCTCTAACAAAGGGATTAAAAAACGTGATTTCTTTGCTACAACACAGTGCACGAGAGAACACCTTCTGTCTCTCAAAAATAAACACTACGTCTCTCTACGAAAAAAATATGCGCACTATGTATTTTTTGTTTTCACTATCTTGTGCATAAAAACGACTCTTGTTTTATAAAAAAAAACATTACTTTTTGCCTCACGGGCCTTTGCTTTATATATGCACGCACATATTAAAACATATAAAACAATAAACAAAAACTTTAAACTATTCAACCAAAGTAGTTGTCGGGCCCACCGCCATAGCGCATCGCGCATAGCGCATTGAACGCGCGATCAAACAAAACAAAACTTTCTGAAATTGCGATTTCGCGATTTTGCGATGTTGCGATGAGATCGCATCATAAACATCACGCTGATCAACTCATATGGCGGAACAAACTTTGAAAATGCATTTTGCGATGTTGCGATCAGCGCGATGATCGCATCGCAACTTTTAACCGAGCGGTAACTATTGGATTTGCGATATTGCGATGTGCGCGATTTGCGATCGCGCCACACATATATTATTCAATGCCGCGTGGTCTATGGGACCCACGGGCCTCACGCTTTATGGGAGGGCGATTGTTTATATATATAGCATATATATATATATATATGTTCGTTCGGCTACGCGGAACTCAACACATCAACAAGACACTCTTAACATAAAAGTCCTTCACCGCCTCTGCCATTTACTCCGCCAGTTTTGTTGGTAAGGCTTTAAAAAGCTGATTCAACCACTGTGATCAAAGCTCTGCCTGCTTTGGCGAGACTTTGAGTCTTGGCATTAAAACTCTGGTGATAAAAATCGGCTACCGCCTTGATAAAATATCAAAGGGATCAAAATCCCATGTCTGCTCTTTCTTGCACTTTGTGCGCTTTTCCAATCCTTTTGCAATTTGTTCAAGATTGCGGGACATACCACCTTAGCCTTGGCTTCAATGTCTGCGGATCTTTCACTTCTGCATTCTTGCGATTGACTTCGGCAGTTTGGAATTAATTTCCAACACTCCCCCTTAATTTCAATGCTGGGGTTTTCCTGCATACCCATGCATTTCTAGGAAATGTTCAAAGCTTTTCTGCGCAAGTGGCTTTGTGAGGATATCTGCAAATTGATCCTCCGTTCTACAATGCTGCAAAACGATTTCGCCATTGCTAACCAATTCTCGTATGAAATGAAACTTGGTGTCAATGTGCTTAGTCCTCTTATGAAAAACTGAATTTTTAGACAATGCAATTAGCTGAGCTATTGTCACAAAATATCACTGTCCCTTTTACCTGTTCTTGGCCTAAACTTCTCAACATTTTCCGCATCCAAACTGCTTGACACGCTGCTGTTGTAGCTGCTACATATTCTGCCTCTGCTGTAGACAATGCTACAATGGGTTGTTTCTTAGAAGCCCATGAAATGGCTCCTGAACCCTTGTGAAAGACATAACCGGAAGTGCTCTTCCGATCATCAACACTTCCAGCCCAATCACTGTCTGTGTATCCAACTAAATCTGAATGTTCTGAAGTAGTATAAAAAATACCAAAATTTTTAGTACCTTTAACATATAAATCTTACTGCTGCTTGCCCAGTGTGCATCCTTTGGCTTTTCCATGTGAACACAGAAATTAAACTAACATCATGCATTATGTCCGGCCTAGTTGCGGTCAAATACATAAGGCTGCCAACTATGATCTTGTATAAACTAGGATCAAAGTCCTTGCTTCTGTCCTCTCTGCTGAGTTTTAATCCCATCACTGTGGGAGTGATTGCTGCTTTGCATTCCTGCATGTTAAATCTTTCAAGCACCTCATTAACATACTTTTCCTGTGAGATAAAAATCCCATTTTCATTTTGTTCTACTTCTATTCCCAAGAAGTATCTCAACAAACCCATGTCAGTCATTTCAAATTCTTCTTTCATGACTGTTTTAAAATGTTCAATAAGGCAATCATCATTACCTGTAAAAATAACATCATCAACATACAAGACTACAATCAAGATCTTACCATCTTTTTCTTTGATGTAGAGGGTAGGTTCTCCCTCACACTTTTCAAAACCATTTTCCAGTAGATAGGAATCTATCCTACTGTACCACACTCTTGGCGCTTGCTTTAGCCTATAAAGAGCTTTCTTCAACTTTCACACTTTGTGCTCTTGGCCTTTCTTTTCATAGCCGAGAGGTTGTTCAATGTAAACCTCTTCCATTAACACTCCATTTAGGAATGTTGACTTCACGTCCATTTGGTAAACTTTCCACTTGTTTTGTGCTGCTATGGACAACACTGCTCTCACGGTTTCCATTCTTGCAACCGGTGCGAAAGTTTCCTCATAATCTATGCCATGTTTCTGCTTATAGCCTTTGACAACAAGCCTTGCCTTGTGTCTCTCTATCTTGCCTTCAGCATTACTCTTGGTCTTGTAGACCCATTTAACACCAATGACATCTTTACCTTTTGGGAGTTCAACCAAATCCCAAGTTTTGTTCCTCTCTATGGCATTAACTTCCTCATCCATAGCTTCTATCAATTTCTTATCCTTGATGGCTTCTTCGAAATGAACAGGATCATCAACATGACAATATAAAGCAAACAAAGAATTGATACCTTCATTTGTTATATCTTGTTCATAAATCTCTTTCAAACTTCTGAATTTCTTACCTCTTACAGTAGGTGTATAAGTACTTGAAGAAGCACTTGAATTTCCTCCTTGTGGTGTGCTTGGAGAAGCACTTTCATTTCTCCTCAAGGGTGTGCTTCGCTGCTCTCTTGTTGGTGTTGCTGTTTGGGGATGTATTTCAGTCACCTCATCATCATTGTCATCATGAGATAAACAGTGTTTTACATTCACTGTTTTCTCTATGCTTCCATCCCAAGCTTCCTCTTCAATGAACTGAACATCCCTGCTCACAAGAAACTTCTTGCTGGATGGGTTATATAACCTGTATGCCTTGGATTCCTCACTGTATCCAATAAAAATACATTTCTCCCCCTTGCTGTCCAACTTCTTCCTTAGTTGATCCGGAATGTGTGCATAAGCCACACATCCAAAAACCTTCATGTGTGTGACACCTTGCCTTGTGCCACTCCATGCCTCTTAAGCTTTTTATTCATGAGCGCTTTTGTAGGGCACACCATGTTCAAGATATCTTGTTTTACACAATCACATGACTTCAGCCCAATAATCATTGGGCAAATACTTGCCTTTAACATACTCACCGCCATGTCCATTGTGGATGGGATTTCTTCCTTTCGTACTCCATTTTGCTACCGGGTATGTCTGGTTATGTTGTTTATGTGTTCCATTTTTCCTACAAAACCGTGAAAATCTTTAGATATATACTCACCTCCTCTCTCGGTCCTTAAGACTTTAATCGGTCCTTAAGACCTTGATATGCATCCCACTCTTAGAATTCTCAACACCACCTTTGAAGTGCAGCGTTTTCAAACACTTCACTTTCTTTTTCAAAAAGTAAACCCAAGTTTTTCTTGTAAAATCATCTATGAATGTTATTACATAGTGGCTGCCCCTTTAGCGATGAGTTTGCATCGGTCCACATACATCCAGTGGACAATCTCTAAGGGTGCTTTTGCCCTTATGCTTTTCCGGAAGAAAACTTTCTCGTGTTGTTTCCAGAATACAACCTTCACAAAAGGTTTGTCCTGTTTCTCTATCAATGGTAAACCACTTACCATTCCTTTTTTGTTCAACAAATTAAGACCTCCAAAGTTGAGATGTCCAAATCTCAAGTGCCATAACCAATTATCATCTTTTGGTTCGCTTTGGAAAGTCTCTTATGCAACTGCTGCTTTCACTTCACCATTCTTCAAGTCTGCTCTCATTTTGAGAGGGAACATCCTGTTCCTTGTCATCTTCACTTCAGCAATACACTGATTGCTGGGTGGTTTGTCCATGATGGTACAAACATCATCCTCAAAGAAAACATTATACCCCTTATGGACAAGTTGTCCAATACTTAAGAGATTACACTTCATTCCTGAAACATAATAAACATCTGCTATGGATTTCTTTGCACCTAATCTTGTTAAAACATTCACATCTCCTTTTCCCATAACAGAAACTTTGCTATCAGTTCCTAGTGTGACTTGTGACTGCACACTCTCATCTAACATAGAAAACATTGCTATATTTCATGTCATATGGTTACTACAACCGGAGTCTAGAAACCATAAATCCTCATTCTTTTCTTCAGCCATACTACAAGCTAAAAACAAATTGTTTTGGCTGCTATTTTCTCTAGTGAAATTTGCACTAGTTCCACTTTTCATATCTTGTTTCTTCTTTCTACATTCATTAGCATAATGACCATATTTCTTACAATTGTAACATTGAACATTGGATTTATCATACCTTTTTCCTTGATCATTCTACTGTCCACTTTGCTGGCTGCCTTGGCCTTGATGCTGATTTGGATTGCTGCCCCTTCCTTGAGCATTTGCTGGGTATACCTTCCTGCATTACTGACCATGTTTTTCCTCTTCCTCTGCCTTCCTCTTCCTCTTGAAAGACATCTCGGGCTTGAGCTTGCCTCGAAGATAAGGTTTATCCTACTCCGTCCTCTGTTCATGAGTGATAAGTGATGCATGTAATTCATCCACTTTAGAAAACTTTGTGAGATCATGTCTCTTCTGCTGGTGAGTGACAATCACATCGAATCTTGAGGTAAACTTCTCAAGAGTTTTCACAATCCTCTTGTCCTCAGAGTCTCTCCATGAATGTTTTCTGTTGTGTGACCATTCCAATCACATGAGTGAAGAATGAGTATTAGTGTCGACTCTTTCATGCGGAAGGTCTCAAGTCTCTCCTCGACAGCTGATTTCTTGTCTTCCTTTCTCCATTCCACCGAGAAGCTACATGTGAGAGTTTCTCATGCTTCTTTAGTTCTTGTTCTTGTATCCTTGGAAACACACTCTCATGCACTGCTTGATACAAGAAGAAAAGAGCCTTGGCATCTCTCTTCTTATTGTTCTTCAGCTGTTCTCTCCCTGCTTGATTTAACATAAAAAACTCTGCATCATCTTTTGGCTCTTCAAAGCCATCCTCAACTAATTCCCATAACTCTTGGGAAACAAATAAAGCCCTCATAGTTATTGACCAGTAGTCATAATTCTTCCCATTAAATTGTGGGAGATGGACATTTCCTAAACTCATACCTGTGCTTGAACCAGCCATTCTGCACTTCTAACTATGATAAAAACACTTGACTGTGTGTTTTAATTTACTAACTGTACTGCAACAGTAACACAGTACTGTATAGAGAAATACCTTCGAATTCTTCTTGGCTGAACCTTCACTCTGCTGGAGAGGCTTCTGCAAAAACGAACTCCTTTCCTTCAGCTTATTTGACCTTCAAATAGCCTGGATTGGCTCTGATACCATGTTGGAGATTTGAAAAATTCCAGAACTCTTCCTCTTTAACACAGAGAAATAAATTTGCATACACAATGACAAAATTTCCACATAAAAAAAATTCTATTCAGTAAAAAAACTTGATACAATTCTTCTTCCTCACTCAGAGGGATTTACAATTGTGACTGCTACTGTCACAGTGCACACTTAAGACCTCTGTCTCATAATAAAAAAACTTTCTGTCTCTCTGAAAAAAAATAAACAGCTCTCTGTCTATTAATAAAACTCACTGTGTTTCTATAAATCTTACACTGCTGTGTAAAAATTTAATTCTTCTCTCACTGTTTTTTTTTTTTAAATACACGCTGCTGTGTATATTTCAAATCTGCACTCTCTGTTTTTTTTCAAAAAAAACTGCTGTGCGTATTACATTCTGTGTGTAAAAAAAATTTACACTATGTCACTGTTCTATATATAAACAAAATATCTAAAACAATTAAAAGCTATTTGTTGACAAACTTGCCAAAAACATCACCGCTTATATTTTTTATTAATGGCATTAAAAACTTCTGTCAGCACCATTAAAAAAAATTAATGGCAAATTTGATTTGCTGGCAGCGGCAATTTTTTATGCGGTGGTGGCGGAACGGTGGCGCGCTGAGCGCATGTGGCGGAGCCACCTCAAAGCTGGTGGTTGCGGGGGGTAAGGTTTTGGCCGTACACCCCAAATGGGTGACCCCCGCACTAAATATCAGCCACACGTTTGTGGTCAAAGGCCCCACGGCTGGTCAACTGCGGGGGGTATGGTTCCGTTAACGGTCGTGCTGTTCCTGCCCCCGCACTCCGTTGATCTATCCCAACCTGCCGGCGGTTTAACTCTGCCTGTTCACCGTGCTGATCTTCCATGCTGCCGCCTGCAGCTTCATTCGAGCAGTTGGAATTTACCATCCAACATAAATTAATAAATAACTTTATATAATTCAAAAACTCTAAATTTTTTTAAAATATTAAATTTATATAACACAAATCAAAATTTTATCTCAATTGAAAACAATTCCCAATTGAATTCCCAAACGAAAAAACACCCAATCACAGAAACGCCAAAGCCCATAATTAGTCTGCGGAAGATACATTCCATCCACTTCTTACCGGTCAACTACGTTATATCATATTCCACATCGTCAGTGGTTGCTCCCAAACGTCAACCTCAGTGACTTGATAATATCCGTTTTATTCTAGAATAAGTGGCACTTTTAATATGTGGTTTATTTTCGTATTTAAGGAATCAAAAATTATTTGGACATTGTATTTGGTTTGGGTTATATTAACCCTTAACATGGCATTTGGTTTGAGCCACAATAACCTTTAACAAGGAGGAGTTTTATTTTTTTTTGGTTTAAGTTTAGCATGGCTAGATTTTTGAATTTATACCATGAATTATCTTAACAAAAAAAAAACCTATCACCATTTGCTCTATCCTATAAGCTTAATTTAATTTTTTTTACATAAAATAGTTTCTTTTTTCTTTTTAAATTAATAATAAAATTTTCCATAAAATTATGATTTTATCTTTTTAAAATTTATAATAAATTTAGTACTTTATAAAATTCTTTCATATACCAATTTCATATTTCAAATTTGTTATTCTAACTAATTTTTACAAATAAAAATAAATAAATAATGAATCTTGCACCTAAAGGATCTTGCATTTTAAATCCAACAATGTCCAATCAAATTAAACACCAAAACAAAACAAAATAACATAAAATAATGTTGTTATTATATTATTTGGTATTATAAATATAATTTGATAGTATATTAATAAAAGGAAGTTAAAGTCAACTTAATCATTCACATTTAGGTTTAATATTGTTGGAATTAATGGAGAAAGCTAGACTTAGCTGTTTGGATAGGATTGAGACTCTAAGATTAGGTCTGAGATCCTACTATCTAGGGAGTGGTTGAAACCACGCTCTTAGTGTGAAAGACTATATGTATGAGGTTCTTCTGACTCAATAGTCAATGTGTGTGGAGTGTTTGGGCACTCTCCAGGTATCTCACCTGGAGAGTCATTTAATTAATAGAATATCAATTTTTAACATAGTATCGGAGCTTACGATTAGAGGCATGTGTGTTGTTTGTTAATTGAGCTTGAGAGCAACAGTTTTTCTTTTGCCTGATGTGTGGTGTGTTAGAGTGGATTTTTGGTAACCTGCGAGGACTGTGACAAACCAGCAATGTGTGAGCAAAGGCACAACAGAACAGTGAGGCAGAGAGCAGCTTGGAGTGTTGCGTGAGACCATGAGCCCGTGAGTGATTTGGAGATACGTGTGTGGATTGCTGTGGTGATATCCTGAAGGATCAGAGGAGGTCAAGCTGGTGTGCCCACTGAGTTCGATGGTCTGACCTGTGTCCAATCTACAGAGAAATGACATAAACAACGGCTTTAGCTCGATGTTTACTGCAAGCTTAGCCATAGCCCGTTCAATGGGTGCATTATAAAACAACCCAATTGTCAAACAAAGTTTTGAATCCCTTCACATTTGAGAGGATATGGGTATTCCAGATAAGTCCTTATCATTTAACATACCTCTTTTTAAAGGTGTGTCGTACTATTATTCGAACATGTTGCCTTATGCGCTCATTTTTTCTTGTGGTTCAGTATTACGTTGCATGCGTTGGCCGCATACAAGTATCGAAAATTTCATCCCTAAGATGGCATCAAACGCAGGGACACCATGGATTCCACCCTGGGCACCCTATACCTTGGACCTTGGACCTTATATCCTTGATCGATGGTCTAGACCTTTTGGTTTGGTCGGTATAATACCCTAAAGGCTGCTCCCTTGCCTTGTGTACTTTTTTAGAGTTGGAGATTTGGTTGTGGCATCCAACGTTCATTGAATGACAGCGTATAGAAACTTGAGAAGCTTATGAAAGTCACAACTTTTGTAGGCAGGCCATCAGATCTCGGTGCTGATAGCGAACGAAAAGCTCGAATGCCCTCTCGCTAGCCAGATCTTGTGTCTATTGCAGATCACTGAGTTCTATAGTCTGGAAAGACCTGTCACTTGGAGAAACCGTAACATTAGGGGATGTTTGAGCTCTAAAATTGGCCTCCTGAGGAAATTGTAAAATAATGGTGGAAATAATAAAATAAGTTTACATTACATCATCAAATTTTAGTGGAAAAAACAAAAAAATTATTTTTCAACTCGTATTTGCAACTTATCTCCCTATGGGTTTACTCAAATTTCGAGTGGAAACACTCGTTGGATGCAGAATTTGACTCCTCATCCTAGGAGCACCCATGTTGCATACTTTCGATGGACCCTGCTACACTAAAAATGAGAAATAAATGAAAAACGTGATTGCAATCACATGTTTTCATGTATTTCTCATTTTTTATGTGGAAAGTATGCAACATGGGTACTCATTGGATGAGGAAATAATTTTTACATCTAACGAGTACTCCTATTCGAAATTTGAGTGAAAACATAGGGAGATAAGTTAAAAATACGAGCTCGAAATTTGAGTAAAAACGTAGGGAGATAAGTTGAAAATATGAGTTGAAAATATAGTTTTATTATTTTATTATTTTATTATTTTTTAATATTTTACCCACAGAGTGCTCTAAGAGTTTTTCATAATCCATATATGCAATGAAAAATCGAATTTAAAAAAAAATTAAAAAGAGATTTTATTTATTTTATTTTATTTTCTAATTCCAAAAAAACTCCAAAACATATAATAATTAATAATAAGTATAACATAATTTTTACGCCGAAAGGCGTTCCCTTTATTGGGTTTGGCCGAATGCGTTTTCCGCTGGAGCCAATCACAGGAGTTTTCCATCGTTCTTCGAGCGAATGACAATCTGTCGTTTGCCGCCTCCTGGTTCGACCTCGCCTGATGCTGCTCTTGCCTCCACCTCAGCTCACAGTCCAGCGCGCGATGCTGCTCTTACCTCCACCTCAGCTCACAGTCCAGCGCGCGATGCTGCTCTTACCTCCACCTCGGACGATTTCGCTGCATGGACTTCTCGGATTAATTCCTGCCTCGCTGTTTCAGTGTTTACAGCTCGCACGATTTACTTCAAAATCCAAGAAATCGCCCAGATCTGGAATAAATATGCAGACGCGCTTGCTTCAGCCTTACTGCTCCTTCATTAATGCTCATACCTGCCATATACGGGTCTGGTTAAATGCGTTCATCCTCCAAGTCTTCATATGTTCGCCCGCAAATTCCCTAATCGCATTGTCTGCAGGATGTTCAATGTCCTTTTCTGAGCAACAGGTTCAGTTTGAACTCTTTTACCCCGCTTCTGGTAACGTAGTCACATATCCCCCTTTCGGTGAGGGGCTCTTCTCATTAGCTGTCCGTGAAACAAAGGTAGCAATGTTGGAACGTTTTCTGGATCATGTTCTTCACATTTTTGGCAAATTTGATATCTGGACAATATGAATGGTTTTAGTAGAAATTATCAGGTTTCTGTGTTTTAGAAGCAGTGTATTAATTATACGGTTTTTCACTTCCCTGTAATTAATCCTAGTCATATGATTACCATAGACAAGTTGCTTAAGCTGCCATCAAAATGCTTGTCAAACAGAGACAATGGTCTTGTTATTCTGTGTTGTTTGACTTTTTAATGTGCCCAGATCAGCCTATTTTAGGGTAATAAGGTTCTGGATTTTGTTGGCCATATGTAATTTGCAGTAGTCTTACTTTCATTTTCGTTTTCTTGCATCCCTTTTACTTTTGTCGTGATCCAAGCTAATGAGCAGAGCAAATGGTCTAAAAAATAAATTAACACCGTAACTTATCAGCCTTAACAATTGCATGTAAGTGGGGTTTAGAATCTAAATTCAATACCAATTCGACAATTGTTTGTAGGTGTCACGAAGCTGAATTGTAGGTGTCACGCAGCTGAATTCGACAATTCGAAAATTGTTTGAAAATACGCAGCTGAACCTCTGTCCAGAACAAGAATACCATCTTCATTTTCTCCTTATATATTCTCAAGAGGGCAAGCCAGAAATCTCTTTGCCTTTCTAGATATTGCTTGAGTCGACAGAATTTGGAGTCTCTGGAGTGACATGAAGGGACTGCATTCCTAGTGATAACCCCATCCATCTTCTCTCTCTTTTCTATAACAGAAATTGTTAGGTTTCTTTTTTGTCTTTCCCATTGGACTGCAAATTTTCAAGGTACTCACTGCTTTGAAAATTCATTATGACTGAGTTCAAACACGGCTTTCAGAAAATTGTCCAGAATGGTATTCGATTATGGTCACCTTAGAGGATGCTTGCTTCTCTGTATTTTGGAAGGTGGATACCAATCCTTGATGTTCTGTTTCTAGTGGTGTAAGCTTCAGCCTTAAGCAAAACTATTAGATTGAGAGACTGGAGATCGATTGAATATGTGTCAAAATCAATGAAAGTTGTTGGCCTTGATGTGCACACAATGGTGCATTCATTCTCCTCTTGTATGCATACAATAATTCCCTGGTGTGGGATTTGACCTCAGGGAAAGAGCAAAATACTGTACAACTATTTGTTAATCTCTATCAGTGGTGTTTGCCACAACTGTAACATTTGCTGTTGTTTCTAGAGGCTGCCAGTTTTGCTTCATGTGTAACGTATTATATAAGCAAAAACTCCTCTCCTTTGTGCACTCCTTTGTTACAACGTCTTTCACTGAAAGGTGTTATTCTCATTTTGTCACCATCTGAATTCAAATGTTGTTTCGTTTTCATTGTCTCTTTCAATTTAAGCGCACAGGTCAAAACAACTATCTCATGGATAGCCGATTCTGATATTCACCGTCTTCTTGTTGCTTCAATGTTGTTATAGATTTTTCCAAAGGCATTGCTTGCACACTGGAGACAGTACTTGTGTGCACCATGTGCCTGAGCCCATATTTAATCAGCAGTAACATGGAGGGTGGTTATCCAAAATTCTAAATTTCTGCCATAATTGTGGTTGAGTTCTTATTGTTATTGAAGGGCTTCGTTTTTCATACTAATTAGTTTGAGAATGTAGACCTCAGTCTTTAATTGGACATTTTATCAGGATATTTCTTTCTGCACATCTTTATATCAAAATTTTATTTCATTATGGCCTCCATGGGCAGGTTTCTCTGCATTGAAGGTAAAATTGTCTTTTGCGATTTATCTATGAGAAATTTCATACGATTGATTTTGATGATATCTTTGAGTCTCAACTGTCTTGTGTGGCACCCTCCTTTGTTCCATCATTTGGTGGATTCACGCCCTTCTTTACACTCTCTTTGTCTGCTTACTTTTCAGCAACCTTGTCTTATTCTCTGTATATTCCTCCCCTCTTTGTTTTTCATTGCTTTGAATGAGCTATGCCACCATTGACAAAATGCTGTAAGTGCCCGCATGTGATATTTCAGCTTGTAGGGTAGTTCTTTGGAACATGCCCTTTTGTGCATTTTACTGGATTCAGTCATTAGATTTTAGCTATTTAGTTTTAGAGGTTATGTTCAGAAAGCATACTTATATAAAGAGTACAAATAGTTGGGAAATCCTTCTACTTTTTAATAGTTTCGTTGATTATAGTAGCCCATTGTTTCTTCAGCCATGTAGATTAAATGAGATGCCACTTCTGACTTAATTGGTTTTTCTTGCTGGTTAAGAGAAGAGCACAGAAAGGAGAAAAGCACGCAGAACAGATTGTACCACCGTGCCCTTGAAGGAGAAGAGTCCACAGTCCCGCTTATTTCATTTTCTGCGTTCACTTCATTCGACATCGCCCGGTAATTCCCCTGCACGACTTCTTAGGAGCATAAAGCTACTAGTCTGTTGCATTTTACTGGATTAAGTGCTTAAATTTTAGCTCTTTCATTTTAAAAAATGAATCCAGAAGGAGGTTTCTTATATTCAGATTCGCTATTTGCCTGACCGGAATATAATGGTTTATGTGGTTAGACAAAAGGTTGTGAATCTCAGGTCTTTGTGAAGGTTTTCAGGAACATTTTCTTGGATGTATGGAAATCATTTTCTGCATTAAATGTATATACTTTGGTGTCTGGGATAGGCAAATGTTTGCAGGTTATACAGAAACTTGTGAAATACTTTTCTGTTTTGAATTTATATACTTTAGTGTGTGGGAGAGGCTTATTGTTGCAGGTTATGCAGAAGCCTCTATACTTCTTACTTCCTCGTCGTTGATGGTTGAACAAAAATTCTTTTTCCCTTTTCTTATCCGTTGACTTATAGATGGGAATGGAACGGACATTATGTTAAAGAATTCCAGAACTGGGACTGTATTTAGCTACTTGATTATACTATTCTAAGTGATTGGGATTAAAAAAGATGGCATAGTGACTGATTTATCTTGAAATACTATAAAACATCTGCCTTTTCTGTAGCAGCAGATTTAAAATGGACTAAAGAGACATAGGACCTTTCTGTGGCATTTATCTACTCTTGCTATTACATTGTTCCCATGCAACTAGAATATATATTAAATCTATTTATTGTTGTCCTATTTGGTAGATCATCTCCAGAGGTTATGTTCAGAAAGCATACTTGTATCAAGAGTACAAATAGTTGGGAAATCCTTCTAATTTTTAATAGTTTCGTTGATTATAGTGGCCCATTGTTCCTTCAGACATGTAGATTAAATGAGATGGCACTTCTGACTTATTTGGTTTTTCGTGCTGGTTCAGAGAAGAGCACAGAAAGGAGAGAAGCACGCAGAACAGATTGTACCACCGTGCCCTTGAAGGAGAAGAGCCCACACTCCCGCTTGTTTCATTTTCTGCATTCACTTAATTCGCCATTGCCCGGTAATCCCCTTTCCATTTAAGAAATACAGAGATGAAATGGTTTTCCCCTTATGCATTTTGTTGCTTGTTCATCATTTGAGGTGTTCTGTTTTAATATGATCTCATAGCATGATCTGTCCCTCTTTTTATCATCTAATGATGAAAAATCACTTATGTAATTCCAAAACTATGGGTGGCAAATTATGGTTGTGACAGTTCTAAACCAAAACATTAAAATCCCTCAACAATATATCTTCATATGGCAACATACATTTTTCTTATATTCTGTATTACATGTGATTGCAAACATCTTGTTGAGGAACCTGAGATCTATAGAATACTTAATTTCTGTTGTCTTTCATGTGAAATTCGTTTGCCTCCTTTTGCATACTTCTTCACCACAGGTACACTGATATCATTTCAAGCTGTTGCAGTCGTCCTTTTGCAACTTTTGTAGTTCTTTTACATGGCTTTTCCCGTTGCATTGCTGTGGCCTGTTAGAGCCATGTCAAAAAAAATTCTCCTCTCTTTATCCTGATTTGGTTCTGCATATATTTATCGCTTTTTCCAATGCCCTTTGCAGTCTTCTGTACCATGTCTGCCTCTTTTTATTCAACCTTGCTGATACCTTGCTGGTATTAGCTTACAGTGCTAATTCCATACTCATGATTGGATTACCGAAAGAGGCATACAAATGGGCAAAAAACCGCCTCCTGGCCAGCATTTCTTCAATTTCACACAGCCTTCATGTCATAGTTCCCATAAACCGATTTCTGTTTTAATTTCAATTATGCACAATGCAGCTTCCCTCACTTTACCTTTCCATTTGACAGGTTGTCTTCTTCTCCTATCCTGATACTTGCAGTTGTGTGAATTTCTACTTTATATCAAACATCCAAGTTCCACTATCGTATTTTTTCTCTGTGCATGAGTTGTGTTATTTTCATGGCCTTTTCATAGGGTTGTATGGTTTCACTTGCACCATCAGCAAATTTCTATCATGCCATTCTTCTAGACTGGAGAGATTTAGTGATGTGTTTTAATGATAGTTGATCATGAAACTATATTGTTTGAACATGGAAAGCTTCAGTGACGTGATTGTTTTCATGGGCAGCTGATCATGAAAAGCCATTGGACATTGTTGGACCTTATAGCAATCGTTCAAAATTTGTTTCTAGTCGATATTGCCAGGAACTAAGAACATACCATGGTGCACGTAATTGCCAATCCTCAACTTTATCTTGTGGGGAAATAGTGAGATAGATGTTACCATCTTGAGATGGATAGTACTAAATAAGATTCATATCATAATATGTATTGTATTTTCACTGCCTTCTGATCAAGGCCATTTTCTCACATATGATCAATGAAATGTTTTCTGAAATTTCAAAATGTTGTAAACTCTTATATTAAGATTATTTTTCTAATATATGAATAGCGAAATGCATATTTATTCTAATATTTAAGTGGATATTTTTAATATTTTTTAAATTCATTACTATGGAAATGTGTTTTGAATTTTTCACTGAAATCTCATCTAGGTTGTTTGTTGCTTTTTTTTTTTCTCTTTTGGGTTTTACATTTTCTTTTTTTTTTAATTCATAGATAGCGAAATGCGTGTCCTGACTTTTTCATTTTCTGTAATTAGAATAGTTTAAGGTTTTGAATATATGTATATATCTATCAATTTACCTTTTTTGAAGTTCTTTCTAAGATTTTTTCCTTATTTTAAAATTTTTTGATTCTAACAATTTTGAAGTTCTTCTTAAGATTCTTTTCTTATTTTAATTTCTTTTACTAGTAAAAAAAAAACAAATTTGCTCAAGCTATGTCAATTATTACAATTAACTTGAATTATGTTAAGTTTATTATTAGCCCAATAATATCAATTAACAACAGTTATCCTGATTTGACCATTTATCCTGAATTATGTCACTTTTCAAATTAGTCTAATTGGTTGCAATCAGCTCAATCCAATAAATATGATATTCCTATTTAGGTCATTTGCTCTAATTATATGATTGGACCATTTAGCTCTTCAGTACGCTTCCCTTAGTGCAGTCCTCTTCACCCGCTTCCTGCAGAAAATGGGTTGCTCAACGAACTGTTTGTTGAAATCTCGCTGCAACGCTCCCCTATGCTGGTCTTTACCATGCATTGTATTCCATTTATGGTGGAACATTGGATTTGGTACAGAGTAGAAACGCTTGCCCTCTATCTTATTAATTGGACGCCTCGTATAGAGGACTTAAAGGCTTCCTTTCATTGCATTGCTTTTGAACATGTATACAAGGAACACAACACTTAAATTGCCTGTTAAAGCCATGGCAACAATTCCCTCCTCCCTTTATCCTACTTTGGTTGTAAATATATATCTCATTTTGTAGAAACGCTTGCCCTCTATCTTATTAATTGGACGCCTCATATAGAGGACATAAAGGCTTCCTTTCATTGCATTGCTTTTGAACATGTATACAGGAAACACAACCCTTCAATTGCCTTTTAGAGCCATGGCAACAATTTCCTCCTCCCTTTATCCTACTTTGGTTGTAAATATATATCTCATTTTCTGCAATGCCCTTTGCAATCTTTTGTAGGATGTCTGCCTCTTTCTTTTCATCTACTGAAAAAATACAATTATGTAATCCCAAAAATATAGGTTCCAACATATAGTAGTAACAGTTCTATTTTCAATCAATGTATTCCACTTGCTTGTGCGCTTATGTTTCAACCTGCCATGTGTATCTGTCGTATCAAACATGACTTTCAATAAGTTGAAACACAACACTTACAATATTCAAGATATACATTTGCAAGTAGTGTACTTCACAAGCTCATTTGCATATAGGCCTCTTTCACATTACTATTTCCTTTCTGTTTACTATCAAAATAATTCAACATGCCCTATTCCAAAATATACGCTCCATAGGGAAAGCCTTTCCAGTACTCATTGTAAGGAACATATTTGCACACCTTCCACTTGTCAAGCTTGCACTAGCATCTTCCATATACCAGATTTGTCACTATTAATTGAAGACTTGAAATCATCCAAAGTAGCAATTCTACATTTCATCTCACAAATTAGCAATATCGGATTTGCCCTTCGTTTAGTTGGACATGTTCTTTTCCACTATCTTGACCTTGCTGTCTCTATTCGCTTGCAGCGTATCTTCTTCCCAAGCCACCTATTCTACCATGGAGACATCATTATCTTGCAATTGTCTTCCTTCTCTGCTGGCTGGTGCTACCGACCAGCAACCAACCCTCCAAATTGTTGAGCTTGCGCAGATCAGCTCTGCCCGAACTTCAGCAGCTTGCTTCCGCGTCTCGCTCTCCGATGGTGTTCACAAACATTCTGCCCTTCTCCCTTCTTCGCACACACCCCTCGCGCAGGATGGTGCCTTGGCTGTCGGCTCCATTGTTCTGTTGAAGAGATGCTCGTGCACGTACTCACATCAAACAATGTACGTTTACTACATAACGCCTCACACCTTCCTCCCCTATAATTGTTCTTCCCTTATATCCCTCTATTTCCTTTATTATTTCTAAATTTCTACATGTCCACTTCATTGATACATTTCTCGTTCTTGCAGGTCGCTCTCTATTCTCGAGCTTGAGGTAGTCCAGCGTGTTGCCCCATTGGTTGGTGACCCATGCCCTCTTACTCTCTCTACTCAACAAATGGTCCAAGCCACCTCATCCTCATCTTCTGCCTCTCCCTTTTCATCACCACCGTCCCTTGACATTCACTCATTGTCCTCCCAAGACCCCGCCGCATCATCTTCAACAACTCTCCCTTTTAAAGCACTCTCCCCTACAAGGAAAACTTGGTCCATCCAAGGCCGCGTCCTCTCAAAAACACCCCTTCGGCATTTTACCAATGCACGTGGCTCTGGAAAGTCGCTAGGCTTTGACCTTGTCGACCACGAAAACGAACAGATCCACGTGTCTGCCTTCAATGAATTGGCTGAATCCCTTCATGCTCTCATTCAAGTTGGCCAAGTCTACAATGTTGCAAATGGCACCATAAAGGTCCCCAACCCTTCCTATAACCATCTAAGACGCCCATTTGAAATTCTCCTCTTCTCTTCATCAACCGTTTCTCAAGTCTTGAATGATGACCTCACAATTCCTTCCCACACCTTCCACTTTGTGCCTATCAATTCCCTTAAACTCTCGCCTGCTAACTCAATCGTTGATGTCATAGGTATTGTTAGCTCACTCTCTCCCACCTCTATTGTCCGCAAACGTGATGGCTCTGGAACTCCAAGAAAGAAAATTTCTCTTCACGACATTTCCGGGAACAGCATTGACGTGACCTTGTGGGGAGAACACTGCCATGCTGAAGGGCGCGAACTCTCTGATCTTCGCATGGCTCGTGCAGTTACAGTACTTGCAATTCGAGGTGGCAGGGTCGTCGAGTTCAACGGCCAGACTATCAGCACAATCCCTACCACCTCCCTATTCATCGATCCAAAGATCGCTGAAACAGTGGAACTTAAACAATGGTTCGAGAAAGAAGGCATTCAAACTTCGTCGCCCTCACTTAGCCGCAAATACTCAAGCACCAACAAGAAGTCACTTGCTACAAAAACAATTTCTGAGATCCTCTCAATTTCATCTGGAGAGAAAGTCCCATGGATGTCACTCCGTGCTACTGCTACCTCAATTGACTTGCATGATTTCTACTTCCTTGCATGCCCACTTACCATTGATGGTATGCAATGCATGAAAAAGGCTATACAACAAGATGATGCCACGTGGCGTTGCTCAAAGTGTGAAGGGTCTTTCACCAAGTGTGACTACCGCTACATTCTCCGCCTCCAGCTGCACGATCACACTGGCCACCTCGACAATGTTGTCGCTTTTGACGACGCCACAACTGCCCTCCTAGGCATCTCTGCAGAGGACCTTTTCCTCCTCTCAACAGATCCCCAGGCTGTCCTTGACATATATAGCAAAATCAAAGGGCGGCAATTCCTCTTCACAATGTCTTTAAAGAGCGACACCTTCAACGGCATTGAACGGCTGCGTCCAATTGTTATGCACGCAGAAGATCTTCCTTTCGCTGATGCGTCGAAAATCCTCCTTCGCCTCCTGCAACCTCAGGCTTCCCCTGCGAGCAAAGCATGTCGCCGCCTTTAGCCATACATTTCTTGCCTCTTCCCATTGTTCAACTTTCATCGCTCTCTTCCCTCACGTGCCAGGCATCGTCGATTTTGCATCTATATTTTGTAATCGTTACTATATGTTCACAACCCCTTTCCATTTCTAATAGTCCTCCTATATGTATAGGTATCAACTCGCTTCTTCATTGCATCTCCTTTATATGTTTTCCGCTATGTTGTAATGCACCTTCTTAATATATGAACATTTACAGATGTCGTTTTCCCTTTCCTCCTTCATGCCTTCATCTTGTTTGCAAAACACACATTTTTTAAATGCAAATGTCAACATGCTATCCTTAGTATGGAATATAATACAAAATTTGCTTCTTCTTCTTTGCAAAAAAAAAAAAATATTTGCCTTTCATTTCCTCTTGCCAACAAATGCAACATGTTCTTGCTTTCAAAACACATATTCTCTAATTTCAAATATGCAACACTCATTTTTATGCAAACCATATTCAATACATTTCCACTTCAAAATTCACTCGCACCATTTCCATACGACTATTTCTATGGTGAAATACATAACAAAAACAAAAAAAAACTCGCAAAAAATAATAAATAATAAAACATAAAAATATGAAATAGAGTGTTGCATCTTCATGCTTCCCTCTTCTTTCATTATACTTCATGCATTTCACATGCCTTTCCTTTTTTCCAACAGCTATGCCAACCACACCAGACAACAGTTTGCAAAGGGAACAATGGTGCCACTACTACGCACTTAACAAAGAAAGAATTACTGCACGTCGTCGTCTCCTCTTTTCAACTCGCCAGGCCAACCTTCTCTCTCAATCCACCACACACCAAACTCCCATTCCTTCACAAAGTACCCTCCTTCCACTACATCTCGCCCAAACTTTCCCATTCACCCTTACACCTCCCCTCCCTACCCAACCCTTTCCATACCCTGCAATTCCTTTGCCTCTTGCCCCCCCTTTCCATGTCCCACACCGTCTTCCTCCTTCTCCATCTGTGGAACAATTCCTCCCTATCCAGCTCCAACATGCACATCTTCGCTTCCGTGAAAGAATTGATGCACTTAGTCCCATCCAAGTTTGCTCAGTTTGTTATGAAGCTTACCCATCCATGAAAACAAAAACAAATAACGGAATCATTTGTTGTGCCCGTTGTCTTCATGAACGAACAACCCACCGCTTTTCCTTCGCAAACAACATGGACCCAGGTATCCAACCCCATGTCCTCTCTTGCCTGACTCAAGTTGAAGAGATGTTGATTGCTCGTGTAAACCCCATTATTCAAGTCACCCATGCACGTGGTGGCCAGCTAAAATATTCCGGCCACACTATTAGCTTTCCTCAAGATATCACTACTATTGTGAACTCTCTTCCTCGCATGCTATCAGAACTAGACATCCTTCTTGTAAACAAAACTAGTTCTGACGAAAATTCGTATGACTTTTTTGTCAGTAGATCACGTGTTCATGCAGCATTGCAATTCAAACTACAAAATGATCCGTATTACAAAGATGTCCACACTAACCAAAGTTCCCTGAATGCTTTGCCTATTGTGCCCACCAACATTTCCAGCATGCTACGCCATGCCAACACATCTTCCATCCCACTTCAACAAGCCATTCTTGAAAATTGTGATTCTGGACTTCCCCAACCATGCCCATCTGACCTCCACCCATCCTCCTTTGTTGCCAATCTGCCAAACTCTCATTCAGAAATAGATGAAATACTTGCCTACATAGAATCCCCCAATCACTCGCCCATCCATTCACTTCAATGGCCCACCATTGACCTCTCCCCAATCAATGAATACAACAGAGAGGGCCTCTTCTCCATGGCCTTTCCCACCCTCTTCCCCACCGGCTCTGCAATGATTAATCAACCAAGAATTGTAAAAGTAGATATGCAAGAATACGCTTTGCATCTAATACGCTACCATGACAGCCGGTTTGCACAACATCCTCGCTTCCGCTACTACTTGTACAACCTCATCATGCGCCATCGCAGCCAGGCAACCGCCTCTGTCTTCATGAAAAGAGACCTTTCAAACACCCTTCCAACAACAATCGCTGACCTTCGCCACCACCTTCAGCAAATCCCCCCTTCCACCATCCCAGACCAGATTATGCGCTTTGGATCATCCTTGCGCGGCACTCGCTCATTTTGGACTAAGGCTAGACATGAGCTTCACGACATGATCATTCAACAAGGTGCCCCTACCATATTCTTCACACTCAGTGCAGCTGATACCAAATGGCCTGACTTGCATAGAACCATGCCTTCCAACCCTCCATCCAATTCACATGAACAAACTCGATGGAGAATCCAAAATGTTGTTGCAAATCCTCACCGTGCATCTCAATACATCCATTGCAGATTCACAATATTCCTCGAAGAAGTGCTACTTAAAGGACTCCTTGTAAAGGATTACTGGTGCAGGTATGCATACTACTCCTTCCATCTCTTACCTTTCATTGACTTTGGTTCCACGCATCCATCTTATTTTTTTTCCCCTTCTTCTTTTTAAGGTATGAATGGCAACATCGTGGCTCCGCACATATCCATGGTTTCTTATGGCTCCCAAATGCACCTACTATGGACACTTTGGATTGGACCAATGCTTCTGTTGTCCGTGCAGCTAAAGATTTCTTCGATGCATACATCACTGCTTGGAACCCTCGTCCCATTCAAAACCGGGCATTTGGGCTAAATTATTCATCTCTCCAAGACCCATGCCTCCTCCAGACACATGATATTCTTACAGGCAATCATTTGCAAGACTATGAGCAACTTGTCAACTCTGTTCAAAGACACACAACTTGCCACTCTAATACATGTTTGCGCAAAAGAAATAACAAAACAAGTTGCCGCTATGGAGCCCCATGGGAAGTTCGCGACACATCATCTCTTCACATTGATAGTGCTGGACGTAAATTGTACGCCCCTGCTAGAAATGATGACAAGCTAAATGTGCACAACGCTCATCTTCTTGCAATTTGGAGGGCAAACATGGACTTCCAACCAATTCTATCACGGCATGCTGTTTTGAACTACATTTCAAAATATGCAGCAAAAGCAGAGGCAAAGTCTGAAAGCTACTACCAAATGCTTTCCCGTCTCTCCCAATGTTCCCCACCTGATGCTCCTACTATTACTGTCATCCGCAAAGTTCTAACCGAAATCGTCGGTGATCGAGACATTGGTGCACAAGAGACATGCCACATGCTGCAAAAACTCCCACTAGTAAAGTGCAGTCGTTCTTTTGTATCTCTCAATGTGAAAAAACAAATATTCAAACGTGTTTCACAACATTTGGATGGTGAGCCCCCATCGACACCTTTCATCGTCTCATACATGCATAGACCACCTGCACTCGAGGATTTGCCTCTTATTGAAGTTGCACGCTCTTGGACATTCTCTTCCCGCCGCAAAAAAACACCTTGGAAACAGATCTTCCCTCCCATGGTTGTACGTGTCCTTCCTCGTTTCACCTCCATCCCGTTGAAAGACTCATCATCCTATGTTGACTTTTGTTGGAGTGAACTCCTTCTATACTTCCCTTTCCGTACACTCCCTGACGACATCGGCACATCCGACGCGGCCATTGTCGCACATTGGGAACAATTTAGACATACATATCAAGCTTGGCATGTCCACCGCACCCCAATCGAACCTCCCGATGCTGACTCTTGCTGTTCATCTCCTGATGCCCCTCCCCATGCCCCCGCCCACGACATGCCTGAATGGCAGTTTCTCTCTCAACTCCACCCAAGCAACAACATCCTTCTCAATGAACTTGAAATGCTTGGCCATCGTGACTTTGATGCAAATTATAATTGGGCCAACTCCATTATCCCTTCACACTTGCAAGAAATAGCCATTCGCTTCATCAACTTCAACCGCTCCTCCACAACAATCCACCAAACCCAATCTCCATTCCCACATTCACTTTCCTCCTTGTCCCCAAGCCAAACCATTGCATTCAATATCATTTTTTCCCACTTCCACACACACACTCCAGGATCAATTTTAAAAATGATAATCCAAGGCACTGCTGGTACTGGAAAGTCATTCCTAATTGAATGCCTGAAAAATGCCTTCCTTGAAAACTCCACCAATGGACCAAGCCCCCTCCTCTTGCTTGCTCCGACCGGTGTTGCAGCATTCCACATCAATGCATTGACAATCCACTCTGCTCTTCGCATCCCTATATCCTCTATGCAACCTTTAGAGGGTCAAGCCCTCCTAAACCTTCAAGAACAACTCCGAGATTTCAAATACATTCTAATTGATGAAATGAGCTTCATTGGTCCTAAATTGCTTTCTCAAATCGATGATCGCTTGCGGGAGGCATTCCCATCAAATAAAAGCAACCCTTTTGGTGGACGCTCTATAATACTTGTCGGCGACCTTGCCCAGCTTCCACCTGTCAAAGACACACCAATGTATGTAGGCACTTCTCGTGGCACTGCACTATGGCAAAGCTTTGATACTGTGGTTACACTTTCAACAGTTTTTCGTCAACAAGGAACTAGTCCTGCTCAGATTTCCTTCCGCGAACTCCTCTCCAACCTTCGCAATGCAACACCCACTATTGATGATTGGAGGCTTCTTATGACACGTTCAAAAACAAACCTTCCTGCAGCTGAGGTCCAGTCATTTTCAAATTCTATGCATCTATACGCCACAAATGAGGCTGTTAACATGCACAATAAAACCATGTTGAAAACACTCAACAGACCAATCGCCCGTTGCTACGCTACCCAAAGGAAGGAATTTAGAGGCAACAGCGTGGAAGATGAACAACTAGCTGCAAAAATTCTCCTTTGCATTGGACAACGAGTTATTCTAACAAGCAACTTGTGGATTGAGGCTGGCCTTGTCAATGGTGCCCTCGGCACTGTCCACGAACTCGTATATGCACCAACAACTAAACCACCCGAACTGCCATTATTTGTCGTAGTCGACTTTCTTCACTACAAAGGCCCACCATGGGATCCTTCAAATCCTAAATTTGTGCCAATACCCCCCATAACAAGGGGCTCACGCACACAAATTCCGCTTCGCATGGCATGGGCTTTGACAATCCACAAATCACAAGGCATGACGCTGGATAAGGCAACAATCGACATCGGAACCATTGATCGTCAGGGTCTCACTTTCACAGCAGTATCAAGAGTTCGTTCATTGCAGGACTTGTGCATCTCCCCTGCTTTCTCCTTCTCTCGATATTCCCGGATGAAGGAGAACCCTTTCGTCATACGCAGGAAAAAAGAAGAGGCTCTGCTCACCTCAAAATCTGTTACTCAAGCTCCTTCAAACCCCTCTACTACTGGTGCCTTGCCATCCCACTAGCTATTTACTATTCTGCTTTCCCATTTCACTATATCTTCTATACATCAGTCACTGACATGCTTTCATTTCTTGTGCAGGAACATAATGGACCACAAATATATCTCGCAACTTCATCAATTTTGCATGGAAATCAAGGAACAAGAAGCTGCGCTTCTACATGTCCAGGAGCGCTTCCTACGCCCACCCAGGCTGCCTCTTTACCGGCTGCGCCCCACATTGCATCTACTTGAACGGATCAGAAATTGGATGAACCTCCTCATCCATATTCATGAAAGGGATGCACACAGAGCACTCCGAGCACACTATCTTGATCGTGTACCTTCTCTTGACGTTAAATGGTGCTGTCGCTGTCGAGCATCACCTTGTCTATACGACTAGTTTTCCCTCTACTGCAAAACCATCTAACCATTGTGCTACACATGATGCAATTTTGTCAATACATCTTATTTTGTCTTTGAAAAATATACAGCACATCTTACTTTCCAAACTCTTCCTACTCAGCAATTTCTGTATATACAAAAAAAAATTTTGAAGGTTCCTATGGGTTCTCTTGATTAAAGTTTCTCTTATAGCCATGGAATCTACTGCTATTATCGGTTACTGGTCGCAACAAATTCTTATCAGTACTCATGAGTTTGATGCCATATGACAACTATCAAACAGTAGTTCTATGTTTACTGCTCAGCACTTTTCAATCAATATTCATACTTATGTTGTAGCATGCATTATGTTATATAAAGCTGTTATTGGTACTTGTTGATTTTAAATTTCTCTCCGTAAACAATTGTGTATGGGCAATCAAAAGTTCAATATACAGACAACTGTGCATCATAGTGCAAAGAGCTGTGTGAATGGATTTTTCCCTTTCTAGACATTTCCATTTAGCATTCATTCGTTTCATTTCTGTGTATTGCGTAATCAATTCAATTTTACACCTAATTTAACCCCTTATGTTACTACGTATTATGGGTTATAATGGATTCCCATTGTCATGCTTAGTGGAAGGCAATTGCACATACGAGCTCAATTCTTGTTGTCTTGGGATTCTCCTTTATTTTAATCTGATGTTTATTGGAAGGTCATATTAAGACAGTTGAGATAAGTTCAATCCCTGAGCTATGTCAGCCAGTAGTTTTCAGTTTTAGTTCATTGGAAATTGCACATGTATCGTAGTGCTTCCAAGGGATGGCTTAATGGAGTGATATTCAGCACAACACCTTAATGATGAGCTCAGTTCCTGTGCGCTCAGAAAAATGGTGCACAAACACATGGGCTGTAATTTTGCCTGCCTATCTAATTGCTTTTAGTCTCATGTTCAATGGAAGGAGAATAATCAGCATTACAACTTCTTCTGTCAGTATGATGGTTAGTCAATCACAAATATTTATTTGCTTACATCAGTTTATTTCATATAGAAGCGTGATGTTAATTTAACAAATATTATCGGTTTCAATGCCTGCAGCGTGTTTCTGAGTCTCACCAACAGTGGACTGTTGCTTCACGTGGAAGGTATTTATTGATCATGTCAGGAATTCGATTTGTTGGCAACTATTAATTAGTAGCGATACATTTATTACCTTTCATATATCATTTCTAAACTAAAATAGTTATCTTTGTTCAACTCAATTCAAATAGCCAATACAAAATTTAGCCCTAACTTTTTTATTTGCTCTAATTGCATTGCTTTTACTTTTCATTCCTGTGATCTCAAACTGACCCTGTGAAATACAACAACACATTTACTGGCATGAACATGGTCATAAAAGAGCAAGGAATTAAGGGGTTATTCAAGGGTTGGGCTCCAACTATGGTGGAATACACTGCACAAGGTGCATTCAAATATGGGTTCTATGAGTTCTTCAAAAAGTACTATTCGGACATTGCATGAGCCAAGTATGCTGCCAAGTACAAGACATTGACCTACCTTGCAGGTTCGGCCTCTGCAAAGGTCATTGCTCATCTTGCCCTCTGTCCCATCAAGGCCATTAAAATGAGGATGCAAACACAACCTGGATTTGCCAGATGCCCTGCAATGATGAATATGCTCCCTCCTGCTTCTTTTCTAGCCCAACTGCATTCCTTTCTCTGTGGATTACAGTTTGTAAAAGGCCATTGGTCCGCTATGGGGACGCGAAATTCCTTGTAAGTTTATCTTCCATTCTTTGCAATCTGCACCCGCATTCATAATATCATTGGATTATTCAAAATATAAAACGAATTCGTGCATTTCATTGTCATGCATTTGGTGCTCAACCAAGAGTTTATCAACCATGTTTTAGAATGCTTAATTGAAGTTTGAATATTATCTAGCTCAGCTAACAAGGAAGTTGCAATAATACTTACAGCTTCTCATTGATTTCTCATGTTGTATAATGCACAGATATAAGTTTATATACATCAACTATAATGCAAAGGTACATATTATCTCTTTGATTGCTTCCTGCTATTATGTATCTTGTTTGATCAGAGCTAGGTCAGTTCTAATTTACTTGAACTTCCTTCTGTATTTTATGCTTCACAACATTTTAATCCTTCACAAAACATTTCACATGTAATCCTAAACCAAATGAATGCTTCTAGGTTCTATAGATGTTATTCTGGAAGTTTAATACCAAGTAATCATATTCATTGAACACATGCTCAAGATAGACTTTAAAATTCCGGACTGATATTTATATTAAACCCAGAATGGTATTTAAGACAGATATAAGGGAACAACAACTAATTTGAGCATAGAGAGACCTATATACACAGTGAATAATAGAAACTTGAGAACCGGGTATTTGTCCTTAAACAAACTGACTTCTTGAGCATCAACTTTCCTCCAGAAGGGCACAACAATGTAGATATCCGTCTTTATCAATCAGCTTCAGCCATGTACACTTCAACATTGGGCTCAGCTACAAGCATAAGTTCATTTCCAGCTTCAGTGTATAACCAACAATGTATAATGTGCTCAGAAAATGATGGATCTCGTCTAGCCAATACCCAAGATTTTGTACCACTTAATTCAGCTTAAGGTGGGTCTGAATTTGGCCTTACACAGAGAAAATGATGGGATTCAAACTTGCTGCAGTGGTGGCATAAAAACAGCCCTGTGGATTCATACAACTCAGCCTTATAATGATAAAAAAGTCAGGGGTGACTGTGAATAGAAAGAACCTCCCTTTGCAGTAGTATGCATTAATCAAGGGTCTGCGTTTTGGTTAAATAAAGGCCACATAAGTGCTGAATTTGGCCTCAAGGAATCAGCTTCAGCCATGTACACTTCAACATTGGGCTCAGCTACAAGCATAAGTTAGGCTTTATGGTGGAGATATTCTTCACTCAGAATCAAATAAACCTAGGCATACATGCTTTAAGATCCTTTACATTAAGTTTGGATTTTTTATTTCAAAAATAAAAAGTTCAGAATTAAGTCCAACAATAAAATATTTCAATCTCATCCCATTGCTCATATGTGCAAAACACAAACAGAATGCTATAAAAACAGAAAAAATATACCTCTTGAATCTTTTCCAACCTACTGATCAATGGAATCCAGTGAATCAGAAATTGCTAAAATTGCAGTGAACGGTGGCTCGAATTGCAATTTCATCGATCTGGGTTGATTCAGAGATGCAAAAATACCCTTATATTACAGTTAACTGTTGTCGAGATTGCAGATTTTGGGGATTGAGATTTCCACAGCTGGATTCAGGGCAAATTTCTTCCAGAAAAGGCATCAAGAAGAGTTCTGGTTTGAGTATCGCTTATCCGCACCTTATTTATGTCTTTTGTTTTATGAACTCTTCTGAATGTGTGGACAGGTGTCAGGAAAAAAGTAGTTTGAGTGCCCCTTATCCAAGCCTTATTTAAGTCATTTGTTTTCTGAACTCTTCTGAGTGTGTGGAAAAGTGTCAGGAAGAGGGGTAGTTTGAGCGCCCCTTATCCATGAATTCTTTATCCCTCTTGTTCTCTGCTGTCTTCTGAATGCGTGGACCATCTGGCCAGACAAATTGGATTTAATGAATGTTAATATTTATGTTCAGGTATTAAGCTTCGAAGGCATTTCTAAGGCAATTCTGAACTTTGAACGAGAGCCTGTGGACGCTGCCTTTGCAACCCAGTTCTTTTGGGAATATATTTTAGTAGTTAAGCAAAGTATTTTATTAAAAAAAGAAAATTTTGTCAATAACCCTGGTTACCAATGTGCGGCATCTTGCCTTTGCAGCCCATTTTTTTTTCCACGCAGTGTCGTCATCTCAATAGTTCAACGAAGCATTTTATTAGAGTAAAAAAAATGTTTCAGAAACTTTTAAAGTCCCCAAACAAATGTTTTAGTTGTGGTGATAGCACAGATAATTTTTAAAGCTTCTCTTACAAATATTAATGGGGATTTCTCATTTAATCTCTGTAGTTTAGAACATAGTAAAAATTGTTCAGTATGCCTGACTTTGAAACCTTATACACCAATGGTTGTTCCCTTATGGTACAGGTATTGACTGGATCCCTGATTGCCTATATTTCTTCTAATAAGTCAAACATTACTCCTCAGGATGATGCCCCATACAATTTTACCAACATTTGGACATTTGAACAGTATCTGGTCACACCTATGACTCCTTCAAAGCAAGGGCTGTCTAATTGTGGCCATTACGCTTTTTACATGTGACAAAGATCCTTAAAGCATTTTGATTTTCTCTCGACCAATATCTGTCTTCTTTCTTGTCTGTACTGCTGTGAATTAAATAATGAATGCTTAACTTTACTGTCACTTATGATGCTTTATACATTGCATTATAATTTATAATAATTTTAATTGAGTTCACTCTGATTTCTGTAGGATGCTTCCGAGTTGTGGCTGAGAAATAGTAAATGAAAATGATTTGGAGAAGCTTAAGTGTTTCAGTTTTCCTAAATGATATTCTATTATTAATTGATTCAGAGCTCCGGAGCTTCTATTGGGAGCAAAACAGTACTCAACAGCAATTGATATGTGGTCCTTGCGATGTATACTGCCAGAACTTTTGGCAAAGGAGCCTTTCTTTAATGGGAAGAGTGAAATAGACAATCTATAAAGTAAAAACTTCGTTCATATTGAAGGCCATCATGTCCTGCTCTTTTGCCTAGACAAGTAGGTTTGAGATTCTACAGCGTTGTGTACATTATATGCACATCTAAGAAACCAACACATGGTTTTAGAATTGAATGAAGGCAATGTGAAGGTGTTAAAGTTGTCAATGTGGAGGTCTTATCAGCTTGTTTGGATCTTACAAAATCATTGCTATGACTAGTGATTTTAGAATTTGAAGAGTATCAATGAGAGCACTCACTCAACTACAGAAATCTGTCTCTTAAATATTGCCATGAGTATGTTTTCCTTAAATAGGAACCACCGATATCATTTTGGCCACAGTACTGCATGGGTACTGCTATCAAAGTAAATATCTGATACTGCATTTTCCAAGCATTAGACTCTACCGCCTAGTCCAAGCTTGTCTTTTTCCTTTTCATGTTTTACTACTATACCATTCATACTCTACTATAGCATTCATAACGTTGAACTGTTTGACCTGCCCTGCCCCACGTTTCATGGCTAAAAGTTATAGATTTGACATTGAGATATTTTACCTGCCTTGGCGCAAGTTTCATGGCTATAAATAAAAAATATCATTGCTATGATTGATATTGGATGAGGGTTTGCATTGTGTTTATTTGCCATTGTTTATATTTCATTTTAGTATTGTTGGAATGTAGTTACTTTCCAATCGACATGTTGTCACAATCATTGGCTGGGTTACAAATCTGAGTTGCAAAGGTAAGCTAGCCTTTTCTTTATCAACTTATCGCAGTGGATATAGTTACATGTTCACATTCACCCCTTTTAACAGATTGTAGATACACACATCATAACTGTTTTTTAGTTACATGGTCAAATGAAAGGAGAAAATAACTGCTAAGATGTTTAAGAATTGGCATGTGTTTTGTTCTATATTATTTCAGGGTGCTTTATTCTTGTATTTCTGGGGATTGTTGACAGGATTTGGAGTGCGAGTCATAATATCATTCACTGTTTGGTGTTGAGGCTACAACCAAGAAATCAAAGTCAGAGAAATTCAAAATATCTGTTGGTGCTGTGTGAGTCCGTAGCTCAAAGTGGTTTTTGAGTTTGTACTAACATATGCTTCTGTCATGCGAAATGTCAGTACTAGTAATATTTCTACTCTTCCCGTAATTCTTGACCACTCTCGGCAAATCACTCTCGTGCATTTCCAAACGAAAAAAAAAAAAAAAAAAAACACATAACAATAATAATAATTAAATAAATAAATATAATATTAATAAATAAATAGAAATAAAATAAAATAAAGATATAATTAAAAATAAAATAAAATAGAACAAACATTAATAAATAAATATACAAAATGAAATAAAAAAAAAAAATTACATAAATTACAACTTAATCATGTTAATTTAAAAAATAGTATTTTTATTAAAATAAATATAAATATTTCAAATTCTAATAAAGTATTTCAAAAATATGTCTTCAGATATGGTCTTATCACTTCTACCGTTCTTGTTATGGTTTCAACTCCTTCTTATATCATTTCCAAAGCTTCAACTCTTGCTCACAACAGCTTCAGAAATGTTTTCCACACCGCTCAAACCATGTAGCTCAACCCACCAACAGCTGACAAATGCACAGATATCTCATTAATATTTAACTCCTTCACCTGCGCCTCTTCAAAACTAACATATAATCTGATTCAACTCCCATCTCACACAGTTTCATACTTGTGGCACAAACTGCCCCCGCAAAAAAACTTCTCACCTCCCGGTGAAACCGAAGATACACCATTCCTCTCCTTTCGGCGTTCCTTTGCGCCACAGGTGCAATTGCTAGTTTATAACACTTTCGTTTTTTTTTTATAGTATATATGGCCAACATGCATGGGTATTTTGTCATAAAATTTAACAAATAAAATATTTTTGGAAAAGCGTATTAAAGTTTAATATAAATGCAGGACACAAAATTCAAAGCAATAGACAATAAAATCTTAAATTTGATAACGAATTAAATTCTAGTAAGAAATATATGTTAATTTCGAAAGTTAAATTTAAGAAATTTTGTAAATCAAACCCAAAATCACATTATCCAGTGCGTGGGAAAGAAATAATAATTAAAAAAATATGGTTTAACCCATTTGAATAAAGTTTAAAAATAAATTTAAAATTATTATTTTTTAAATTATGATAAAATTTATTTTGTTTAGAAATAATTTTTTTTTTTTAAACTATGATCAAATTTATATAAAAAATAAATATTTTTATATGCAAATTTTAAAATAAATATAATTGGATTAAATTTCATTATAGTAATTGAATTTTGAAATTTCCATTTCTTTTTAAAATGATTAAGGTTAGAAATTGGATAAATGTAAATGTTACTTTATAAAGTTAGTAAAAAAAGTTATCTAAATATAAAGAAATTTAAATATATTTAATTTTCATATCTTTTAATTTTAATTCGATGTATTTTTACTTTTTATTTTTCTTAAATTTATTATCATTTTATTATATAGAATTTTATTAAACATTAACAATTTTTCAATTTTGTTTTAAGTATATTTTCCTAATACTTAAAATTATTGGTGAAATTCATATATATTTTATTTGTTGAGATTACATAATAGACAATTTAAGATAGAAAAACTATCTTAGACACTCAATTACTTAGTTGAGAAATTATCTCAATTTTACACAAAACTAGGAAGCAAATTTGTTCGAAGGAATCTCTCAAACTAACAAGGCTTAACAATCTCCTAAGTAATAGGAAAAGACTCTCTATGTAAAGAACAAGTTATACATTATGATCAACTATCCAAATACATCATAATCATAATCACACTTAAGATAAATATGAGTTATATACTCCAACATTATCCTTTAACAACTATTTGTCTTAATCTCAATAAAACGAGGTCTTATCTACATCATTTCTGTGACACATAATCCACCACACACTAAAGTACCTCATAATCAATAAAGTCTAACTCCAACATGGCACTTTCATCTCTTGTCTTAATCATGTACACGTCACTACACTTTATAAGTCCATATAAATGGAAAACTACACTTGCCATCATTAATAAGTCTAACTCCAACATGGCAATTTCACCTCAAGTCTAAATCATGTAGACATCACGAAACTTTATAAGTCCATATAAATGGAAAACTGTACTTGCCATCATTAATCAAACAACATATTACTCTACTATACCATCAAACTAGGGCTCATGTGAGGGGTGTTTTGATACCATGTTAAGTTTAGGAGAGTGGATCTTATTGCACATGAGAATTGTGTTGAGAGTTGTATTCATCAATGTAATTGCACAGATATAAAAATATATAATTTGTACAAAGACATTAAAAATATCAATGTAGTTTAGATAGGCTCACATTTCATAAATATAATAAAAAAAACTATTGACGTGATTAACCATGTATAAATGGTAATGGGTCAACTTTAAATTAAGAAAAAAGAAAAAATTACATATATTATTGTAAAATGGACCATTTTGCTAAATAAAATTTGCCTATATATTAATGAATGTTATAAATAATAATGAGGAATTTATTAGAACTGGAATAATCTCAAATGCCTAGGAAATTGGTAGGCTGGGAGCAATCTAATTTTTAAATTTATTAAAATTCAATGTAACACACTACAACCATTGATAAGCATTCACACAAAGTATGTGATGAGCATATTCCCTTGAGAATCAATCTAGCAAGTCAATTGAAAAAATAAAATAAAATCAAGAGATCCTCATCCACCTTAAGTTAAAATAAGTGGCCTTCTACAATAAACTTGGTCTCAATATAGGAAAACTATCTTGGACACAAAATGACTTAGTTGAACAAATATCTCAACTTTACACAAAACTAGAAAGTTAACTAATTGGAGAAAATATCTCAAATCAATTAAGCTCAACAACAAAGTACATAACAAACTTTACCTAATTATAACCAATTATCTCAACAAATCATAATCATAATAACACCTAAAACAAGTAATAATTATATACTCCAACCTAAATCACTATATTAATTTATACATTCAAACATACATTTTAATATAAAATAATTTCCCTAATTAGAAATAAAATAAAATATTAAACTTGAAAATAAAAAATAAAATAAAATATTAAACTTATCCAATTACCAATCTGGCATACATAAATAAAGTACTTTTTAAAATCTCAACCAGATTTTCAATTTCTAGACCATATACATTTAAACTATTAAATTACAACTCCTAAACTTTTCATCCTGTCACTTTAACAATATAAATATCTTCAAACTTTAATAACACTTAAAAGCTTTCCTGAATCTTTATACATTCGCCTGTGAAAACCCACTAAACATGAAGGAGTTGTCAACTTTCCAGATGGATTCGTTGTATTAGCCATGTTTTTCTTCCTTTGTTTGGTAGTCTCCATTGGCCATTTTAACAAACCATTATCAGAAATATAATAAAAGGCTTATACTACAAAGAAATCTTTCAAATAAAAAACTCAAAAGAGGGGCTTGAGCTTTCTTTTCAGTAGAAAATATTAATTTTCATTTCTGCATGGTATCAAGATCTGGTAATCTTTTTTAGCATCCCATTCCAACGCTTTACAATGATGAGGGACCTAACAGATTTCTCTAGGTAGAAAACAACAATTGCAACTCTACATGTCAGGGGATCAAGCTTCAGCAGTCCATTTTTTTATTATCCCATTCCAATGCTGATAAACTGTTACTAGCATGGAATCAAGATCTCTTACCCTGACATGGAAATTTTATTATTATGATCTACCTTCAGTTAATTCTGTAAATTTTATAGTATGGGTCTTTTCACTCTGCATTATAAATAAATTCAGTATGCAAAATCTCTTATCTTGACATGGAAAATTTATTATTATGATCTACCTTAGTGAATTCTGTAAATTTTATAAGTTCAGTATGCAAAATCTCTTATCTTGACATGGAAAATTTATTATTATGATCTACCTTTAGTTAATTCTGTAAATTTTATAGAGTGTGGATCTCTCCACTCTGCATTATAAATAAATTCAGTATGCAAAATCTCTTACCTTGACACAGAAGAAAATTTATTATTATAATCTACCTTAAATTTTATAGTGTGGATCTATTCACGGTGCATTATAAATAAATTCAGTATGCAAAATCTCTCACCCTGCCAGGGAAGAAAAATTATTATTATAATCTACCTTAAATTGTAGAGAGTGTGGATATCTTCACTTTACATTATAAATAAATTTAAATAAATTCAGTAAGCAAAATCTCTTACCCTGACATGAAAAATTTATTATTATGATCTACCTTCATTTAATTCTGTAAATTTTATAGTGGGGATCTCTTCACTCTGCAGTACAAATAAATTAAATATGCAAATTAAAAGTCATGAAATTTAATAATACATAAATTTCATATTTATATCTGTTTCCTTCTCTATTATAAATAAGTTTAGTATGCAAATTAATGGGTAGGAAAATTATACCTCGGATGCGGGTGGTAAATGTTGACGTGATGGTGGTTTACCTGCGGGACGGCGTGTGGCATGGCCACATGGCCACCCACAGGTTGCAGTTAATTTGCAGGGGTGAGTTTATTAACACAGGCCGTCACCCTACGCGGCATTTACGCCGGTGGGGAGGCTGGGGAGGTAGGCTACTCAATATGATTCCCCATGGCGCATTGGCTCTGTCCTTCAGTTCGGCTTCAAAGTTTATGGCTCGGTCTCGATGCAGGCGGGTGATCTCCATGCCGCTGCAACCTCTGCCACTGCGATCTGGTTGCTCTCGAGAGGCGGAGTCGCCTAGTATCCGCACCTCCCTGGGTAGGCGCTGCCATCTGGGTGGTTGCATCAATTTCCTCCCTGGTTACCATTTCTCGCACAGTCCCTTCTGTCCCTTGCATTTAGCTTCTCCGTTCGATTTCATTTCTCCCTCTCCGCCTCCGTTGCTTCGTGTCTACTCAGCTCGCCCCCTTTGTCTCAGCGCAACCATGCCGAGGCTTAGGCACCGGTTAAGATGCGGGAGGGGCAGTTCTAGGTCTCGTTCCTTCAGTCGATATCACTCCCCCTCATCAAGCCCTTCGCCCTCTTCGTCTGAGAGTCTCTGAGGCCGCTTCCCACCTACGCGAAGTCAACGAGGGAGGGGCCGAGGGCGTCGACTCCTCGAGCGTGGTGTCTCTGCTTCCCCTGCACCTTCAGAACCTCGCCCCCCTGTCTCTACTTCCCTCCATAATCCGTCCACTGTTGTCTTTCACTTCCAGTGTAATTCAATTCGGCCCTTAGTCATTGCGACGGTCTCTGTTTCTTTTAAGGAAATCCCGGGGGAAATTCCTGAACCCCCCCCCCCCCCTTCTCTCCTGCGCATCCTGTTAACTTGTCGGCGTCCCCTATTGATGCTCGAGCCTCTCAGCCTGTAGACAAAGGCCCCCCTCGCAAAGCTGGCGAGTGCAGTTCCAGCGTCCTCCAGGACATTGGTTTGCAGGAAGGAGGTAGCGAAGCAGGCATTGCAGCTGTTCAAAGGCGCCCTGTTCGTGATGATGACGATGGTTGTTGGTGCAGGATCGAGGAAGAACCACCCTCGGAGGATTATGGGCTCTAGTGCTATCAACTTTGGCCAAGTAACTATGTTCAGTTCGTATGTCATTTTTGTTGTTTATGCTTGTAACAAGTTTTGGTTTGGCATAGCTGGTTTCCTCGATAAAGGCACCTTCAAAACGTTGCACAAGCTAGTTTCCCCTTGTGAGCGGCTTTATTTTTTCTATCTTGTTGAATGTATGTCGCCTCTGAAGGCCATGAACTCGATATATTATATATTTCAGTGATAGATTTAAACTTACTTAGAAAAAAAAAATAGGTAGGAAAATTATTTCCATAGCCTATACTAAATTTAATAATACATTAATTTCCTGTTCACATAAATAAAGACTTCGCTGCTGTACTTTCTGAAGTCTTTATTAATTTAAAGTCTTGTAACATGCTCTCAGATTCATTTCCTCTTTTACTGAATTCATTGACTTGTGTACTAATTTTCATGTTGATATAAATAGAAGCATTACTACTTCGCAGCTCTACTTTGTCGGCTTCTTATAAAGTGAAGAGACTTTCATGGTGTCCATACCACATTTGATAAACTATAATAATGCACATTACGGAGGCCAAACACACATTTTAGCCATAATTAGGATTGCTTAGAAAGTGTGGTTTTTATTTCAATGTTATTTGGTCTGACATATCTGACATATCCTTAAAGCTTTAATTTTTTGGGGGTAGGAGTGAAAAGTATGCACGTTTTTACGCCACAATTAGGATGGTTTAGAAAGTGTGGTTTGTATTTTAATATTATTTGGTGTGAAATAGCCTAGAAGTTTTAATTTTTGGGGAGGGGTGAAAAGTATACAATTTTTTTAAGCCACAATTAGGATTGTTTAGAACATTTGGTTTGTATTTTAATATTATTTGGTGTGAATAGCTTTAAAGCTTTAATTTTCGGAGGAGTGAAAGTTTTTATTTTATGTTGGATTTTTAAAATTTATTATTTAAATTTAGTTATATAATTTTAATTTTTTGTTTTGTTTTGTTTGTTTGGTAGTGTGAGTTTTTACATGATTTTAGGTCAAACTTATTGTTAAAATCATGAGATAATTATATTTAATTTCTGTTACATTAACCTTTATTATAGCTAAATTTTAAAAAATTAGAAAATTTTATGTTTATCAAATTTGTATTTTATATTTTAGATTACAAGTAATAGATTACAAATTTTAATAATTAAATTATTATTTTTAATACATAGATAAATTTAATATTATAAAATTTTTAAATTTAAATTATATGATATTAAAAAGTTTTTTTTTTTTTTTAATGAAATTATTCAAAACATAACATAGCTAAAGTAAATTGCTATTTCAGAATTCTTAAAAAAAAAAAAAAAAAAACAATATACAAAATATAATTTTCATATTATGATTTTTTTTTCAAAGTCGAAGTTAAGTTGAGAAAGAAACTAACTTTCATGTTAAATGAAAGATTGCAGCTCTTACTCTCTACTTTTGCTTTAAATTTTTAACTTAAAATGTTTTAAAATTTATTATAATAAAATAATAAAAATAAATTATAATAGGCTTAAGGGGTAGATAAATTGATTTATATAGAATTTAGTGCTTAGTATATTTGGTTCAAATTTTATAGGAGAGATTGAGAGTGATAGTCACTTGTATTCAAAGTTTTTGTCATGACTGGAAATGTGAAATTTTAAAATAATAATATAATTAGAATGAATCATAATAAGGTGTAGATGAATTGTTTTCAATAAGGTTTAATGCTTATGAGATTATTAGTACAAATGTTATGGGGAGGGGTTGAAAGTAGCAACCATTTGTCAGGATATCTCTTAACCAGGATATTTCTTAACCATTTAAAGTTTTTGACTTTTCTAAGAAATATATTTTAGTTCATTTTACCATAAATATTTTTTGAAATGGTAAATTTGAGATTAAAATCTTTTAATTTTATGGTGTTAAATCTATTTATGTATTTGAAAATGCCATAGCCTAATGAGGTCTCATATTTTCCTGGAAAATCATGGAAATTCTTGCACTATTTTGATAAAATTCAACATATTTTTTTGTAAATTCATACGAGTAGATTAAAAAAAAAAAAAAAAATTGATTAGACATTTTTAGTGGTCCCAACAAATTTGCCACCTCTTAAAATAAAAATTTTAAAAATACATTTCAAAAAAAAAAAAACTATCAAATAAATATAATTGTACTTCATTGATTTAAAAACACATTTTCATTGAATGTAGGGACCTACTAAAAAATACCAAATAAATATAACCAGTTGTCTTTAGTAAGATTTTTTGGAGATTTTTATGGTGGATTTTTCTGATCAAATTTATTTAAAATCCAGTCGGAATTCATTGGAATCACAAGTTTGATGTGTAACCCCTAGAGAGTCAAAGTCCTCTAGTATTTTTAAAGGTGTTGAATCCATATATACAATCAAAAAATTAATTTTAGATAACACAAATCAAGATTTCACTTCAAAGTCTTCTATCGCTTTTAGCCACCAAAAACTCCAAAAAATCACCCTAAAAACAACTCCATAAATATAATTGTAATTCCTAAAAACACTATTTCATTGAAGGTAAGAACCTATCACAGAAATACTTTAATAACGTAATTCTAACATAATTCACTAGCAATACTTTAATGCTCGGCCAGTACCTAGCAGTCACGCCATACAGCGTCAGAGAGTATTGCATCTACCACTTCTTTCGATAAGGATATCAACCCACTTTTCGTCGAGCTTTTCCATAATGTTGCAACAAACCAATAAACCTCAGAAACGGTCACCAAGAAATTGAAAGCTCCTCTAACTCCCGGTACAATTCCTCCAACGTATTAATGGTCCTGCAATCGATCACGAAATCTACCTTGTCACCAAATAAATTTGAAGTTCTTTCCACCAATAGTAGAACAGAAAGTGATTTGTATCTGCTTACCCAACGAAAAATTGTATGTACTTCACATTTAGTTTAATGGGTGCCTGGTGTCTGGACTTGAGAGGAATGACATCACAATCTGGACTTGAGAGGAATGACATCACAATGCACACACTAGTGCATTAATACAAAGGGGAGACCTATGCAGTAAGCCTGGCGAGAAACCACGCAATGGCCGGTGAAAAGGGCAACATCGGATACTAAGGTGTGAGGAAAATCTCTGAAAAAGAATGAAATATGTGAAGAAGAACCAACGTCAGCAAAGGGAGCCATATTTCGCCACCATTATAAGGATAGTTACATCTTAGTTATCATAGGTCAGGAGAAACAAGTTGATCTGCCTTCGTTGAAATCAACTCTTGTGAAACACAACCGTTTCTCCATCATAGTTGTCAGTATTCTTACTTATCATCTTGTTTTGTTTTAATGGTTGGTTATATCTTGTTTTAATTCTGGCTTATATATATTTTTTTTTCAAACAAGTTGATCATTACATCATGTAAGAATCATTACATCTAAGTGTATTGATTTTTAATGTAACTTTGAGTTGAATAGATGAGTAGTTCAATTTTTTGGGGTAAATTTAATGAATTTTATTATATTAAGCTTCTTGAATTTGATTATGAATCCTTTAAATGTGGGCCATGAACTTTATTAGATTTGAATGTTTTAACTTAATATACATAACAATTGAATCATAGTGCAATTTTTTATCACAATTGATCCATCAACAAGTGATCGGAAGGAAATACTTGCCTCTATTTGGTTTAAACCAATTCCATAAAAATTGCCAAATGTTGTTGACAAATTCATTGTTTTTGTTATAGATAATTTTTGGAAGATCAAATCCTAATAATGATTTTTGGTTAATAATGATTTTTGGGTTGTTGATATCATCAATTGAAAGGACTTTGTTACCCTACTCTACGCTCATAGTCCTCTCTACAATTCAAAGACCAAATATGTTGATCTTCATTATTCAAATTTACCATACTTGTGGTAGAATATGGTAATTTGAGATTTTCTGCATTATTCAAATTTACCATACTTGTGGTAGAGTATAGTAATTTGAGATTTTCAACATCTTTAAGTTTAAAAGATTCATATTTTTGCTTTAAATTGATATGCTTAAATAATTTATCCAAAAGCTTTTGATGTAGGTCACTATGATCCGGTCCACATACTGATAGAAAAACAAAATGATACAAATGTATGCTAGAGTTTGAATTGGGGGAACAATCTAAATGGATTTAATTGAAACCCATGAGAGTTATATCAATTGCAAGAAATATTGAATCCCAAATAAAGTTGACATATAAAAATAGGGTGTGGACAAATTCTAACCATTCAAGTAGACTAATACTTCAAACATAAGTGTTTCGAGTGCAAATACATATGTATGTATAACCAAAAGACCAAATCAAAGTCTTCTGGTCAATAATTGCTAATGATAGACATATTTTTATCTCTACCGTGCATTCTTTGGAAACAAAACTAAATTACCAAAAGGAGAAAACTTGATATTGATGATACTCCTATCATGTCGATGATGTAATTCATGAGAACTCCCCTCTTTAACTAAGATCCAAAATTCCACTGAGACCCTTTGGCAACATCTGGTGACAATTTCACTATCACTATGGAAGAGTAACAATTTAATGCTATTCTTTCCTACACTACTGCATTTCCTTTGCAACATGTGGTGCAATTGTTAGATGTATATATCCTTTGAGAATAGTGCAACTGGCAATGACTCTGGAAATGAAATCAATCTTGGTTTCAAATTTTATATAATCCCCTAAGAAAAAGCCCAGGCCTATGGGGAGTATCGGGCCTATGGGGGAGTTAGAGAGATTATAAGAATGTCAAGATTATGTGTTGGCATAATCTTGTTATATACTCTACATCATTAAATAAAAAAATTTAATAATAAATTATTTTTATCAATAAACCCATGATTATGTTTTCAATGTTACCAATTAAAAAATTAAAAAAAAAACTTGTTGATTTAGTGAAAGGGGAATTCCAAATTACTCTCCTCTATCACTATTCTCATGAAACATTAACTATTCATTGTTTTTATATCATATCAACCAACTGTGGTTCGTTCAAGCAACAACCAATTCACCAACCTAGACTCAGCTTGATGTGCTTGATTTTAAAATGAAATCATTCAGGAATAGTATTAGCAGGTAGAAAAAAAATCAAATAAAAACAAAATTTCTCTAACTGCCACGTTATCCAAGGGTAAGAATGTGTTGACAGTAGCAAATATTGACAATTTATTAGTTGTAAGGATGTTTTAAGTGATGGTATTGGCATGGGCAACAGACAACAATAGCTGAGTTGTAAGTCCTTAGAATTTTGTATGGCTTTGTGGCTTCAACCTTAACAGCCCAGTGCCGATGACATGCAGCATTGATAGGCTAGTGATGGGCTTTCATCAAGCCCCAAATTAACTCCAAGAACTTTGCATCTCCATTCCATTACCCTCTGCTTGGCACCTCTCTCGTTTACCATTTTGAAATTTCATGTGGGAAGGGGAATGCACAAGGAATGGGAGGGAGGGTCACTGCCTCAGAGATCACTCCTTTGTAGCAGGGTGGCCTGGTTTGAGATGGTCATTTCTTTATGGCACTTCGGTTTGGAATGAAAAGGATCTAAGCTTAGCGTAAGAGAATGCAGGAGATCTTCTCTGTTGCATAATCACTCCTACATGAGATCTAGTTTTACGAGAAGCATCCAGAGCAACCATTCAGGTTTTTTTGTTGGTTTCCACACTTCTCAGTTTTATTTTCCCTACTGTTTATTTGACATACAGAAATTTGAACTAGTTTGATTTTTATGAAAATAATTTTTTCCTTGAAAATCATATATGACATGAGAATAAATCTTAGACCGCTTTTTTAATGGGTAATTTTTTTTATGTCAATTGTTGATTCTCCAAAGCTCCCAATCTAACAGACAGGTATTGTATTTGTTGGAAATATTGACGAAAAAATAGACAAAGGGATGCTTCCACCACAACACAGAGAACACACAATTCTGCGGAATTAACAAATACACACAGACAGACAAAGCGAGAAACAAGAGAGGAACCAAATTTCAATTTCTATTCCTTTACACTAACAAAATGAAATTACATTTCTTTTCATACAAATGGACGAAGCATGAAAACCTAATCCTATTCAATGTTGCTCAATGTTGAACAGATGTTCAAAAACCAAACATCCTTGGGTTGTCGAAACCCATTTCTTCATTAAAAACGGTATGCATATCGTATTCTGGATTACACAGGAAAACACGTAAAAATACATTCAAAACTTAAAAGGGCATACTTCAAAATTTATATATTCCGTCTCTTTACCGCAAATCGCAGATCAGCAATTTTAAACTTTAACTAGCGCGAACACAGATAAACTTAAGTTTGTGCGAATGCGAAGTGATCTGGCATCGTCGCATCGCAAATCAATTATCATAGCCTGCGGGCGGTTTCAATTGCGATGTGCAATGGATATTGCATCGCAATGCAAATAAGTTACTTTGCGGAACTTTTAACTGTAAACATAAAACCTTGCGGGCGTGATGTGCGATGGCACGATCACATCACATAGCGAACAACATATGTTGCGGTCGACGAAAGGTAAGCGGTATGTGTTGTGAAATGCGCTCTGTAGTGCGACTTAAAATGTGGTAAGTGAAAAGTGCAGAAACAAAAGGATTGTGGAAATACAAAGGATTGCAAAGGTTATGCAATGTAGTTGGGTTATATGTGGGTCCCACCAGATATTGCATCGGCGGTGGAATAAGATAGGAGGCAAAGGCTTAAGGGTATCGCAAGAATCTTGCGATTGTGTTATTGCGGGCTAAGGTAAGTTAATGTTGTAGTTCAAAACAATAAACGCAAAGGATGGCCTGGTACTCAGTTTGCTATGTTGTGTAAAAACACCTCCAAATCTCGAATCTATTGCTTTTCCTTCTCTGTTGTCAAAATTGATGGAATTGTGGGTTGTTACCACTGTTATTCATGGCGGTGGTTGGGAGTATAATTCCAAAACTTCCCCTTAATCACAACTGCCGCCATTAGTCATTCCCAGACATTTTTTGAGATACTCAAAACTCTTATGTGCTAATGGCTTTGTGAGGATATCAACGAATTGTTCCTCTGTCCTGCAATGTTGCAAAACAATCTCACCATTGTTAACCAATTCTCTTATAAAATGATATTTTGCATCTATGTGCTTTGTTCTCTTATGGAAATTAGAATTTTTTGATAATGCAATCGCCAAGCTATTATCAAATAAATTGTGGTTTCTTTGTCTTGCTCATGACACAAATATCTTAGCATCCTTCTCATCCAAATAGCTTGACAGGATGTTATTTTTGATGCTACATACTCTACTTCTGTTGTTGATAAAGCAACTATTGGTTGCTTCTTGGAAGCCCATGAAATGGCTCTTGATCCCAAATGAAACACATACCCAAATGTGTTCTTTCTGTCATCTAACATTCCAGCCCAATCACTATCAGTGTAACAAATCAACTTAAAATTATCAGTTGAGGAGTATAGAACACCATACTCCTTTATTCCATTCACGTGCCTCAATATTCTTTGGGCTCCTTGCCAATGTGTCTCTTTTGGTGTCTCCGTGAATCTGGAAATTAAACTTACAGCATACATAATATCAGGCCTAGTTGCAGTCAAATACATTAGACTGCCAACTATGCTCTTGTACAATGTTGGATCGACATTCTTGTTGCAATATTCTTTGCTTAATTTTAACCCCATGACAGTTGGAGTTACTACTACTTCGTTGTGCTACATGTTAAATAACTTCAACATTTCTGCAAAATATTTTTCTTGGGAAATAAAAATTTCCTTTTCATTTTGCTTTACTTCTATTCCCAAAAAGTATCTCAATAAACCCAAATGAGTCAATTCAAATTCATTATTCATGATTGCTTTAAAATCTGCAATGAGAGAAACACCATTGCCAATAAATATTAAATCATCTACATATAAAACAACAATAAGGATTTTACCATCATTTTGTTTTATGTAGAGTGTGGGTTCACCATCACATTTTTCAAACCCATTTTCTATCAGGTAAGCATCAATTTTGTTGTACCATGCTCTTGATGCTTGCTTTAGCCCATAAAGATCTTTCTTCAACTTGCACACATTGTGCTCTTGTCCTTCAATCTCATAGCCTAGAGGTTGTTCAACATATACCTCCTCTTTCAACACTCCATTCAGAAATGTTGATTTCATATCCATTTGGTATACTTTCCACTTTTTTTGTGCTGCAATGGACAACACTATCCGCACTATTTCCATCCTTGCAACTAGTGCAAAGGTTTCTTCATAATCTCTTCCTTGCTGCTGCTTGTCGCCTTTGACAACAAGTCTTGCTTTATGTCTTTCTATTTTGCCTTCAGCATTTCTCTTGGTCTTATAGACCCATTTTACTCCAATAACTTCTTTACCTTATGGGAGGTCCACTAACTCCCATGTATCATTCTTATTTATTGCTCCAATATCTTCATTCATTGATTCAATCCATTTTTCTTCTTTTACTGCATCTCCAAAATGATTTGGGTTATCAACATGACAAAACAAAGCACATAAAGAATTCAGACCATTATTATTATCAGCTTCTTGCTCGTAAATTTCACTCAAATTTCTAAATCTTGGTCTTCTTGGTGTGCTTGGAGTTCCACTTGAACTCAAGGGAGTTTTAGATCCCTGTAGTGTGGTTGAAGAAGCACTTCCTTGATTTCTCAAGGCTGTTATGTTTCTTGCTTGTGGTGTGGCTTGTTGTGCTTGTGTGGGTGGAGGAGGAGCCACCGTGGAGGAATTATTTTCAGCAATCAATTCCTCTTGCTCTTCGTGAGACATACATGTCTTCACATTCACCATTTTCTCTAAGCTTCCATCCCAAGCTTCTTCTTCAATAATCTTCACATCCCTGCTGATTATAACTTTCTTTATGGATGCATTATAGAGTTTGTAAGCCTTGGATTCATCACTGTATCCAACAAAGATACACTTCTCCCCCTTGTTGTCCAACTTCTTCCTTAGCTGATCTGGGACATGTGCATATGCCACACATCCAAATACTCTCATGTGAGTGAAAAACTACTTTGTTCCACTCCATGCTTCTTCCGGAACTTTGTTCATAATATCTTTTGTTGGAAATCTATTTAAAATATAAGTTGCACAATTTACAGTTTCTACCCAATACTCATTTGGAAAATTCTTTGCCTTCAACATACTTCTGACCATGTCCATAATGGTCCTGTTCTTCCTTTCCGCAACACCATTTTGCTGTGGTGTGTACCTTGTGGTAAACTGCTTGTGTATGTCGTTCTCCCTACAAAAACGTAGGAATCTTTGGAGATATATTCTCCTCCTCTGTCAATTCTCGTCACTTTTATGCAGTGCCCACTTTTCTTCTCAACAAGAGCATTGAAGTGGTAGAACTGTTCAAACACTTCACTCTTCTCTTTCAAGAAATAAACCCATGTCTTTCTTGTATAATCATCTATAAATGTTAATACATAGTGACTTCCAGCTAAAGATGGTGTTTGCATTGGTCCACACAAATATGAGTGAAAATCCTCTAAGGGTTCCTTTGCCCTTATACTCTTTCATGTTGGAAAGGATTCTCTATGTTGTTTACCCAAGACGCAGCCTTCACATAAGCTGTCTAGTTTCTCAATGAGTGGTAATCCTCGTACCATTCCTTTTCTATGAAAGAGGTTCAAACCTCCAAAATTGAGATGTCCAAATATCAAATGCCATAACCAATTTGCGTCGTTCACTTCTTCTTGAAAAACCTCTTGTGTGACTGCTGCTACTACACCTCCTTCGTTCAAGTCTGTTCTGATCTTGAGAGGAAACATCCTATTCTTTGTCATATGCACTTCTACAATGACTCTTTTACTTTGATGTATGTCCATGATTGAGCACACATTATTCTTAAAAAATACATTGTAGCCCTTATTCACGAGTTGTCCAATGCTCAGAAGGTTACATTTCAGGCTAGGTACATAATAAACATCTGGCAAAAATTTATTTTCTCCCTTCCTTGTGAGTATTGATATGCTTCCTTTCCCCATGACAGAGACTTTACTATCAGTACATGTTGTCACTTCATACTTCACATTTTCATCCAGATTGGAAAATGTTAGGATATTTAGACACATAGGAAATAGGCTCCTATTGTGTCACTTTTGTAAATCCTTCAATCCTATCCCAAGTTGTTCTTAAGGGGGGATGTTAGGATATTTAGACACATAGGAAATAGTTAAGAATAACTTAATCTAGTGTAGAGTAAGGTAAAGTGTGTTTCTTTACCATGTACATTTGTAACTTATAATCCGACAGTCACGATTTGTGGTGATTCGATGGTTATCTCTCTCCTCGGTATTAACGACACTTGATCTGTGGCTAAACACTTGATTGGTCCATGATCTCTATTTAAAGAGAATGGAGGGTCATTTTTCATGTAACCGTTTATGAGAGAAACATATGTAACTTTTCTTTTTATATTAATAAATTTCCTGAAGTGGCCGCATTGGCTCAAGCCGTGGATTGTTTTTCTCTTTGAGGGTTTTAATCACGTGATTATACTAGTGTACTAATTTTTGATCTGTTTGTGCGTGGTGACCTTTTATTCTTGATCTACAGAACTTACCTTGTAAATTCCTACATGGTATCAGAGCTATTTTGAGGGTCGCATTCGTTATTGATCAAAATCTGAAGCCGATTTGACTACATGCGAATTTCGTTTTGTAGATTTATTATTTCTGAACATTTTTGGGCTTGGAGAACTGCTTTGTTGTGTCTGGAGCGTCTATTATAGTGAGGAACGCCTTTCGTTTCATGCGAAAAGGTTTTTGGTTGCCCAAGTTATGACAGTTTAGATTTGGAGGTATAAAGCATATGTTTTGCAGTTATATTTGTTAATAGTTTTGCTTATTTCAGTTCCCTCTGTTTATTTTCGTTTTTTAGGTTTTATTTATTTGCTAGATCTATACCCTATTCTCTGTGTATGCTCTTTGTTGTGCGCTGCGTGCGATCTCAGCAAATCAGAAACAGGAGAAGGGATTTTTTTTGCTACATATGCTCTTTCCCCGTGTCTTTGTGCAATCTCAGGAAATCAAAAATAGTGGAAAAATAGATAGTTGCCGGTAAGGCTAACCAAAAATCTAACATTCTGCGGTAAGAATTGCATTTCTTTTTTTTTTTGCTCGATTTTTTTTTGTGCATGAAAAGGCTCAGACACTGAATGGGTTACCAAAAAAAAAACGCTTCCTCCTTTCAAACAATAACAGAATCCTTTTACTATCTCACTTGGTGAGAAGTTAGTTTATGAGAATAGAGGTCTTGGGTTCAAGTCTCCTTCTCAAGATTCTTTTGTAAAAAGTTTTTGTTAAAAGGGGCAGATTTTTTTTTTTTTTAAAACGTCGCACTTCATCCCGATCCCGTAACTATTCGGCGTCTTCAACTCTTTTTTTTAAAAAGGCATAACTTCTTCATCCAGAAGCCATTTTTTGAGCTGTTTTTTTTTAACTGCTTAATTTTTTGAGATATTTCAATTGGAGTAGTTATTTTCAACTTTTCTCAGCTTCTATTTTTTTTTTTTAAATGGAAAGTGCATGCCTGAATATTTTTAACAGCACCAATTACTTCCAATGGCTACCTCACATGGTAGATATACTTAGAATAAAAGACTTTATAGAATAGCCACAGGAGTAGAAACTAAACCTTTTGATTATGATAAAGTCATTAAATGGAAAAATAAACAAGATCAAGCATGAGGGTTGATAGTAATGTCCATTGCTTAAGATCTTCGATTTCATATCCTTGACATTGACACCCCTCATGAAGCCTTGGACAAGCTAAATACTGTCTATGGCATTCAAAATCAAATTAGGGCTCATCAGTTTGAAAATGAGTTGCTTACTTTGGACGCCAATAATTTATCCTCTATTGAAGACTTTTTGTCCAAATTCAAGACCCTTAGACTTATTTTAGAACGTTGTAAGGTCAAAAAAGAAGATAGTAGCCTCATCTATTGCATTCTTGCTAAGCTTGGCCCTGCATACTCTGTATTTGTTTCCACCTTCCATTCCACTAGAGAAGACATCATTTCTTCATAAACCACCTATAAGAATCCCTCTTTTGATTCCCTTTGTGATTTTTGGATAAGAGAATGAGAAAAGCTCTTACACCTTGGTCTTATCACTCCTGGAAACACTTATAATAAAGCCTTAGCAGCCCAACAACAATCATATCAAAAGAATCCCAAGAAGCAGTATCCTAAAAAATATGGTCTGAAACCAAACAAGGGTCCTAAGCAATTTTAGCCGCAAATTGAAAAAGCAACTCACGAAAATGATAAGGTAAATAAAAAAAAAGGGAAGAATACCGATAGACATTGCAACTTTTGTAATCGTAATGGCCATATAGAGTCCAAATGTTTTAAGAATATGGAAGCCTTAGAAGCGGCAATGAAGAAACACAACATCAATTTGGAGCACTCTTCACCTTCATCTTCAGGAATGGCACTTTCTGCTTGTGGTTTTCAAGCATCAAGATCTGGTTATGCATTAAATGTATCTTCCTCTTCTCATTCTCATGAGTGGCTCATTGATTCTGGAGCTTCTTATCACATGGCCAAAAAATAAAGCCATGTTTTCTTCTTTAAATGATTGTAACACCAAACATATTTATGTTGGTGATGATAGATCACTTAGTTTTTTAGGATATTGAACCATTCATCTTGATAATGGTCAGTCTAATGATGTATTACGTGTTCCTACCTTGTCATGCAACCTTCTCTCTGTTTATCAAATAACTTATTCAAGTGAAGGGAAAATAGTAGAATTCTCACCTCATGATGTTGTAATCAAGGACCTCAAAGATCCTAACCATATTTTAGCTATTGGCATTTTTGATGATTCCACAAGGTTGTATAAGTTTGAAAACTTTGGGTCATAATGTCTTCCCTCCGTTTTTGTTTCTCATAATTATGAAGTTAGAAAACTTTGGCATGAGTGATTTGGTCACTTAAACTATCGCTCTCTTCAAACTCTATGTAAGGAAAATGTGGTGATGGGTCTCCCTATGGTATCTTTCCGAGATGGTGTTTTCTCCAGATGTGTACTCGGAAAACATCATCGAGATAGTTTTGACAAACGTGCCTCTTGGCATGCTTCAGCCCCTTTACAACTTCTGCACAGTGATTTATGTGGTCCACTTCCTGTTGTTTCTTTCTCTGGTTGCAAGTACTTCTTAACTTTCATTGATGATTTGTCCAGACGCACTTGGGTATACTTCTTAAAACTCAAGAGTGAAGTTTTAACATGTTCTTGGCCTTTAAAGCCTTTGTTGAGAAACAATCTAGACATCAAATTCTTAAGTTAATATCAAACAATGGAGGAGAATATGTTAACAACAAATTTATCAACTTCTGCACTGAGCATGGCATTCAAATGCAACATATTGTTCCATATAATCCACAACAAAATGGTGTATTTGAAAGGAAGAATCGCACCTTAAAAGAAATGGCTAATTGTATGCTTCAATCTAAAGGACTTGGTCTCAATTTTTGGGCAAAAGCCATTAACTGTGCAAATTACATAGTAAATCGCACTCCTACTAAGGTTTTAAATAATATAACTTCAGAAGAAGCTTGAAGCTCAATCAAACCAGATGTAGGTCACTTTCGTGTTTTTGGAAGTGATGCTTGGGCCCATATTCCAAATGCGAAACATAGATCCTTAGAACCTAAGAGTGAAAAGTGCATTTTTGTTGGATATTCTAAAGATGTCAAAGGATATATAATTCTTCAACCAAAATCAAAAAATATAATCATTAGAAGAGATGTAAAATTTGATGAAAATATATCGACCTGCGAGCCTAGTTCGGCGGGAGTGCCACCTTTGGCCTGCGAGCCCGATTCGGCATATGCGCCACCTCTCTATCTCTCTTCTATTTTTAATAACATTCCTTCTAGTTTAGATGACAACAGAAAAGATGACAATCCTCCTCCACCTCTTGAAATTGTTCCTTTTACTCCATCGCTTCCAAGATGGGTCCGCTCTACTCGGGATGCAGCAGGTTCTCTTGCAGGTGACCCTGCCGATCGACGACGTACACGTTCTCAGTTTGAAAGAGCCTCTTTCTTATTGGCTCAAGTTCCAGAAAATCCTGATCCAAAAACCTTTGAAGAAGCCTTTGGTCATCCAGATTAGGATGAAGCTATGAATGAAGAATATATCTCCTTATTGGAAAATGATACTTGGGATCTTGTTCCTCTTCCAAAACGAAGAAAACTTGTCAGATGCAGATGGGTTTACAAAACAAAGTTTGGACTAGATGGAAAAGTGGATAGACATAAAGCTCGTCTTGTCGCTAAAGTATTTTCACAAGTTGAAGGGATTTACTATACTGAAACCTTCTCCCCTATTGCCAAAATGAATTCTATCTGCCTTTTTCTTTCCCTTGCTACCTCCTTTAAATGGGAAGTCCATCAGATGGATGTTAAATCTGGCTTCTTACATGGAGATTTATGTGAAGAAATCTACATGGAACAACCCCCTGGATTTATCCAAAACGACTCTAGCCTTGTTTGTCACCTTAGGAAGTCTCTCTATGGTCTCAAACAAGCTCCTCGAGCTTGGTATGCCAAACTGGATTGTTGATTGCTTAATTTTTTTCATTAGAGATTGAGTTTCCTTAGAGATTGAGTTTTGGTTGGTTTGAATTTTAATGTTGAATGGGAGAATGAGTTTGAATATTATTTTAGTGTTGTAGTTGAACATAGAATTAAAACCCATCATTAATCTACCCTTATAAATCACTCACATACACCTCTCCATAAACTGAAACTCAGAATTTAATTGATTCGCAAATGACATGGCCCGTGGTTAGTCAAGGGTTCCTAGGGAAGTTGCTTTTTGATCATCTGGCTCTTCCTATCATTATGATTTCGCCGAGTGTTGGATTGTTCACCTACCAATAGGTAACAAGCTGGGTTTAAACGGTGTATAAAATTTAAACTAAAAATTTAATGAAAACTGAAGCCGCATAAACATAGTGATCTACCTATATAAGTCACTCTTTCACACCTCTCTATAAATTGAAACCCATATCAATCAATTGATATATTTTTATAAATATAATTTACACATATACATTTTGAATGGGTCTAAAAGAGCATGTGTTTCTTGGTAAGAAGTTATAAGTTTAAAACTAGAGAGGTACATTATGTATGCCTTCTTAAATTTTGGAGTCAAAATTATTATGCAGATGTGGGTCCCTTATCCTACAAACTAAAAGATCTCATACACCCACCTTAAAATTAGATAATATAATTACATATACTTATTTAGATAATATTTAATCAAAATATTCCATTCTAATATTCTATTTGATATTTTAAGTGAAGGTAAAGGAAATACAAATACACGCAGCTAAAAACGCTGAAAACTCCATATAATCACATATGTTGTCACCTAGGCTAAGTGTTTTAAATGATTGTAATAAAAAAATTAAATGAAAATGAGACAACCTAAGCTAAGTGTTTTGAATGGTGGTAATAAAAAATTTAAATGAAAATAAAATTACATAATACCCTTAAAATTTTGATTTCATTTTATTTTAAAATATTATTTATTTAAAAAAATCAATATGTATAATGTAATTAAACAACTGTTACATAGTAGATAGTCTCTATCTCTTATTTAAAATATAACTAAACTAGCAATTGCACCACATGTTGCAAAAGAAACGTCGTAAGAAAATAGCATAGGAAAGAGTAGCCTAGAAGAAATAAGATGCTGCAGAGAAGGAAGCAGGTCATGGAGGTTTCAAACATATTGATGATAAGATTTTTCAACAAGAAAATTTTGTTATAGATATTGAAATAGGCAATTGGGGATGAGAACATATATGTAAACCAACATAATCTGTTCACATATATAAAAACATTGTTATAGATATCAAAATAGGAATTTGGGGGTGAAAATCCTTTGTGATTAATAATATTCTGAAACAAACATGAAATGAGCATGTAACTGAAATAAGATATTTTAAATACATTCAAGTACAATCTATCTAACATAGATGTAAATAAAGAGAATTTTTATTAACAAAAAATGAGTTTACTCCAAGTTCATCTACATATCTCAGCGCCAATTGCATGCATGTCAGAAATTGTATATGAACAACAATAGTATTGGTATACAAGAAAGTGAATGTCATTTTAATATGGAGACATTTTTTGGAATGAGATATTGTTCTTTATGTTATGGTTTATTTTCTTAACTACAAACTTGGTTTAGTCTTTCTCTACATACATAAGAAAAAAAGTACAAAGTAAATTCACAAATTTAAGTTATAGTTCTATATTTTATAATTACAAATCTAGCTTCTTATTAAAATATTTTACACACATCTATTTGTTCAAATAAATTATATTGTGAAATTATTTTCTCGTATTATTTGGTTACAAAATTATTGTACTCCTTAGTAAGTAAAACAACTTTATTAATAAAGAAATGAATACCAAATTGAAATATTACTCAAGTGAGAACTAATATAATATATACAAATGATTTTTTGATGTATAAATTATTTGCTTTATATGTCATTCAATTTCCATTACCTAATGGGGAGATATTGAACATGGGAGTAAATATTCGCATTGTCAAGTTGGAAAAACAAAAAATTTATAATCCTAAAATTCTCTTACCTAATCCTCTTTTTAAATATATAATTGAGTTCATTTATTAAAAGCAAAGGCAATATTAAGAACCTCCTACAATTATAAAAGGTAGTTAACAAAAAAAAAAAAGGCTCGTGATGACAACATACACATATTAATCTTAATTGAAACATTAAAAAAATAAAAAGGGACAATAACTTTACCAGTTATATCCTTAAAAAATGTCACTTTCACAATCAAATTTTTACATTAATTTTTAAAAATATTATTTTATAATTATAATTGTATATTTTTTAAGATATATATTTCATGATAATAATTTTTTTTTGGAAAATAAGACTAAGTTGGAACTAAATGGATTTGGTGACTTGCATAAAGATTTAACACATTAGAACACATTAAGTGAAGGGGCACTAATATTGCTTACCTCCAAATATAGTATAGTGTGATGCATCAATATAAAAAAATGTTGCACCTACTTAGAATTTTTAGTTCAAAATTTTATATATATATATATATATATATATATATATATATATATATTCATATAGTGAAAAAATATATTATAAAATGTTTTTATTTTAAATGAAAAAAATGATAATATACTATAAAAAAGTATACCATTAAAGGAACATAGAGAGCCTAAATTCCACTCGTACCATTATGCACCATTGATTTTGATGTTAGACAATTGAAAGAGTTTCTACCTTTAGATTAAATACAGTTATTAATAAGTTACAGAAATAATCAAATAAATGTTATTTAGATTTTCAGTTGCCACTAGGAAGTTTGTGGAAGACCATTACATCCTGGCTTGGAGCTTCACAACCAAAGGAACTGTGTCTCCTCTGGATACGCTACGTGTGCCATTATTCATTGGTATTAAGGAAGTCGATATCTGGAGACCAGTAATTATTTGGAAATTCAACAACTATGGTAAAGGAAGTCAGTTAGCTACCCCGTCGGACCGGAAAGGAGGAGTACGCCTATAGGTAGGCCTGTGCCCAAAGTCCGGATATGCCCGATGCCTTAAAACATGAAGAACATATTTTTCTCGACCGAACAGAACAAAGCGTAAAGAACATACTATCCTCTCCCTTATGGTATTCAGGCCTTACCACACCTAAATAACTCTAGTTATACAACTAAAGGGAAAGCTTAGAAGCTATTAGAAATAAATTAGGAAGTAGGAATTAAAAAAAGCACCAATTTTAGTGGAGGAATTCTATTCATATGTAGATTCTCCTATAAATGGACACAAAGTTAGCTAGGCTCTTCCTTTGGAAACCAACAACGATCAAAAATATTAAAAATGATAAGAAGACCCATCCATCAAAAGGAGAAAGTTCTCGAAAGAGTATAGCTTTAACAACTCATCTATATTCTTTCTAAAAGGTAAGAGATGCTTCCACAACTGAAGGAAAAGGCTCGCCTCCACCTCAGAGTGATTACGGGACATGCCAAGGCCAATAACGCTTGTGAAGGGAGGGAAAGTGATAAAGAAAAAATTCTTACGAGAGAGACATTATTCCTCTGTCCTCCCTTTCCCTTCACTTCATAATTTGGTTTCCTTTAAATTCAGGTCATTTCTTAAACAATATGTACATACACATGGGAAGAATATGTGTAGAGAGAGAAGAAGGATACATTATATTCCTTAAATGTTCAGTGACATAGAAAAATGTTGTATGCCTCCCCTTTTCCTCTCTCACCAACATTCCCTAAGAGGGATCAAAGGAAACAAAGAGTTAATTTTTTTGGTGCTTAGAACATCGTGGGTTAAGATGGATCTATGCTGGGATTTTTTTTTTTAATATGTCTTATAATATAGAGAAGTATTTACAAATAGAAGAACCAAAAGTGGAAGGGTATATCCAATGAATATCATATATTCTTTAATATAACAACTAAAACATAAATGAAATCAAAGTATGTTGTGGCCTTAAAAGCCTCAGTTTCTTTAATCAACAAAATGCTCTTATGCAAAAGCTGATGGCATATCTCATCGCAGCATGAGGGATGAAAGTTAGATGATGACCTAACTTGATTCTCAAAAACATATTTACAACTGATCATCCAATGATAAAGAAGAAATCCTCAATAAATTCTAGATCCTTGAAAATGAAGAATGGACAAGAAATCAACAGTCTTCAAATAAGGTGGTCCTCCAATGAATGTGTCCCTGACGAAGCTCTCAATAAATATTCCGCGAAAATTTCCAGCAATTGGGAAAACCAAGAATATGTCTCACAATCTCCAACTAACCACATACAGGGAAAAGGCCATCCGAAAACATACTTTTGATCAAACATGCCTTAAATGGAATCCTTGGGTACATCAATGGATAGGAAAAAACTTATAGCTTATAAGAAATCCGGATGGACCAAATACTACAAAGTATTTGTACCCGTTTGTCCTCTATATAATTAAATATTCATCTCACATTCAGTATGAGTGACAACAAATGATGATGGTGAAGGAGTGAGTAAAATCTTTGAGTTCATATTTCTTAAGAGGGTGCTCAAATATCTACCTCTAGTTCTTCTAGAATATACCTGGCATCCCTAGATTCATCTTGAATAACTTGGTATTCAGGATGAGCTTTGTCAACTCCATAATTGACAGAGGATTTGAGGCCATCAAAACAAAATCCTAAGCAAGAATACACTAGTCTCTTCAAGAGTGCAAAATGAAATCCCAAATTTCCTCCCAAAAGAAAATAGAATTTCTACCCAATTTTTGAGTTTGAAAATGGGGTATCAGCATCCCATTGACCTTGTTCCCTCCAACTCATTTTTTGAGCTTGAAAATGAGGTATATCGACATCACGTTGACCCTGCACCCTCCAACTCTAGATGGGGTGACAAGCTAAGTTCCATCCTGCCTTGCTACCCTGACAAGACCAATGAACCAATCCATCCCTGGCTTTCTAAGTTGTCAATATACTTGGAAGATGAATGAGCTTGAAACTTAAAATAAGTGAGGCATAGAAATAATATCACATGAGACAAACGTGGTAGCAAAAGTATGTAGAAACAGCAATCAAGCTAAGTCCACAGTCATCTTTAGGCTTGGTGCAGACATCCCAAGGAGCCATCAAGATGCTCCTCTCCCCACTATACTTATATCATAGCCATAAGTGTGATTGAAGAATCCTCTCCAAGTGTTGAAATTTAATTTTTCTAGGAGACCAACAAGAGACATAATAGACATGCCAAACATGTTATTGCCCCATGTGGTATGCATTCATCTTGATTCAAGCCTATTACAATTCAAATTCTATTGGATGTTAAAATCTCTAATCCACAAGGCACAACCCCATAAGGAGCTACTATGGCAATCACCATTGTCACTTAAGAAACATATCTTCACTGACCAACTTTCCTATTGCTCAATTACCCAATTTATGCTTATGCTTTTCTTTTTTAAAGTGAAAAACTTTATTTTCAAAAATATATGATATTGTAATAATAAGTGTTATAATCATAATTATATAAATAATCTAAGTAGATTATAAAGTTATTTATCATTTAAGGACATCACAAGGAGAATCATCACATCATCATGGGTCATAATTGTATTGATTTTTAATGTAACTCTTAGTTGAGGGGATGAGTAGCTCAATTTTTTGGGGGTAAATTTAATGAATTTTATTATATTAAGCTTCTTGAATTTGATTATGAATCTTTTAAATGAGGGAAAGGAACTTTATTACATTTGAATGTTTCTAATTTAATATACATAACGATTGAATCATAGTGCAATTTGCTACATCAATTTATCCATCAACATGTGAATGGAAGGAAATACTTGCCTCTGTTTGGTTTAAACCAATTCCATAAAAATTGCCAAATGTAGTTGACCAATTCATTTTTTTGGTTATAGATTATTTTTGGAAGATCAAATCCTAATAATGATTTTTGGTTAATAATGATTTTTGGGTTGTTGATATCATCAATTGAAATGACTTTGTTATCCTACTCTAGGCTCATAATCCTCCCTACAATTCAAAGACCAAATATTTTGATCTTCATTATTCAAATTTACCATACTTGTGGTAGAGTATCGTAATTTGAGATTTTCAACATCCTTGAGTTCAAAATATTCATATTTTGGCTTCAACTTGATATTCTTATAATTTATCCAAAAGCATTTGATGTAGGTCACTATGATCCGATCCACATAATAAAAAACAAAATGATACAAAATGTTTGCTAGAGTTTGAATTGGGGGAACATGTAAATGGATTTAAATGAAACCCATGAGAGTTATATCAATTGCAAGAAATCTTGAATTCCAAATAAAGTTGGCATAACAAATAGGGCGTGGACAAATTCCAACCATTCAAGTAGGTTAATGATTCAAACATAAGTGTTTCCAGTGCAAATACAAATGTATGTATAACCAAAAGACCAAATCAAAGTCTTCTAGTCAATAATTGCTAAGGATAGAGATATTTGTTATCTGCGTGCATTCTTTGGAAACTACACTAAATAACCAAAATGAGAGAACTTGATACTGAGGATACTCCTATCATGTCAATGATGCAATTCCAGAGAACCCTCCTCTTTAACTAAGATCCAAAATTCCACCAAGGCCCCTTAACAACATCTAGTGACAATTTCACTGTCATCATGGAAGAGTAACAATTTAATGCTACTCTTTCCTACACTAATGCATTTCCTTTGCAACATTTGATACAATTGCTAATTGTATATCCCTTCGACAGTAGTGCAATTGGCAATGACCTTGAACATGAAGTCTTGGCAATGACCTTGAACATGAAGTCTTATCCAACTCAAGTCTTGGGTTCAAATTTTGTATGATCCCCTCAGAGAAAGCCAAGGCCTATGGGGAGTTAGACAGATTATAGGCCCCAAAATGTCGCATAATCTTGTTATATATTCTACATCATTGAATAAAGTTTTTACTAATAAATTCTTTTTATCTCTAAATGGTAGAAATTAAAAAAATAAAAAAATTGTTGATTTAGTGAAAGGGTAATGTATAAGTACTCTCCTCTATCACTATTATGATGAAACGTTAACTATTCATTTTTTTTATATCATTCAACCAACTGTGGTTCGTTCAAGCAGCAGCCAATTCACCGACCTAGACTCAGATTGCTGTGCTTGTTTTTAAAAAGCAATCATTCAGGATTTGTATCAGCAGGTAGCAAAAAAATCAAATAAAAACAAAATTCCTTTAACAGCCACGTTATCTAAGGCGACGAATGTGTTGACAGTAGCAAAGATTGACAGTTTATTGATTGTAATGCTGCTGTCAGTGATGGTGTTCGCATGGGCAGCTGACAACAATAGCTGAGTTGTAAGTCCTTACAAGTTTGTATGGCTTTGTGGCTTCAACGTGAACAGCCCAGTGCCGATGACATGCAGCACTGATGGGCTAGTGATAGGGCTTTCACCGAACCCCAAATTGCGTCCAAGAACTCCACCGCTCCATTCTCTTACCCGCTGCCAGGCACTTCTCTCGTTTACCATTTTGAAATTTCATGCGGGAAGGGAAAGGCACAAGGAATGGGAGGGAGGGTGACTCCCTGAGAGATCACTCCTCTGTAGCAGAGTGGCCGCCTGGTTTTCATGCAGTGCTTAGCGTAAGAGAATGTAGGAGATCTTCTCGGTTGCATGCTCACTCCTCCATGAGGTCTAGTTTTACGAGAAGCATCCGGAGCAACCATTCAGGTTTTGTTGTTTTCCACACTTCTCAGTTTTTTTTGACATGATAAAATTTCAATTTGAAAATCATATAGGAAAATGAATTGTCGATGGGGTTTTTAAACGAATTAGTATGGTTAATTTTATGTTAAAGATGAACTACACTAGTTTCAATTTGTTAATTTGTTCTCTTATATAATTAGCACCAAAAATTTATTCTCACAAAAATCTGAGTTCAAAAATGATTTGATTTTATCAAAAATCGGTTGACTTGAGTAACATATTTAATATATATATTTAACTGAAATCTATTTCATGTATGTATTTAATGGCAATTGGATGCCGTGTGGTACAGAATTCGGATGTTTTAGTTGGGAAAAAGTATTAGCTTAAGAATATGTTTAATTTTTTATTTTTTTCTATGTGAGTTTTAATGTTGAATGGAAGAATAAGTTTGATTTTTTTTAAGTGTAGATTAATTTAAACTAAGAATAATTCTTAGTTCATGTGAGTTTTAATGTTAAATAAAAAAATAAATTTGAATATTTGTTTAGCGTAAATTAATTTAAAACTGAAAATGGAAACCCATCATTAATCTACCCCTATAAATCACTCTCTTACACTTCTCCATAAAATTGAAACTTACAAACTGAGAATTGAAACCCATCATTAATCTACCCTTATAAATCACTCTCTTACACCTCTCCATAAAATCGAAACTTATAAATCACTCTCTTCCACCTCTCCATAAAATTGAAACTCATAATTTAATTGGTTCGCAAATGAGATGGCCCGTGGTCAGTCGAGCGTTCATAGGGAAGTTGTTTTTTCATCATTCTGCTCTTCCTATCATTATGAATTTGCCAACGGCTGGATTGTTCACCCACCAATAGGAAACGAACCAGGTTTAAACTTTAAACTGTCGATAAAATTTAAACTAAAAATTTAATGAGAATCTATACCACTTCTCACGGCTTTTAATGAGAGTTGAAACCAACATAAATCTATCCACTTAAATTTATTGATATATTTTTATAAATATAATTTACACATACATATTTTGATAAGGTTTAAACAAATAATTTTTTTCTCTTAAAAACTCATAAGTTCAAAACCAGAGAGGTAGAGTATGTAAATTATTATGAAAATATAGATCTCTTGTCTGACAAACTAAAAGGTCTCATACACTCACCTTTTAAGTGAAGATAAAGAAATACAAATAGACAACACTGAAAGCTCCATATAATCACAGATATTGTCACATAAGCTAAGTGTTTTAAATGATGATAATAAAAAAATGAAAATAAAATTATAAAATGTACTTAAAAAAAATTATTTTTCTTAAGTCTTGATTTCTTTTTATTTTAAAATGTATTTTTTAAATATTATTTAATTAAAACTAGCTTAGTTCAAATATAACTCAATTAAATTAAATAACTAAATTCAAGTAAAAACATTGAATTCAAGTTTTTTTTTTCCATGGAAAAAAATCGGACTTTCTATATATTAGAGAGTCACAGAGCATATGCAATGCATTACAAAACAACTCCCAATCTCCTTCAGGTGAGGGAGAAAAGCAGTCACGGCTTCCTTGAGCACCCATGGGTACTTCTAAGGCTGCCAAAGCAAAAAAAAGTTCTGCCATCAAGAAAAAACACTTCCAGTCTTTCATATCTCCCGGCATATCACCGAAACAGAGATAATGAGAGAACAGAGGCATGCCTTCAGAAATCTGAAATAAAACCGGATATTACAAAAAGATATACTGTTGAGACCGGTAGTAGACACTATTCTGGTCTCAAAGCTTCTCGAAGGAACATATACGAAAGTTTTTTGAAAGACTGTATCAATAGGCCTCCTCAGAAGAGGAAAACAGCCCACAAGAAAGTTTTTAATGTAAATTCAGTTCAGTAGTTTTTGAAAATAGCCATAACAGAATAAAAGAAGTTCGACATAAAGTTATAATAACAGCAGCTTGCAAAATAAATAGTAGAGTTTCAAAACAGAACAGTATCATCCAAAGACTGGCTGATCATTAGGAATGATCACCCCCTTGTCCATCTCTGTTACTGACTAGGTCCCCAAAACTTGTTGTACACCTGTTTTAGATAAGTTATCTGCCTCCTGGTTTCTTTCCCTGTAAATGTGGCAAACAGTAATATCATTAAAGAAACTTTTGATATACAAAATCTCATTAAGCAAAGGAAGCAAAATATAATTTCTGCAATGTTGAGTCCTGTTGAACCAATTCACAACATTCTTTGAGTCACCGAAGATCTGAACCTGTCTCAACTGTTTCAAGGATAGCCAGCATAGTAGGTGATGTAAGGCCTTGAGCTCAGCAAAGTTATTAGTCCCCTGCCCAAGGCCTATTGAGGCTCGAAAAGATTTTTCAGGAGTTACATGAATGACCAAACCTGCTCCGCATTGTCCATTTAAGTCTGCAGCCCCGTCAAAGTATGCCCACGGAACAGATTCCCTAATAATTTCAGGCTGAATAGAGCGTTGGATGGATTGTCCAGATGGGGATGGAATGTTGTCATATATTGCTGCCCCTTCCACAGCCAATTTTCCAATAGGGAAAGGAAGGTCTTTGAAAATTACTTGGTTCCTTGCTAGCCACGTGCCCCAAGCTATCAAAAGAGGGATGGATCGGATTTTGTCATCAGAGGCCTCCTGCCACCAACGGAGCCATGCTTGCTGGATACTGTCTCCTTCCCACCTGAGAGGAGAATTGATAAGTCTCAAGGTTTCAGCCCACAGGCTGACATTGAAAGGGCATGTGAGAAATAAATGCATTGATGATTCCTCGTTTGCTTTGCAGAGAGAGCACCATCCTGGGCCTATTTTCCCCCTTTTCTGCAAGAAATCCCATGTTGGCACTTTTTTCTGAAGGATGCACCAGAAGAAAAGTCTGGTTTTTGCAGGACATTTCAACTTCCAAAGGAGCTTAGACCACCATGCAGGGTCTTCCCAGCCTTGTTGGGACATCATCCATTTGTAGCCCATCTTAGGTGAGTAACTTCCTGTCTGTGCATGGACCCAGGCTAGCTCATCCCTTGCTTCTGAGATCCGGACAGAGGAGTTTTGGAGGTCCAACACAAAGAGGCTCCATTCCTCCCTCCATCTCTCCTCCAAAAGAAGATCAGCTTCTGTCAACCACCCTTGTCTCCAGATAGTAGTGGTCTGAGGATTGGCCACCTGATTCAGGAAATGATAGCCCCATTCAGTTAAAGATAATTTCAGGTCATGTGATAAGGCATATCTTTCTGAGCACCCTACCCAGGGGTCACATCCGATTCTCACCCGAGTACCATCCCCCACTTTCCATGCAAGTCCTTGTTCAATAATGTGGGCCGAAGCAACTACTGCCTTCCAGACCACAGAGGCATTTTTGGAGGACTTTGCAGGGTTGCGAACCCATTCAATAGCAGTGGTCGGGGCTATGTACTTTCTTTTTGTAACAGTAGACCATAGAGAATCAGTCGATATAAATCTCCATGTCGGCTTGGCAGCTAAGGATTTAGAAAATAAGAGCAAGTGCTTAATTCCCCAGCCTCCCCATTCTTTCGGTCTCGAGATCTTATCCCATGCAACCCAAGGAGTCACATGTTCAACTTTGGATCCGGCCCATAAAAATCTGCTACACAGTTTGTCTATGGAGGCTAGTATACCTTTGGGTACCCACATGAGACTTGCCCAATAAACAGGAATTGCCATCAGAACTGATTTTATTAGGACCAGCCTCCCTGCTCTAGACAACCATTTATGACTCCACAAATTGAGTTTCTTTTCTATTTTTATCAGGAGCCATTTCCAGTCCTGAACCCGGTAAGTGTCAGGTTTCAACAGGAATCCCAAGTATTTAAAGCTTTCCTGCAGAGTTTTGATTTCAAAAGGAAGAAGAGCCCCTACACTGCCACTCTCTTCCAAATACATTCCAGAGATTGTAAGGGTCGATTTCTGCTCATTGATTTTAAGACCTGTGGCTTTAAGAAAAAGGTCCAGAATGTTCTTGAGAGCTCTACAGTCCTCGACACTTCCATTGCTAAATAAAATGATGTCATCTACAAAGAGCAAATGGGTTACCCACATATTTACAGCCACTTCAATTCCTCTGATCTCTCCTTGTCTTTTTTCCCTACTAATCATCAGACTAATCCCCTCAGCAGCCAACAAGAAAAGTAGAGGGGACAAAGGGCATCCTTGTCTTAGCCCTCTCTCCGGATTGAAAAAATTTGAAGCTGCTCCGTTGATTAATAAGGATATTGAGGTTGAAGTAATGCAGCTCATGATCCATCTAACAATATCAAATCTGAAACCAAGGTGGGTCAACAGTAGGCGCAAGTACATCCAACTTATTCTGTCATAGGCCTTTGATAAATCAATTTTAACAATTGCCCCTTTCTTACCATTTCTCTTTAAGCTATGCAAGGTTTCTTGGGAAATTCCCACTGCTTCATGAATCTGTCTTCCATCCAGGAAGCCGAACTGCTCTGGAGAGATGTGTCTTGATAAGAAGGGCTTCAACCTGGAAGCAATGATTTTGGCAATGATTTTATAGACACATGTGCAGAGGGAAATAGGCTGAAAGTCATCAAAAGAGGCTGGCTGATCAGATTTGGGGATTAGAGCCAGAAAGGTTGAATTGAAGGGTTGATAGATAGATCCAGAGGATCTCGATTCCTCCACCACCGCAACCAGATCATCCCCCAGGAATTCAAAGAAGTGGAGAAAAAATTCCACTGTCCACCCATCTGGTCCAGGACTTTTGTCCTTCTGCATATCCTTGAGGATGTCCTCCACTTCCTGTTTAGAGACAGCTTCCATGATAGAGTCATTGTATTCTTCCTCCACATATCTTGGAAAGAATTGGGCAACTCTGATGACCTCCGCTATGGATACTTCCTCCGGTGCTTTGAAAAGATTCTTAAAATGGTTTACCCCTAGAGAAGCCAATTCTTCAAAGGATTTTTCCATTTCCCCATCCTCTTTTTTCAGCTCCCATATTGTGTTGGCAATCTTCCGGCCCTTTGCATAATTCTGGAAGAACTTAGAGTTTTCGTCTCCCGCTTGCAGCCAAATGGCTCTACTTTTCAATCTCCAGCTTTCTTCCCTTAACTGGAGAAGTTTTCTCCGAGATGCTTCCAAATCTTTAATTCTGTTTCTGGAACCCAAGGACTCATAGCCAGTTCCTTCTGAATTTTCCAAGAGGTCTAGCTCGAAATTTATACTTTTGAGTTCTTCTTCTTCCTTCAATTTCTTCTAATTCGCCCATTCTTTTGTCGCTTGCTTCAGTCTCTTAAGATTGTTTGAAAAGTGGATGCTTCTACTTCCCTCTTCGTTTTGATTGTCCTTTCTCCATGTTTCATGGAAAAGAGCTTCGAAAGAGACATCCTTCAGCCAGGATGAGTTGAATTTAAACGGGGTTCCAGGTTTTTTTGTAGCTCCTTTCAATTCCAGGAGAACCGGGAAATGATTAGAGTGACCCCCTTCCCCGACCCAATGTCTAAAGACTGAAAGAAAATCCACCAGGGGCTCACAGAGAAGAAAGCGGTCTAGTCTTTTGCCCACCCAATCAGCTCCGAGGCGTCTATTTCTCCAGGTAGGGCGCAATTTAATCAAAGGGGCATCCACCAGGTGGGAGCAAGCAATTTTATTTCTGAAAAAAATAGAGAGGGGGTCCGAGTGGGCATTTGCACCCCAGGACTCCGAAGCCCCCAAAGAGAAATTCAGGTCACCTCCAATTATGAGGTAAGGATGAGAGAGACAAGAGAGGCTGAAAAAAGAGTTCCAGTAACGCTCCCTCTCCAAACAGGGCCCATAGACATTCAGGAAAAGGAAGGAAATACACAACTCTCCATAATAGAGTTCCATTGCCAAACAGTTTTCAGAACCCCAAGAGGAGACTTCCTTGAGCTTCCTCGTGTTGTAACCTGTAGCTACACCCCCCGACCTGCCTGCGGCGTCGAGAGCTGAGAAGGCCCATCCAGGCAAAAGCTTGTGAAGAGAACAGATAACATCTTCAATTTTCCCCATTGTTTCTTGGAGGAAAATAACATCAGGATTATATGAGTGCACAAGGTTTTTGAAGGCTAGCTTTTTCGGCTGGCTAGCTAAGCCTCTGCAGTTGAAAGAAAGAAGGATCATCAGGGAACAGGGGGGGGTGGTGGCTCTGCTCTAAGCACCCCAGGAAAAGTTTTCTGCTTCCCGTCGGCAATGTCAATGACAGCTTTAAACTGGGCTTTTGAGAGTAACGATTTTCTTCCCCTTAACTTCCTTGGCCCAATTACAACTGGGTCCGAGGCAATGCCTCCTACAGCCTGACCCTTACCCTTTCTATTGGCCAAAGGGCGAAGATTATAAGGAGGGTTATCCAAGGTTTGAACGCCGGGATCAGCAGCCGTGATAGCAATCTCACAGGATTCAGCAGGAGTATAGGCAATCTCAGAGGTAGGGAGAGCATCAACAGAAGGAAGAGAGACCGAGATAAGAAGGCTATCAGTGGAGGCTTTAGAAAGATTCAGCGCAGAAAAATCATTTAAAATCTGCCTGGAGGGACCAGGCCTTTCTAAAAGAGACTGTAAAGAGAATACTGAAGAAACATCACACGAGGGGGGAAAAGAAGACATACCCGCCATGGACGCCCCAGCAAGCTCATCAGGAAGGGGAGCCAGGGTGGCCGGCGGAGTAAACTGAGCGGTAGATGCAACATTTCCGTCCAAAAGATGATCCTGCTCCATTAAGTCTTCTTGAGCCCTCGTCTGTTCTACTGATTGCACTGTAACCTTCTGTTGAGCCCCCCCAACTTCCTGTGCAGGAACCCCCAATGGACGGAAGGGTTTCAATTGACGGTGACGACGACGATGTCCCAATGGACATTCCTTCGCAAGATGACCACACTTATGACACCGTAGACAGCGGAAAGGGAGGTTCTCATAATCCAGGATTTGAAGGAATTCTAGATCCCTGTATTTTAACGTCATTGCGTCCGCCAAACCCTCCCTTGGATTTAGGCTTACGAGCACTCGAGCCATACTCCTATCCTTGGTTATGATGTAAGAGTTATCATAATCCAGATATTTACCCAAGGTATTACCAATAGAAACAAAAATTGATTCCGTCCAGAATTGTAAGGGGAGTCCCGGAATCTTTACCCAGACAGGGGACTCCGCCAATTTCTCCTTCTGCGCATCAAATAATGGAGTCCATCTTCGGAAAAGAATGGGACGCTTCCCAAAACTCCAGTTCCGCTCAAGTACCCAGTCCGCATGTGATTTACTGTCAAAGTGAATACTGAACCAGCCCCTTTCCAGGACAAGAATCTCTGAAGGCTTGCCCGGAGCTTCTTTCCACTCAGAATTAACCCAATCCTTAATGTATTCGGCCGAGTACTTTCTGCCTCTTACACGGCCAACCAGAATAGTCTCAGTTGCGTCCATTGCTTATTCTATACTAATGTCTGCCCCCAACAGACAGCACGGCCGAATCTCTTTCTTCTTGATGGACTTCGGTTTCTGTCTCTTTTCCCCCACGACTTCCTTGAGGTCCCCGTTCGTTCCCTCAGCATTTGGAATAGGAGCATCCGGCGCAACCGAAAATGTCGGCCCTTGACCCTCTCCTTCGTGCACAAAAGGGACTTCTACTTCCTCTGTTGTCCTCTGCTGGTTTCTTTCGATAGTCCCAGCCTCCTTTGCACAAGAAACAACTTGAGGGATCGATGTAGAGGTCGGGGCCCTAGGGTTTCTGCCAACCCCTTCACCAGAAGTGGCCCAGGACAGTCGGTTTGAAAATGCGGCGGCCTGAGGGAGGCTTAAGGGAGGACCTCCGCCCCCTTGTGGAGCTTCTTGACCCTGGGGTGAAAATAACAGTGGAAAACCTTGCCAGGGACAAGCTTGACCTTGCAGAAAACCACCGGCAAGAGCCACTTCTCCTATAGAATTAGAGCTTGAAGCGCCTTGTAAACCATAACTTCCTACGATATCTTCCAAGCCACCAGAGAACTTAGGTCGTGAGATATTACCTTGGTCCTTGTTCGAAGAGCTAATGCGGGAGAAATGTTTCAGAAGTTCCGCCCGGTCTTCAAATGCTCGCGGCTGTTCTTGATTCTCCACAGAAATAGCGCCCTTCCGCCATACACCCTGCCAGGGGCTCAGGATGTTCTTGTCTCGTCGGATTGCACCATATTGAGTTCTTCCCGCAAATGCCTCTTTGCTGGGACCCTGTATGTCTAAAGTCTTCGGAAAGAACAAATCAAGGTTCTTAGATGAGACCTCGTGACCCCAACACGTCAAAAGGTCCTTTGGCGCGGGTTTGAGCTCAAGAGATTCACTATCAAACCCCATCCCTGCCGCGCCTTAACAAACTTAAACGAATACAACGTGAAAACCGCCACCGTCTCAAAACCCTAGTTGTCAAAGCGCTTCGCAGAATACACTGTCAGTTAAAATGGATTAACCCCATCCTATGGTTGAAAGACTAAAGGTCCGGGTTCCAACCTTGCCACAGCTACCTCGGGTCCAGGGAAACGAATGACATTTGTGGTTACCAAGTACTGGTACTGACATTTTTACTGTCACCGTATTCAATGATATGCCAGTGTCATGATGGCTAGGGCCGAGGCCTGAAACCCTTGACCGCCATCGCCCGGAGCTCCTCAGATGTCATCTTGATTGAATTCAAGTTAGTGTTAAGGTTTTTACTAATTGGTAAATTGAGGTATTTCATTAAATTGTAATGGTGCATTGTTTGCATGTAGGAACAACTTTGTTGCTAATTTGATTTGTTGAAATATGAATTCATCCACCTCCATAAGTAGATTGTGATCTAATATAACTTTACAGTGCCTATTTCATTGTCTTCTTAGGATGTAAGAAAACAAGTGAATAACTTAATACCCAAAAGCATTTGGCATGGGTGAAAGTTCACCCCATAAAAACTACCAACAAAGTATTTTAGATGGTCTTGTCAACATGCACATGATGGATGTAATTTCATTAATAAAAGATACATCAATAAATAAAAGATAGATCAAATTTTTTATAAAAAGACAAAAATTATTATTACAGTAGTATTAATTAAAATATTTTTATTTTTATTAATTTTTATACAATATTATTTATAAAAATATTTTTATACAATATTATTTATAAAATATTTTTATTTTTATTTTTATTATTATTATTTTTTTCTAAGTAAGGTTAATCTATTAACAGAGGAAACAAAATTACACCATGACTGAAGCCAAAACATTGCCTAGGCCTATGGCAAATTTGACAAGAAAGTCAGAAGAGAACACTGCCCTCATAAGGAGAAACCAGCCTTGAGCGTTTTTCAGTTTGTTGCATTGCCCTCGCAGAGGTACCATCGTTTGATGCCTTTGATGATTACATTGATTACTAAATTCAAAAATAAAACTAAAGTCCAACACAACAAGATAAACAAAAACACGCCCAGTTAAATGGGCTGCGAGGCATGAAATCCAAACCAGAGAGAAGCAGTTACTCATCTGGTGGTTCTTCGACAATTCGGCACCATAATTCAGACATATCACCATCCTTCTTTAATAGGTCCATGGTGGGAGTAGCTTCAGGCATGGAAGGTCCAAGATCTCCATGCGCCATCTCCACGTCATGAGCCTTGCTCACCTGAGCCTCCTTGTCCTGCTCTCTCATGCCTCCGTGCCCCGCTTGATGGCCCGAAAGCTAGGCTTTCTCTGTTCTCAGACCCACCGAGCAGGTGCTCTGTTCCTCCACTTGGGGCTCTTCATGGAAAACCACGGTGATTGAAGCAGTGACTCGAGGGTGGTTCAGAGAGAAATTAAAGGAAAAATGCGCCGAGTGCATCATGGGAGAAGGCATAGCGGTGGGGAAATGAGGAGCCGGGGAGCCCATACGGTGGCTTGTTCCAAGAACACGACCCCTCCCACTTTTGGTGTTAGGATATCGGCCTGCGAAATAATCACTGGAGTGGGAAGACGACTCGATTGAGGAGCTAGAGGGAGCACGTAGGGGTTGGCTTCTCGTGCTACCCCTGCGGCAATGCATCCGTTGACGCAAGCGAGGCATGGGCGTAGTCTCTGCAGAGGGCACAAGAAGAGGCGGAGAAGCAGGATTGACAGAGACTTGAGGAAAGGGAGAATTCCAAGAAACAGAGGCAGACAAACAAAGGCCAGAATGAGAAAAATGCAGACTTTCACCAAGGTCTAAGCAACAGTTCAGCTAGCTTATCCTACCCATCACAGTGCGTAGGCTGGGTAACCTAGCAGCCGGAGAGCATCTGCAGTTCATTGGTTGCGGCCCATCTGAGCAACCAGAGCGAAACTCCATTTTATCAAACCGACTGCAAAGGCATCGAAGAACGCCCGTCATAAATCTCTCATTAATGAGAGCCGAAGGCCAAAGCATAGTGGAGCATGCGTGGAGATCGGATCTTGAACGACGTCAAAACTAAATGCAATAGATATGAATACATTGAGACTTAAATGACGTCTACCAGCCGTGACATGGTTGGGCAGGTGTCTCCACACTTCGCCACACCCATGTCCGATTGCCTTAATCGCATTCCAGTTCACCCGCATCCGAGATATTTTTATTATTATTATTATTTAATGTTATATAAAAATAATATAAGCATAAATTATATATATATAAAATATAGGGTATTAAAAAATTATAGTTTTAACATTTTAGAAATTATATAAATAATATGTTATAATTAGATAATGTAATTTTTACATTTTAAAAACTTAAAAACTATTTGATTGCATTAAATTGAATATGTTGGAGTTGAGATTGAGATTTTGATATTTTAAGTTGGTTACAATAAAAGTTTATATTGTTTGAAATTTAATTTAGTTTTATAGAAATGTATTCACTCAATTTTACATGTTACATCAATCACTAAATTAATTAAACAAAAAGACATTAAATTAAAAACAATTAAAAAAGTGATATAAAATATCCCATAACACATTGTCTATAGTTTAATGTTTAATTTATCTAATATTAAATTAAAACCATTACAAACAGTATTTGCAAAACTTAGAATTAATCTTCCCTAAAAATATAAGCTTGAACATGAAATTAACATTAAATTGAAAACAATTAAAAAAGTGATATAAAATATCAAATAACACATTGTCTATAATTTAATGTTTAATTTATCTAATATTAAATTAAAACAAGTAGAAGCAGTATTTGCAAAACTTAGAATTAATCTTCCCTAAAAATATAAGCTTGAACATGAAATCGATGCTCTCATATTACCTGTTACCTGTTGTGGCAGACATAATAACATAAACTGATTCATTTTATTAATGGCACTTCTTCCTATTCACAAGAATCTTCAACTCACACTAGACAAGTTACATTGCTATGACTTATTTTGGATTTAGTAATTCAACCTCCAACTCGTTAGGATGAGAGTAAAAGGGTCAAAAGAGTAAGATTATAATAAAATAAAAAGTCAATTATGTACAACTTTGAAGGAAATTATACATGTGTGCTTTTCTATGGCCATATGTATGTTAAGGAGAGTGTTTGAAACACCCTCTTGTTTCAGTCAATAGTCTTTACCAGATTTAATACAGTTTCTTTGCCATTTATCATAGAAAGCGTATTATTTGGGAGACAACGACGTCCCTAAACGGATGGGTCGGCGCCAGCCTTACAGCGAAGCAGCAACCCTACCAATCTCTCCAGCTAACGCTCACATGCCAATGGCGTTGATCGTGGGAAATTATTTATGGCGTTCAGAGTGGAAAATTATTTTTTATTTCGTTTCGTTTAATTAAATTTAGTTCTCTTTAATTTTTGGTTTAATTTCTCTAAAATTTAATAAGAAATTGTTGAAATTATAAGTTTGATAGAAGATCACTACACAATCCAAAAATACTAATTTTTAGTTTAATTTCTCTAAAATGTAATAAGAAATTGTTGAAATTATAAGTTTAAACCCTAAAAAAAATTCAAGATACTAAATCTATATACAATAAAATAAACTAATTTATATAATACAAATCAAAATTTTATCAAACTAAACACAATTCCCAATTAAATTCCACCAAAAAAAACACCCAATCACATAAACTAAAAACAATTCCCAATTAAATTCCAAGACAAAAAAAAAAAAAACACCCAATCACATAAACTCCAAAACCCTAACCCACCCAGTATTATTGCGCCAAGAGGCGCATTCTATAGCACTTACATAAATATATAAATGAACAATTAAAAATTTATTAAAAATAAATTTAAATGATATAAACTTAAAATATGAAGAGTTTACTAACACTCAAAAAAAAGATATGATAAATTAATAATATATGGTAAATACGTAAAAATATAAATAAACCACAGTAAATAAATAAATAAATATAAATATAAATAAACTAGAGGCATGGAAAATAAATAAAACTGATTTTTATATTTACTCAATAAACCACTTTATATTTACAAAAACTCAAAAATAGGTTTTATTTAGGTGAAGCCTATGGGACAAATTATTATTAATACCATGGGACAAATTATTAATAATACCATGTGCAAATACCATGGGCCAAATATTATATTTATAAAATAGGTATGGTAAATAAGTAAATATAAAAGAGGTATAAAGAGGTAAGGTAAATAAATAAAAATATATCAAATACGATTAGAAATCAAGATCTAATTATATATGAAGTATAAGGGTCAAATACCATGGACCAAATTATTATTAATACCATGCCAAAAAAAACATTATTAACCCTAACATTAATATTAAAATATTAATATTGTTAAATTTAATATGTTTAGATTAATACAATATTAAATTTATTATATTGTAATATATATTAATATATCATGATATATGATAGAGGTGGAGAAATAGGGGGAGTGACAAGGGAGACATGGAGATAAATTGAAGGAGAAGGGAGAAGAGGAATGAAGAGAGAGAGAGTGAGAAGAGTGAGAGAGTTAGAGAAGGGTAAGAGAGGGAGAGGGAGACATAAAGATGGAGGTGGGAGAGAGATAAGGAGAGAGGATTGGAGGCTGAAGAGTGAGAGAGAGAGAAAGAAGGGGGAAGGGAGAGGGAGGTATGAGAGAAAGGATGAGAGGAGGAGGAGAGAAGGAGGGATAGAGAGATGGAGCTGGAGGCGGAGCGAGGAAAGGAAGAATAAATACACACAGAGAGAGTGACAAGGGAGAGATGGAGAGAGAGTGTGTATGCTTATGGGTGGGATAAAGATACATAGGAGTGATGGAGACAAGGGGGGAGAGAAGGAGAAAGGAGGCGTGATGGAGACAAGGGGGGAGAGAAGGATAAAGGGATAGAAATAGTAAGATACTTTGAGAGTGAGATAAAGTGATGGGGGAAGAGAGAGGATTGGAGGGGAGAGAGAGAGAGAGAAAGAAAGATAGTTGGGGGGTCAAATAGAAGGAGGCAAGAGAGGAATGATGAGAGAGAGGAAGAGATTGATGTGGGAAGAGAGGATTTTCAAAGAGAGAGAGAGAGAGAGAGAGAGAGAGAGAGAGAGAGAGAGAGAGATGGGGGAAGATAAAGGGAGGTAGGAGATAAAGGGAGAGAGAGGAAGGAAAAGGGAGGGAACTTGAAAGAGAGGAGGAGAGAGGGAGGGATAGAAATATGGATTTGGAGGGGGAGAGAGGGAGGGATTGAGAGATGGAGAGAGAGAGAGATGGGGGAAGAGAAAGGGAGGTATGAGAGAAAGGGAGAGAGAGGAAGGAAAGGAGAGGGGACTTGAAAGAGAGGAAGGAAAGGAGAGGGGAGGAGAGAGGGAGGGATAGAAATATGGATTTGGAGGGGGAGAGAGGGAGAGATTGAGAGATGGAGTTGGATGAGGAGAGAGGGAGGGAAGAACAAATACATAGAGAGTGAGTAGTGGAGAGAGAGGGGGAGTGACAAGGGAGAGATGAAGAGGGAGTGTGTATGTTTTGGGGTGAGATAAAGAGACAAATAAGGAGATATGGAGAGAAGGGGGGAGAGAAGGAGAGAGAGAGGCATATGGTAACAAAGTTGGAAGGTAAAGATAGAGAGAGAGTGGGGGGGGGAAAGGAAGAGAGAGGGTGAAGAGAGGTAGGGAAAGAGATGTGAAGATGGAGAGGGAGAGAGGGGGAGGTAAGAATAAATACATAGAGGGTGAAAGGTGGAGAGAGAGGGAGAAAGCGTAGCAGGAAGGAAGAGAGATAGAAGTGAGAGAGAGAGAGAGAGAGAGAGAGAGAGAGAGGAGGAGGAGGAGGGAGTGATAGATAGATAGATAGATTGGAGAAAGAGAGTTTATGTTTTGGAGTTGATATAGAGAGATAGAGTGAGATATAGATATAGATGTAAGGTAAATAGAAAAAAATATAGATGGAGAGAAGGAGTGAGGGACAAGGAAATTGATAGATATGGAGTGAGAGAGTGTGTGTGTATGGTAGGGTGAGATAAAGAGAAAAAGAAGGAGATATGGATGGATATATAGATATATATGGGGGAGATAGGGAAGAAGGTTTCTTGCAGTAGATGCATTGATTTCAGTGTAGATGGTGATTTCTAATCCTATTTGATTTCTTGCACTAGATGAATTGATTTTGGTGTAGATGTTGATTTATAATGATATTTGATTACTTACACTAGATGGATTGATTTTAATGTAGATGATTTCTAATCCTATTTGATTGCTTGCACTAAATACATTAATTTCAGTGTAGATGATGATTTCTAATCCTATTTGATTAATTTCACTAGATGCATTAATTTTAATGTAGATTTTGATTTTTGGTTATATTTGATTTCTTTCACTAGATGAATTGATTTCAATGTAGATTATTTTTAATCCTATTTGATTGCTTGCACTGAATGGATTGATTTCAATGTAGAGGGTGATTTCTAATCCTATTTGATTGCTTTCACTAAATGCCTTGATTTCAGTGTAGATGGTGATTTCTTATCTTATTTGATTTCTTGCACTAGATGCATTAATTTAAATGTAGATGTTGATTTATAATTATATTTGATTGCTTGCACTGAATGCATTGATTTAAATGTAGATGATTTATAATTCTATTTGATTCCTTGCACTAAATGCATTTATTTCAGTGTAGATGGTGATTTCTAATCCTATTTGATTGCATGCACTAGATGCATTGATTTTAGTGTAGATGTTGGCTTTAAATCTTATTTTCCTACTTGCACTAGACTCATTTATTTGAGTGTAGATGTTGATTTCTAATCATATTTCATTACTTGCATTATATGCATTGATTTTAGTGTAGATGTTGTTTTCTATTATTATTTGATTTCTTGCATTAGTTACATTGATTTAAGCGTATATGTTGATTTCTAATTTGATGTATGATGGTACATTAATTTTAAAGTCATTGGATTAATAGTGTGTATGCAATGATTCCAGTGTAAGCACAAAAATTATTGACAATGTACATTGATTTTTGTGTTATAGTATTTCAAGCTATTAATATTGGAGAGCAAGAGAGACAAGGTATGATGTTTACTACAAAGGTATGATGTTTACTACAATAGCTCGAGCTAAATATTTAAATGGTTTACGATTCCAACTGTCCTTTTCAAATAATCAATAATCAATATGACAAAACTAACATGGGTGAAAATAAGAATAGTAGAAGAAAATAGTTTGAAATCGATCACAATGAAGACTTCGTAATTGACTACATTCTTATTATTCACAGTTTCTATCATTCAATATTATTACATTGTCACTTTGCGTTCAAAATTTTATTTCATCATTAAAGTTATCTTACAATATTTATCATCTCAACAAACTGAAGTAACTAATCAAATTTAAAATTAAAATGACTCGATGAATCTCAGACATATTTAACATATTTAAAATGGTTATGTTAATATTAGATGTATTTACATATTATTGATAAAATTAAGCATATATTCCTCATATTATCGATAGATTTTCCTTGGTCGCACATGACTGAAACCAACCTAGATCCATCTTAACTCCGGATCTATCAAGCGCCGAGAGGGATCAAATCTCTCGAGGTAAAAACCTTTCCTCAAGTTTTGCACTCAAAAAAGAGGTTTTCACCTCGAGAGATTTGATCCCTCTCGGTGCTTGATAGATCCGGAGTTAAGATGGATCTAGGCTGGTATTATATTCCACATCATTAGTGGCTACTCCCAAACGTCAAATTAAGTGACTTGATAATATCCGTTTTATTCTAGAACATACCAGTTACGTTTTATTCATGCACATGCGTGAATTAATAGATGGAAATAGTACATTTTGGGAATTTATCTTTTAATTAGAATATATTGTTTTCATATATATATATATATATATATATATATATATATATATATATATATATATATATATATATTTCTTTTGTTTTTTCAGATTATTGAGTTTTAAAATAAGTGGCACTTTTAATATGTGGTTTATTTTAGTATTTAAGTAATCAAAAATTATTTGAACATTGTACTTGGTTTGGGTCATATTAACCCTTAACATAGCACTTGGTTTGAGTCACAATAACTTTTAACAAGGAGGAGTTTTAATTTTTTTTCGGTTTAAGTTTAGCATGGCTAGATTTTTGCTTTTGAACTAATGACATGAATTTATACCATGAATTATCTTAACAAAAAACCCCTATCACCATTTTCTCTATCCCATAAGCTTAATTTAAACTTTTTTACATGAAATAGATTCTTTTTTCTTTTTAAGTTAATAATAAAATTTTCCATAAAATTATGATTTTATCATTTTAAAATTTACAATAAATTTAGTACTTTATAAGATTCTTTCATATACCAATTTCATATTTCAAATTTGTTATTCTAACTAATTTTTACAAATAAAAATAAATAAATAAATAAAGGAAAGAATCTTGCACCTAAAGGATCTTGCATTTTAAATCCAACAATGTCCAATCAAATTAAACACCAAAACAAAACATAATAACATAAACTAATGTTGTTATTATATTATTTGGTATTATAAATATAATTTGATATTATATTAATAAAAGGAAGTTAAAGTCAACTTAATCATTCACATTTAGGTTTAATATTGTTGGAATTAATGGAGAAAGCTAATAACATAAACTAATGTTGTTATTATATTATTTGGTATTATAAATATAATTTGATATTATATTAATAAAAGGAAGTTAAAGTCAACTTAATCATTCATGTTTAGGTTTAATATTGTTGGAATTAATGGAGAAAGCTAGACTTAGCTGTTTGGATAGGATTGAGACTCTAAGATTAGGTCTCAGATCCTACTATCTAGGGAGTGGTTGAAGCCACCCTCTTAGTGTGAAGGACTATATGTATGAGGTTCTTTTGACTCAATAGTCAGTGTGTGTGGAGTGTTTGGGCACTCTCTAGGTATCTCACCTGGAGAGTCATTTAATTAATAGAATATCAGTTTTTAACATGGTATCGGAGCTTAGGATTAGAGGCATGTGTGTTGTTTATTAATTGAGCCCGAGAGCAAAAGTTTTTCTTTTGCTTGATGCGTGGCGTGTTAGAGTGGATTTGTGGTAACCTGCAAGGACTATGACAAACCATCAATGTGTGAGCAAAGGCACAACAGAAAAGTGAGGCAAAGAGCAGCTTGGAGTGTTGCGTGAGACCATGAGCCCGTGAGTGATTTGGAGATACGTGTGTGGATTGTTGTGGTGATATCCTATAGGATCAGAGGAGGTCAAGCTGGTGTGCCCGTTGAGATCGATGGTCGAACCTGCGTCCAATCTATAGAGAAACGACATAAACGACGGCTTTAGCTCGATGTTGACTATAGGCTTAGCCAAAGCCCATTCAACGGGTGCATTATAAAACGATCCAATTGTCAAACAAAGTTTTGAATCCCTTCACATTTGAGAGGATATGGGTATTCCAGATAAGTCCTTATCCTTTAACATACCCCTTTTTAAAGGTGTGTCGTACTATTATTCGAACCCGTTGCCTTATGCGCTCATTATTGCTTGTGGCTCGGTATTAAGCTGCATGCGTTGGCTGCATACAAGTATCGACAATTTCATCCCTAAGATAGCATCAAACGCAGGGACACCATGGCTTCCACCCTGGGCACCCTATACCTTGGACCTTGGGCCTTAGATCCTTGATCGATGGTCTAGACCTTTTGGTTTGGCCGGTATAATACCCTAAAGGCTGCTCCCTTGCCTTGTGTACTTTTTTAGAGTTGGAGATTTGGTTGTGACATCCGATGTTCGTTGCATGACAGCGTACAGAAACTTGAGAAGCTTATGAAAGTCACATTTTTTGCAGGCAAGCCGTCAGATCTCGGTGCTGATAGCGAACGAAAAGCTCGAATGCCGTCTCGCTAGCCAGATCTCGTGTCTATTTCAAATCACTGAGTTTTATAGCCTGGAAAGACCTGTCACTTGGAGAAACCGTAACATTAGGGGATGTTTGAGCTCTAAAATTGGCCTCCTGAAGAAATTGTAAAATAATAGTGGAAATAATAAAATAAGTTTACATTACATCATCAAATTTTAGTGGGAAAAACAAAAAAATTATTTTTCAAATCGTATTTTCAACTTATCTCCATATGGGTTTACTCAAATTTCGAGTGGAAACATTCGTTGGATGTAGAATTTGATTCCTCATCCAAGAAGCACCCATGTTGCATACTTTTGATGGACCCTGCTACACTAAAAATGAGAAATACATGAAAAACATGACTGCAATCACATGTTTTCATGTATTTCTCATTTTTTATGTAGAAAGTATGCAACATGGGTACTCATTGGATGAGGAAATAATTTTTACATCTAATGAGTACTCCTACTCGAAATTTGAGTAAATAACATAGGGAGATAAGTTGAAAATACAAGCTCGAAATTTGAGTAAAAACGTAAGGAGATAAGTTGAAAATATGAGTTGAAAATGTAGTTTTATTAATTTATTATTTTATTATTTTTTAATATTTTACCTACAGAGTGCTCTAAGAGTTTTTCATAATCCATATATACAATGAAAAATCGAATTAAAAAAATAATAATAATAATAAATATAAAATATAAAATAAAATTCTAAATTCCAACAAAACTCCAAAACATATAATAATTTTAAAAAAAAAAAAAACTTATAATATTATCCCTTATATGCTAAGAAATTAATAATAGGCATAACATATTTTTTTATAACACTTTCATGTTTTTGACAGTCTATATGGCCAACATGCATGGGTATTTTGTCATCAAATTTACCAAATAAAATATTTTTGGAAATATGTACTAAAGTTCAATATAAATGGAGGACACAAAATTCAAAGCAATAGACAATAAAATCTTAAATTTGATAATGAATTAAATTAGTAAGGAGTATATATATATATATATATATATATATATATATATATATATTAATTTCGAAAGTTCAATTTAAGAAATTTTGTAAATCAAACCCAAAATAATATGGATTTGACCAAAAATCTAACACACTATCCCGTGGGAAAGAAATAATAATTAAAAATTTATGTTTTAAATTATTTGAATAAAGTTTTAAAATAAATTTAATTTTTTTTTTTAATTATGATAAAATTTATATACAGAAATAAAGTAAATGTCACACCTCCAAAAAAAAAAAAATTTTTGACAACGTATTCTTTCTCTACTAGCAAATTTTCCACTTCTAGTTTAAATACAATTGATCCATATGGGTTGATTTTCAACACCAAAGTTCACACCCATTCACTTATGAAATTCAACTAAAGTGCAATTTAATAAATCCAATTAAAGTGCCACTTTATTAATCCAATATATATATATAGTTATATATATATGTATATATTCGATATCCTACCCATAGAAATCTAAAGTGCAACCTTATTAAATCCAACATATATATCAAGGTTTATTTATGTGTATATATATATATATATATATATATATATACTATTCTACCCATAGACAAATCTAAAGTGCAACTTTATTCCACGTCATAGATGTTTATATGCCCGACTCCATATACACATATCTACTTATATAGGTGGCAAATCTTCTAACCATTAGGTCATTTCATTCCATACGATGTTTAACCCATCGCATGAGGTAAGGTTTAATTCATTTCTTTACTTTTTAAAAGTCGCATAACATACCATGATTTCATTCCCTTATACTCGGTCACCGCAGCTTCTAGCAAGTACATGGTTTTCTCACCCGCTGTGAAGGTCGAATATGTAATGAGAAATTGAGCTGGCGTAATTGATTATTATGGAGAACTTACACGATACGCGTGAATTACGGTGGCGTGTATGTGTTACAGTTTTTAACTTCAGCGTGCTACTACTGATAATTAACCTCCGCCATGAACCTTGCAGGTACCATATACAGTGATATGCATTATACCCGCGATCTTGCCGAAATATGTGCGTGTAACCGCCAGAGGTAAGATTGCACTTCTGTTTACCACGTAAGGTTTTTTTTTTTTTTTTTTTTGAGATCGATTATGTACTGGAGTGTTCAAGTGGTGCACCAGAGGCGGCGGCGGTCTGCATTCTCCTCTGTCTTCTGTACTTCACCTATCGTTTCGGATCAATTTTCATGGACGGAAGAATACACACGTCCCATGCAGAGGCGAGGAAATCTGCAAGGTTAACATCTGGTACTGGTCTTACCTACTCATCCTGATTTATAAAACCCTTCTAGGGGTTCCGTGCTACCAGAGGTTGACGCGGATTAGGGTTGAGTTTATGATCTGTACGCCAAACCTGCAACGCACTTTTGTTTGTGCTACTGCAGATTTAGGGTTAGGGTTTCGGTTCGCATTTTAAACCCTCCCCTGTTCATTGTTATTTCATTTCCTGTGTTCGGCTCTAATTGCTCTCTGTGGCATAGCAAAACCAGGATTTAATAGGCAAGTGTCTGCATATGCTCATTGATGCAGGAGGACCTCTGGTTCAGTGTGCGTCCTGTCTTTTACTGGTGCAACGACCATGCTCGTTCCCAAGCTTCCCTCGGGATTACTATGGTAACCAGTTTCTTTAAATTCATGTCGCTGTGTATTATCAATTTCTCGTTTCCCAGAGCTTATGTTTCTGATGCCAGTGGAGGTGCAATGTGTATATTTTGAACTCGCCTCACTGTTGACATGCAGGTTACGGCTCAGCGCGCACACTCGTGTTCTGAGCGTTACTATTACCCTCCGCGTATTTACAATTGAAATGTCACTATGTTTAATGGATGAAAACGTTTATAGCGTGACTGCGCTTCTAATGTTGTAGTGACAAATCATTTATTTAACCATGTGAATTTCTTTCTGAGTTCAGGAAATGCTCGACAGGTATTATAATTATGTCATTTCCTATTTTCGCACCGGTTAATGAATAAAGCAAGTCTATTCGAATTTTAGAAATAATGCGGCTGGCATGGCGTTTTTATTTTCGTCCTTATTGTTAACTTCTTTCTAACTACATCTGTTATCCCTGGTTTCCGGTTCATTAATACTAACAGACTTATAATATATTTCGTAGTTCACTGGTTCTATTCGGCATAATTTTATGCGTCCACTCTTTTTTTTTCTGACCTTAATGTCTACGCAGGTGTGGAACGCGAGGTCACCCATATCACCTCTACAGAGATGAGCCGAACGGATCTCGGTCATGGAACGAATTAATGGTTATCGTTTCCTTTTGTTTTTTTTTCACTGGCCAATCCTCTGGCGTTTACCCAGTAATGATCATTCACATGCTATCACTGAAGTAAATAACGATTTCATTTAGTTGGATCTAATCGACCCTACGAGTTCACACAGTAAGAATCGTGTTATTATAAGGCCGACAGAGCTAAGCTTATACCCATTCTTTTAAATAGGCTGTCACGCCTACGTATGGCTAATTTCCACCATTACTAATTCGTATTACTTATGTTTAGTTAAGAGCCAAAGGTTCTTTGTGTTATTTATTTTCTCCTTTCGATTTGATTAGATATACTATCAACTAAATGCGTGGCGATAAGCCCTACTGTTGCATGAAGCTCACACACATCACTTCCTCATGTTGTCGGCCATTTCTGCTGACGCGTTATTTCATAGCTTTGTTCTGTTTGTGTAATATATAAAAGGTCTGAAATGTCGCAGCCTTCCTTAAGTTTATTGACCTAATTTGTATGTTTTCATAATAATTATACTTTGGCCACGAATCAACAGAACCTCCATAGTTCGTATAGATGTCTTTTCTACCAACCCTTTCTCTGAATCGATATTTAAAATAAACTTATTATTTTTATTTTTTTTCTTGCGTTACCTATTTTATCTTCCGGTGTTCTCACGTTTATAGGTATTGCAATTGGTCTGAAACGAACCAAGGTTAAGCTCGCGGCATGTTTATTTTTGTTTTTATGCAGATGTATATGAAATGATTTTATCCTAGGTCGCGGCGCTTATATTTTATTTGTCTTTTGAAGTATACATACATGTATTTCAATAGTCCTTGAGTATAGGGCATTATTTTTATATCACTTCTTTGCCAGGATACTTGGTTCATATATAGATATTTCATAGGTATGTTTCCTTTTTAACATATATCGTTGAAATATAGGGTTTGCGTTTATATCGCCCTGTGGCATATAAATTCATGTATATATATAATGGTGTGAATGTTCATTTTGTTGTTAATATATATACATACTTTTGGTTTTTTAATGCATATATATATAGGTATTCGATAGTTCAATTTATGATATACCTTGGAGCATAGATTAACTCACATTCGCTAATGTTTATTTCTCAAGGGTTCTAGACAGGGTTAAATTACAAATCCTATGTATAATTGCTGGCTATGAGTTCTATAACCTTCTTTAGTGTAGATTTACTTGTGGTTTAACAAGAGTTCAACTACATGTTCCAAAATCCCTGCTTGTAACTTCTATTTTTCTTTGGAAGTATATCTATATGTATTCCATGATGCTTGACTAGATAACCTTAATTATAGGTCAAGCATTTTGCTATGCTACTGATTTTCCAGGAGTAAAAAGAGATTTAGAGATGCTATTTATACCCTTCTAAATGTTATAATGCTCATATAGAGTAGAATTACCCTTTTTCTAGCAAAATTTTTAATGTCATATTCTAATATCTTGCTTTCTTCCTTTCTGCTGTGTACCATGTATACTTCAGTGCTGCTATAATAATTTCCTAGCATACATAAGAGCATAAAATATCCCATTTGTATCTACAGGAAACGAAATAATATTTGATTATCTATGGGGACTAAGTAACTTCAGATTTAAACCAATCTGGGTTTAGAGTTTCTGTAGTTTATACTCTATGGATCTCAAGTCTACAACTAAACATAATCTAGAAGGTGAATGCCTTAAGATAGAATCTGTTAAATGTAGTACTAAAATCAATCATTCCATTCCATTTGATTTTATATGTAGCCAATTCATACCATCAGAAAGTAGAATAACAAAAATTTCAGAACATACCACAACCTGCAAATGACCAACCTCCCAACCTTAGAGTCCTCTTTGTCTCCCAGGACTCACCCCCGAGCAAAGATCACCTCCTAGAACAGATCAACCTCTGATCTGCTTAGGAGCAGCTTATTTAAGCTCATAATTCCCCAAAGCATGTTTCTAATTCTGCGTCCAGAATAGCAGGATGCTTTCTTTCCTGTTTAGCCTAGGCTTCCCATTTTGGGACTCTTTAAAGCTGTTTTATGCTTTTCCTCAACTTTTCCAGCTTTTCTCACCTCTTCCCAACTACTTTCCTCTTCATTGGGGAAATTTAGATTCCTCCTCAAAATCTAAATTAATTTCTTTCAAGGATTTTTGAAAGATTGTGGGGATTTGTTGCCTTATCCATCCTCATGGATTTGGCAAGTGCTCTCTAATTCTCATCTTGGTCAAAATGCACAATCATTTTATTTATTTCCTCAAATAAAATATGCAATTACATTCACACCACACTTATCCCTTGGGGTCCACCCCCTTAGGATTTAAGTTCAAATGTCTAACTTTAAAAATTCAACACACAACTTGGGGGTGTTACATATTCCCCCTCTGAAAATAAACACCGTCCTCGGTGTTGTTATTCAACTACTAGAGTTCATTTAAACAAAAATGGATATTTCTCCATCATTTCAGCTTCCCTTTCCCAGGTGGCTTCTTCAGCAGTAAAGTGCTTCCACTGCACTTTTACTCTGGCCACCGTTCTGTTTCTCAATTCAATTTCTTCCCGCTCCAATATTTGAAGCGGTTCTCGCAGAAAATCCCCTTCTAGTTCCACCTGTACAACATTCCAATCAACTATGTGAGAAGCATCATGCACATATCTTTTTAATAATGAAACATGAAACACATTATGCACTCTAACATGGGGTGGTAAGGCCAACTTGTAAGCCACTGGTCCCACCCTTTCTAAAATTTCAAAAGGCCCACAATATCTAGGAGCCAGTTTTGCACAACTTCCTGCGTAAAGTGTGCTCTTTTTGGGTTTGATGCGCAAATACACATGATCCCCCACTTTGAATTCTCGGTGCACTCTTTTCTTATCAGCATAGCTTTTCTGGTGATCTTGTGCTGTCTTGATATTTCTTTGTATCTGTTTGACAATTCTCTCCATCTCTTGTAGTGCATCTGGTCCCAACACCAGTTTATCCTCTGGTTGACTCCAGCTCAAGGGAGTACGACACTTTCTCCCATAGAGTGCTTCAAACTGACTCATCTTAATAGAGGATTGGTAACTATTATTATAAGAAAACTCAGCTAGATGCAGATACTCTTCCCATTGTGATGGCCTATCCATCACATACATTCTCAGCATATCCTCTAAAATTTGATTTGTCCTTTCTGTTTTCCCATCAGTTTGAGGGTGATAGGCAGTACTAAAATTCAGCTTAGTACCCATTCCTGCAAACAGTCCTTTCCAAAACGCTGATGTGAACTTAGCATCCCGATCTGAGACAATCACCTTGGGAACTCCATGAAGCCTTACTATCTCCTTTAGAAAAACATTTGCTACTTGAGCTGTTCCAAAGGTAGATTTCACTGGTATAAAGTGGGCAGCCTTTGTTAGAGTGTCTACTACTACCATTACAGAATCATGCTGATATTTGTTTTTGGGTAATCCTGTTATAAAATCCATGGAAATTGTATCCCATTTCCATTCTGCAATTGGCAAAGGGTTTAAAAGCCCTGCTGGGTGTTGATGCTCAACTTTAACTAACTGACATTCCATACATCTACTTAAATACTCTGCCACATCTCTTTTCATTCATGGCCAGAACAACTTCTTCTTCAAGGCTGTTAAAATCTTTTGGTATCCCGGATGTCCTGCATAGGGCTGTTTGTGATATTCATCTAGAATTTCTCTTTTCAATGACTCTATATTTGGAATATACAACCTGTTTTTGTAATAGAGTAGCCCTCTTTGGTTTTTAGTGAAATCAGTTTTATCCTTTTTCTGTAATTTCACCAAGAGTGCTTCATAGTTGGGATCTTGATTTGCTGCTTTTCCTACCAATTCCTCTATCTCCACCTGGGCACTACTCCCAGTGCTGTTTAAATGTTGACAAGCATTTCTACTTAAGGCATCAGCAACTTTATTTTCTTTCCCCTTGATATGTTTTATGTCCATATCAAATTCACTTAAAAAGGACAGCCATCTGGCTTGCCTTGCATTCAGATCAGTTTGAGAAAAGAAATATTTAAGACTAATATGATCCATCATCAATGTGAACTTCTTCCCCAAAAGATAATGCCTCCACATTTTTAAAGCATGGATAACAGCTGCAAATTCCAAATCATATGCACTATAATTCTGTTCATGTATTTTCAGTTTCCTAGATTCATAGGCAATGACTGAATTTTCCTGCAACAGGACTCCTCCCAGCCCTTCTCTGCAAGCATTTGTACATACAACAAACTCTTTATCAGGATCAACAATTTTTAATATAGGGGCTGAAATAAGTTTTTGTTTTAACTGTTCGAAACTGTTTTGACATTTTTCAGTCCACACAAACTTGACACCCTTTCTTTGCAATGAAGTGATGGGATGGGCTATGGCAGAAAATCTTTCCACAAATCTACGATAGTAGCCTGCCATCCCCATGAACGACCTTACTGCTGAAACATCAGTTGGGACTGGCCATTCCTTAATTGCTTTTATCTTTTCAGGGTCAACTGCAAGCCCTTTTTTAGAAATAATATGACCCAAATATTGAATTTTATCTTTATAAAATTCACATTTACTGAACTTGGCATATAGCTGATTTTCTTTCAGAGTTTGCAACACTATTCTCAGGTGTTCCTTATGTTCTTCCTCATTTTTGGAGTAAACTAGGATATCATCTATGAACACAAGAACAAATTTGTCCAAATACTTATTCAACACACTGTTCATCAGGCACATAAATGTGGCAGGAGCATTAGTCAATCCAAAAGGTAGGACTACAAATTCATAATGCCCATACCTGGTTCGAAATGCTATTTTGCTGATGTCTTCTTCTTTAATTCTAAGCTGGTGATAACCAGTCCTTAGGTCTATCTTGGAAAAGACTGAAGCTCCTCTCACTTGATCAAAAAGATCATCAATTCTAAGAAGTGGATATCTATTCTTAATGGTCAATTTTTTCAATTGACGATAATCAATGCACATCCTAAAAGTTCCATCCTTCTTTTTCACAAATAAAATCGGGGCTCCCCAAGGAGATACACTTGGTCTTATATATCCTTTATCTAACAACTCCTGCAATTGCATTTTCAGTTCCATTAGTTCAGGGGGACTCATTCGATAGGGTGCTCGGGAAACAGGGGTTGCTCCTGGTACCAGATCGATTGAGAAATCAATCTCTCTTTTGGGGGGAAGCTGAGGGATTTCCTTGGGAAAGACTTCCTTAAATTCTCTGATAAATGGTATAGCATCCAGCAACTCTTCCTCAGTTTGCTGTTCTATTTCTTCTACATGCACTGCATATACTTGGTATCCTTTTCTAGCTGTTCTTTTTAATTGTAAGGCTGATAATTGTCTTATTGAAATGGATTTTGGTTTCCCTTTTAGTGTAAAAGGTTTCCCTTCCTCATCCACACAATGCAGGGTTTTATCCCAGCAGTTCATCAGAGCTTTCTTCTTTTCCAGCCAATCCATTCCTATCAGCAGATCATAGGATCCTAATGGAAATATATTCAAATTTACTTCTGTTGGGAACCCATTTAATTGTATTGCTGTTTTGGGCAACTTATGTGTGACTTTTCTCTTAGTTCCAGTGGCCAGCTGTACCAACCATGACTGCTGAAATTTTTCAGGTTTAATTTTACATTTTTCTACAATTCCAGGACTAATGTAACTCAAAGAAGCACCTGGATCAATCAAAACAGTAATAGATATGTCAAAAATCTTACCCTCCATTTCCACCATGGTTGCTTGATGTTCTGCTTGCCGATTTTCCAAAGCTGCACTAATAGTTGGTATGCTTCTGGCTATGTCATTGACTGTTGTTGCCTCTCGTTCTCTGTTGATCATATGAATATTTCGATGGGGGCAATCCCTCATCATATGGGGTTCTCCACAGCCCCAACACTTCAAAGGTTCCTTCATTCTCACTGTCCCTTCCTTTTTATTCCCTTCTACTGGTTTTGACGCCACTTGGGACTGAGCAGTTTGACTTTCTCTTGGTTTATTGAATTTTTTCCGCTGATGATCTCTACCAAAATTTCTTAGATATGCTGGTTTTGGTCTTTTACCTTTGAACTCTCCCTTGTTCAGCCAGCTCTTCCCTTGTTCAGCTTTGCCTTTAAACTGCTGATAGCATAATCTTGCTTTTCTAACAGCTTCATCCATTGTCTTCGGGTTGTCAAACTCAATTTTCTCTTTGTACACAGTAGGTAAGCAATTCAAAAACCTTTGAACCTTTGCTTTTTCTTCCCTTATGTAAGGAACATACCTTAGTAAATTGGTAAACTTAGTGACAAACTCATCAATAGTGAGCTGTCCTAGTCTAAGTTCATGGAATTCTTTTGCTTTATCATCATAATAACGTTCATTCAAATAACGACTTTTGAACTTAGTCTGAAAATCTTCCCAAGTAACTATTTTTTCATCAATAGCATGCACCATTTTTGTCTCTTCCCACCACAGTGTGGCTTTTCCTTGCAGTTGATACACCGCTAATCTGGCCTTCAGATTGCTCTCATATTCATATACTTGGAAATACTTGATCATATTCAGAAACCAAGCTTCCGCATCTTCTTCCTTCTTCCCATCATAGGAGGGAGGTTTAATCTTTCGAAATTCTCCCTGCAATTCTCTTTTCTGCCTGTGTTGATTTCTAGCTGCATCCTCATCCTCAGACTCATCCATCTTTCTTTTTCCGGAACCTTCGCCTTCCTGGCTGTTCCGGGAAGTGAGCTCTCTAATGAGCTTTTCTTGCTCCTTACTGGCTGATGACAACATGTCATTTTGGCTTCTTAGTTCAGCCAATTCTCGTTGCAGCCTGTGCAACATAGCCATTACCGGGGCATTGGGATCTGGAGTAGCAAACTCATCCCGCAGATCCACATAAATCCCCTCACCTTCAGCCATTTCACTGTACACACTTACAACACAGATTAGCAAAGTTTATAAAACTTCAGAAAAATAAAATATGTAATAAGCAGTGAGCACAAAATTAACAGCCCAATTTGTTGTAACTGGTGCTCCGATACCATTTGTCACACCTCCAAAAAAAAAATTTTTGTTGACAACGTATTCTTTCTCTACTAGCAAATTTTCCACTTCTAGTTTAAATACAATTGATCCATATGGGTTGATTTTCAACACCAAAGTTCACACCCATTCACTTATTAAATTCAACTAAAGTGCAATTTAATAAATCCAATTAAAGTGCCACTTTATTAATCCAATATATATATATATATAGTTATATATATGTATATATTCGATATCCTACCCATAGAAATCTAAAGTGCAACCTTATTAAATCCAACATATATATCAAGGTATATTTATGTATATATATATTTATATATATATATAAATAAATAGGTATATACTATTCTACCCATAAACAAATCTAAAGTGCGACTTTATTCCACGTCATAGATGTTTATATGCCCGACCTATATACACATATCTACTTATATAGGTGGTAAATCTCCTAACCATTAGGGTCATTTCATTCTATACGATGTTTAACCCATCGCATGAGGTAAGGTTTAATTCATTTCTTTACTTTTAAAAGTCGCATAACATACCATGATTTCATTCCCTTATACTTCGAATAACAGAGTTTGTGTTATTATGGTTTTCCGCCACCTACAGGTGAAGGTCGAATATGTAATGAGAAATTGAGCTGGCGTAATTGATTATTATGGAGAACTTACACGATACACGTGAATTACGGTGGCGTGTATGTGTTACAGTTTTTAACGTCGGCGTGCTACTACTGATAATTAACCTCCGCCATGAACCTTGCAGGTACCATATACAGTGATATGCATTATACCCGCGATCTTGCCGAAATATGTGCGTGTAACCGCCAGAGGTAAGATTGCACTTCTGTTTACCACGTAAGGTTTTTTTTTTTTTTTTTTTTTTGAGATCGATTATGTACTGGAGTGTTCAAGTGGTGCACCAGAGGCGGCGGCGGTCTGCATTCTCCTCTGTCTTCTGTACTTCACCTATCGTTTCGAATCAATTTTCATAGACGGAAGAATACACGCGTCCCATGCAGAGGCGAGGAACTCTGCAAGGTTAACGTCTGGTACTGGTCTTACCTACTCATCCTGATTTATAAAACCCTTCTAGGGGTTCCGTGCTACCAGAGGTCGACGCGGATTAGGGTTGAGTTTATGATCTATACGCCAAACCTGCAACGCACTTTTGTTTGTGCTACTGCAGATTTAGGGTTAGGGTTTCGGTTCGCATTTTAAACCCTCCCCTGTTCATTGTTATTTCATTTCCTGTGTTCGGCTCTAATTGCTCTCTGTGGCATAGCAAAACCAGGATTTAATAGGCAAGTGTCTGCATATGCTCATTGATGCAGGAGGACCTCTGGTTCAGTGTGCGTCCTGTCTTTTACTGGTGCAACGACCATGCTCGTTCCCAAGCTTCCCTCGGGATTACTATGGTAACCAGTTTCTTTAAATTCATGTCGCTGTGTATTATCAATTTCTCGTTTCCCAGAGCTTATGTTTTTGATGCCAGTGGAGGTGCAATGGGTATATTGTGAACTCGCCTCCCTGTTGACATGCAGGTTACGGCTCAGCGCGCACTCTCGTGTTCTGAGCGTTACTATTACCCTCCGCGTATTTACCATTGAAATGTCACTGTGTTTAATGGATGACAACGTTGATAGCGTGACTGTGATTCTAATGTTGTAGTGACAATCATTTATTTAACCATGTGAATTTCTTTCTGAGTTCAGGAGATGCTCGACAGGTATTATAATTATGTCATTTCCTATTTTCGCACCGGATTAATGAATACAGCAAGTCTATTTAAATTTTAAAAATACTGCGTCTGGCCTGGCGTTCTTATTTTCGTCCTGATTGTGAACTTCTTTCTAACTACCTCTGTTATCCCTGGTTTCCGGTTCAATAATACTAACAGTCTTGTAATATGTTTCGTAGTTTACTGGTTCTATTCGGCATAATCTTATGCGTCCACTCTTTTTTTTTTCTGACCTTAATGTCTACGCAGGTGTGGAACGCGAGATCGCCCATATCACCTCTACAGAGATGAGCCGAACGGATCTCGGTCGCGGAACGAATTAATGGTTATCGTTTTCTTTTGTTTTTCTTCTCACTGGCCGATCCTCTGGCGTTTACCCAGTAATGATCATTCACATGCTATCACTGGAGTGAATAACGATTTCATTTAGTTGGATCTAATCGACCCTACGAGTTCACCCAGTAAGAATCGTGTTATTATTATTAGGCCGACAGAGCTAAGCTTATACCCATTCTTTTAAATAAGCTGTCCCGCCTACGTATGGCTAATTTCCACCATTACTAATTCGTCTTACTTCTGTTTAGTTCAGAGCCAAAGGTTCTTTGTATTATTTATTTTCTCCTTTCGATTTGATTAGATCTACTATCAACTGCATGCGTGGCGATAAGCCCTACTGTTACATGAAGCCCACACACATCACTTCCTCATGTTGGCTGCCATTTCTGCTGACGCGTTATTTCATAGCTTTGTTCTGTCTGTGTAATATATAAAAGGCCTGAACTGTCGCCGCCTTCCTTAAGTTTATTGACCTAATTTGTATGTTTTCATAATAATTTTTCTTTGACCACGAATCAACAGAACTTCCATAGTTCGTATAGATGTCTTTTCTATCAACCCTTTCTCTGAATCGATATTTAAAATAAACTTATTATTCTTTTTCTTGCGTTACCTATTTTATCTTCCGGTGTTCTCACGTTTATAGGTATTGCAAATGGGTCTGAAACGAATCAAGGTTAAGCTCGCGGCATGTTTATTTTTGTTTTTATGCATATGTATCTGAAATGATTTTATTCTAGGTCGCGGCGCTTATATTTTATTTGTCTTTTAAAGTATACATACATGTATTTCAATAGTCCTTGAATATATGGCATTCTTTTTATACCACTTCTTTGCCAGGATACTTGGTTCATATATAGACATTTCATAGGTATGTTTCCTTTTTAACATATATCGTTGAAATATAGGGTTTGCGTTTATATCGCCCTTGTGGCATATAAATTCATGTATATATATAATGGTGGAATGCTCGATGCTTGTTAATATATATATACTTTTGGTTTTTTAAATGCATATATATATAGGTATTCGATAGTTCAATTTATGATATACCTTGAGCATAGATTAACTCACTTACACTAATGTTTATTTCAAGGGTTAGAGATGAAATTAAAATAGAAAATACTCTATAATTGCTATGAGTACTATAACCCTTCTTTAGTGTAGATTTACTTGTGGTTTAACAAGAGTTCAACTACATGTTCCAGAATCCTTGCTCGTAACTTCTATTTTTCTTTGGAAGTATATCTATATGTATTCCATGGTGCTTGACTAGATAACCTTAATTATAGGTCAAGCATTTTGCTATGCTACTGATTTTCCAGGAGTAAAAAGAGATTTAGAGATGCTATTTATATCCTTCTAAATGTTATAATGCTCATATAGAGTAGAATTACTCTTTTTCTAGAAAAATTTTTAATGTCATATTCTAATATCTTGCTTTCTTCCTTTCTGATGTGTACCATGTATACTTCAGTGCTGCTATAATAATTTCCTAGCATACATAAGAGCATAAAATATCCCATTTGTATCTACAGGAAATGAAATAATATTTAATTATCTATGGGGACTAAGTAACTTCAGATTTAAACCAATCTTGGTTTAGAGTTTCTGTAGTTTATACTCTATAGATCTCAGGTCTACAACTAAACAGAATCTGGAAGGTGAATGCCTTAAGATAGAATCTGTTAAATGTAGTACTAGAATCAATCATTCCATTCCATTTGATTTTATATGTAGCCAATTCATACCATCAGAAAATAGAATAACAAAAATTTCAGAACATACCACAACCTGCAAATGACCAACCTCCCAACCTTAGAGTCCTCTTTGTCTCCCAGAACTCACCCCCGAGCAGAGATCACCTCCTAGCACAGATCAACCCCTGATCTGCTTAGGAGCAGCTTATTTAAGCTCATAATTCCCCAAAGCATGTTTCTAATTCTGCGTCCAGAATAGCAGGATGCTTTCTTTCCTGTTTAGCCTAGGCTTCCCATTTTGGGACTCTTTAAAGTTGTTTTATGCTTTTCCTCAGCTTTTCCAGCTTTTTCTCACCTCTTCCCAACTACTCCTCTTCATTGGGGAAATTTAGATTCCTCCTCAAATCTAAATAAATTTCTTTCAAGGATTTTTGAAAGATTTTTTGGGATTTGTTGCCTTATCCATCCTCATGGATTTGGCAAGTGATCTCTAATTCTCATCTTGGTCAAAATGCACAATCATTTTATTTATTTCCTCAATTAAAATATGCAAATACATTCACACCACACTTATCCCTTGGGGTCCACCCCCTTAGGATTTAAGTTCAAATGTCTAACTTTAAAAATTCAACACACAACTTGGGGGTGTTACAGTAAATTTATTTTTTTTGGAAATAGATTTAAATTTTTTTTTTGAATTATGATAAAATTTATATATAGAAATAAATATTTTTATATGCAAATTTTAAAATAAATTTAATTGGATTAAATTTCATTATAGTAATTGAACTTTGAAATTTCCATTTCTTTTAAAATGATTAAGGTTAGAAATTGGATAAATGTAAATGTTACTTTATAAAGTTAATAAAAAAAAGTATAATTTGATGTATATTTACTTTTTATTTTTCTTAAATTTATTATTATTTTATTATATAGAATTTTATTAAACATTAACAATTTTTCAATTTTGTTTTAAGTATGTTTTCCTAATACTTAAAATTATCGGTGAAATTCATATATATTTTATTTGTTGAGATTACATAATAGATAATTTAAGATAGACAAACTATTTTAGACACTCAATTACTTAGTTGAGAAATTATCTCAATTTTACACAAAACTAGGAAGCAAATTTGTTTGAAGGAATCTCTCAAACTAACAAGACTCAACAATCTCCTAAGTAATAGGAAAAGACTCTCTATGTAAAGAACAAGCTATACATTATGATCAACTATCCAAATACATCATAATCATAATCACACCTATGATAAATATGAGTTATATACTCCAACATTCTCCTTTAACAACTATTTGTCTTAATCTCAATAAAACGAGGTCTTATCTACATCATTTTTGTGGCACATAATCCACCACACACTTAAGTACCTCATAATCAATAAAGTCTAACTCCAACATGGCACTTTCATCTCATGTGTCAATCATGTAGATGTCACTAAACTTTATAAGTCCATATAAATGGAAAACTACACTTGCCATCATTAATAAGTCTAACTCCAACATGGAAATTTCACCTCAAGTCTCATATCATGTAGACATCACTAAACTTTATAAGTCCATATAAATGGAAAACTATACTTGCCATCGTTAATCAAACAACAAATTACTCTACTATACCATCAAACTAGGGCTCATGTGAGGGGTGTTTTGATACCATGTTAATCGTGTTTTGATACCATGTTAAGTTTAGGAGAGTGGATCTTATTGCACATGAGAATTGTGTTGAGAGTTGTATTCATCAATGTCATTGGACAAATATAAAATTATATAATTTGTACAAAGACATTAAAAATATCAATGTTGTTTAGATAGGCTCACATTTCATAAATATAATAAAAAAAACTGTTGCAACATGAACAATGTCTTAACTATGCATACATTTAAGTGATTAACCATGTATAAAAAGGTAATGGGTCAACTTTAAATTAAGCAAAAAGAAAAAATTACACATATTATTGTAAAATGGACCATTTTGCTAAATAAAATTCGCCTATATATTAATGAATGTTATAAATAATAATGAGGAATTTATTAGAATTGGAATAATCACAAATCCCTAGGAAATTGGTGGGCTGGGAGCAATCTGATTTTTTAAATTTATTAAAAGTCAATGTAACACACTACAATCATTGATAAGCATTCACACAAAGCATGTGATGAGCATATTCCCTTGAGAATCAATCTAGCTAGTCAATTGAAAAAATAAAATAAAATCAAGAGATCCTCATCCACCTTAAGTTAAAATAAGAGGCCTTCTACAATAAACTTGGTCTCAATATAGGAAAACTATCTTGGACACAAAATGACTTAGTTGAACAAATATCTCAACTTTACACAAAACTAGAAAGTTAACTAATTGGAGAAAATATCTCAAATCAACTAGGCTCAACAACCTCTTAAAGTACATAACCAACTTTACCTAATTATAACCAATTATCTCAACAAATCATAATCATAATAATACATACTCCAACCTAAATCACTATATTAATTTATACATTCAAACATACATTTTAATATAAAATAATTTCCCTAATTAGAAATAAAATAAAATATTAAACTTAAAAATAAAAAATAAAATAAAATATTAAACTTATCCAATTACCAATCTGGCATATATAAATAAAGTACTTTTTTAAATCTCAACCAGATTTTCAATTTCTAGACCATATACATTTAAAATATCAAATTACAACTCCTAAACTTTTCACCCTATCACTTTAACAATATAAATATCTTCAAACTTTAATAACACTTAAAAGCTTTCCTGAATCTTTATACATTCGCCTGTGAAAACCCACTAAACATGAAGGAGCTGTTAGCTTTCCAGATGGATTCGTTGTATTAGCCATGTTTTTCTCCCTTTGTTTTGTAGTCTCCATTGGCCCTTTTAATAAACCAATATCAAAAATATAATAAAAGGCTTATACTACAAAGAAATCTATCAAATAAAAAACTCAAAAGAGGGGCTTGAGCTTTCTTTTCAGTAGAAAATATTAATTTTCATTTCTGCATGGTATCAAGATCTGGTAATCTTTTTTAGCATCCCATTCCAACGCTTTACAATGATGAGGAACCTAACAGATTTCTCTAGGTAGAAAGCAACAATTGCAACTCTACATGTCAGGGGATCAAGCTTCAGCAGTCCATTTTTTTATTATCCCATTTCAATGCTGATAAACTGTTACTAGCATGGAATCAAGATCTCTTACCCTGACATGGAAATTTTATTATTATGATCTACCTTCAGTTAATTCTGTAAATTTTATAGTGTGGGTCTTTTCACTCTGTATTATAAATAAATTCAGTATGCAAAATCTCTTATCTTGACATGGAAAATTTATTATTATGATTTACCTTCAGTTAATTCTGTAAATTTTTTAAGGTGTTGATCTCTTCACTCTAAATTATAAATAAATTCAATATGCAAAATCTCTTACCCTGACATGGTAGAAAAATTATTATTATGATCTACCTTAAATTTTATAGAGTGTGGATTTCTCACTTTACATTATAAATAAATTGAGTAGGCAAAATCTCTTACCTGACATAGAAAATTTATTATTATGATCAACCTTCAGCTAATTCTGTAAATTTTAGAGTGTGGATCTCTTCACTCTGCAGTACAAATAAATTCAATATGCAAATTAAAAGTCAGGAAATTTAATAATACATTAATTTCATATTGATATCTTTTTCTTTCTCTATTATAAATAGGTTCAGTAATTAATGGTTAGGAAATTTATTTCCATAGCCTATACTGAATTTAATAATACATTAATTTCCTGTTCACATAAATAAAGACTTCGCTGCTGTACTTTGTGAAGTCTTTATTAATTTAAATTCTTGTAACATGCTCTCACATTCATTTCCTCTTTTAATGAATGCATTGACTTACGTAGTAATTTTCATGTTGATATAAATAGAAGCATTACTACTTCGCAGCTCTACTTTGTCGGCTTCTTATAAATTTCAGAGACTTTCATGGTGTCCATACCACATTTGATAAACTATAATAATGCACGTTACGGAGGCCAAACACACATTTAAGCCAGGATTGCTTAGAAAGTGTGGTTTTTATTTCAATGTTATTTGGTCTGAGATAGCCTTAAAGCTTTAATTTTTTGGGGTAGGAGTGAAAAGTATACACGTTTTTACGCCACAATTAGGATGGTTTAGAAAGTGTGGTTTGTATTTTAATATTATTGGGTGTGAAATAGCCTTGAAGTTTTAATTTTGGGGAGGGGTGAAAAGTATACACGTTTTTAGCTAGGATTGTTTAGAAAGTTTGGTTTGTATTTTAATATTATTTGGTGCGAATAGTTTTAAAGTTTTAATTTTTGGAGGAGTGAAAAGTTTTTATTTTATATTGGATTTTTAATATTTATTATCTAAATCTAGTAATATAATTTTAATTTTTTGTTTTGTTTTGTTTGTTTAGTAGCGTGGGTTTTTACATGACTTCAAATCAAACTTATTGTCAAAATTATCAGATAATTATATTTAACTTCTGTCACACTAACTCTTATCATAGGTAGATTTTTTTTACCTTTTAAAAAATTGGAAAATTTTATGTTTACCTATTTTGTATTTTATATTTTAGATTATAAGTAATAGATTACAAATTTTAATAATTAAATTATTATTTTTAATAAATAGATAAATTAAATATTATAAAATTTTTAAATTTAAATTATATGATATTAAAAAAAATTTCTTTTACAGAATTATTCAAAAAATAACATAGCTAAAGTAAATTGTTATTTCGGAATCTTTTTAAAAAAAAAAAAAAAAATCAATATACAAAATCTAATTTTCATATTATGACTATTTTTTTTTAAGTCGAAGTTAAGTTGAGAAATAAACTAACTTTCATGAAAGATTGCAGCTCCCACTCCCAACGTGTGCTTTAAAATTTGAACTTAAAATGTTTTAAAATTTATTATAATAAAATAATAAAAATAAATTATAATAGGTTTAAGGTGTAGATTAATTGATTTATATAGGATTTAGTGCTTAGTAGATTTGGTTCAAATTTTATAGGAGAGATTGAGAGTTATAATCACTTGTGTTCAAAGTTTTTGTCATGACTGGAAATGTGAAATTTTAAAATAATAATATAATTAGAATGAATCATAATAAGGTGTAGATGAATTGTTTTCAATAAGGTTTAATGCTTATGAGATTATTAGTACAAATGTTATGGGGAAGGGTTGAAAGTAGCAACTATTTGTGAGGATATCTCTTAACCATTCAAAGTTTTTGACTTTTTTAAGAAATATATTTTAGTTGATTTTACCATAAATATTTTCTGAAATGGTAAATTTGAGATTCAAATCCTTTAATTTTATGGTGCTAAATCTATTTATGTATTTGAAAATGCCATAGCCTAGTGAGGTCTCAGATTTTCCTGGAAAATCATGGAAATTCTTGCACTATTTTGATAAAATTCAACATATTTTTTTGTAAATTCAAATTACTTGGACATTTTTAGTGGTCCCAACAAATTTGCCAACTCCTAAAATAAAAATTTTAAAAATACATTTATATAAAAATAATAATAATAATAATAATTAAAAAAAAAAAACTACCAAATAAATATAATTGTACTTCATTAATTTAAAAGCACATTTTCATTGAATGTAGGGACCTACTAAAAAATACCAACTAAATATAACCACTTGACTTTAGTAAGATTTTTTGGAGATTTTTATGGTGGATTTTTCTGATCAAATTTATTTAAAATCGAGTAGAAATTCATTGAAATCACAAGTTTGATGTGTAACCCCTAGAAAGTCAAAGTCCTCTAGGGTTTTTAAGGGTGTTGAATCCATATATACAATCAAAAAAATAATTTTGGACAACACAAATCAAGATTTCACCTCAAAGTCTTCTGTGACTTTCAGCCATAAAAAACTCCAAAAAATCACGCTAAAAACAACTCCATAAATATAATTATAATTCACTAATTTAAAAACACTATTTCATTAAATATAAGAACCTACCACAAAAATACGTTAATAACATAATTCTAACCTAATTCACTAGCAATACTTTAATGCTCTGCAAGTACCTAGCAGTCAGGCCATACAGCATGAGAGAGTATCGCAGCTACCTCTTCTTTAGATAAGGATATCAACCCACTTTTCATCGAGCTTTCCCATAATCTTGCAACAAACCAATAAACCTCAGAAACGGTCACCAAGAAATTGAAAGCTCCTCTAACTCCAGGTACAATTCCTCCAACGTATTAATGGGTCCTGCAATCAATCACGAAATCTACCCTGTCACCAAATAAAGTTAAAGCTCTTTCCACAAATAGTATAACAGAAAGTGATTTGTATCTGCCTACCCAACGAAAAATTGTATCTACTTCACATTTTTTTTAATGGGTGCCGGGTGTCTGGAGTTGAGAGGAATGACATCACAATACACACACTAGTGTATTAATACAAAGGGGACATCTATGCAGTAAGCCTGTCGAGAAACCACGCAATGGCTGGTGAAAAGGGCAACATCGGATACTTGCAGAAAGGTGTGAGGAAAATCTCTGTGAAAAAGAATGAAATTTGTGAAGAAGAACCAATGTCACGAAAGGGAGCCATATTTCGCCACCATTATAAGGATAGTTACATCTTAGTTATCATAGGTCAGGAGAAACAAGTTGATCTGCCTTCGTTGAAGGCAACTGTGCAATCAACTCTTGTGAAACATAACCGTTTCTCCATCATAGTTGTCAGTATTCTTATCATCTTGTTTTGTTTTAATTTTTGGTTATATCTTGTTTTAATTCTGGATTATATTTTGTTTTTTGTTTTTGTTGTTTTTTTGGAAACAAGTTGATCATTACATCATGTGAGAATCATTACATTATCATGGGTTATAATTGTATTCATTTTTAATGTAACTCTGAGTTGAATAGCGCAGTTTAATTTTTTGGAGTAAATTTAAAGAATTTTATTATATTAAGCTTCTTGAATTTGATTATGAATCTTTTAAATGCGGGCCATGAATTTTATTAGATTTGAATGTTTTATTCATGCTTATAATTTATCCAAAAGCTTTTGATGTAGGTCACTATGACAAAATGATACAAATGTATGCTAGAGTTTGAATTGGGGGAACAATATAAATGGATTTAAATGAAACCCATGAGAGTTATATCAATTGCAAGAAATATTGAATCCCAAATAAAGTTGACATATACAAATAGGGTGTGGACAAATTCTAACCATTCAAGTAGACTAATACTACAAACATAAGTGTTTTGAGTGCAAATACATATATATGTATAACCAAAAGACCAAATCAAAGTCTTCTCATCAGTAATTGCTAAGGATAGACATATTCTTTATCTCTACCATGCATTCTTTGGAAACAAAACTAAATAACCAAAAGGAGAAAATTGTATATTGACGATACTCCTATCATGTCGATGATGTAATTCGTGAGAACCCCCCTCTTTAACTAAGATCCAAAATTCCACTAAGACCCTTTGGCAACATCTGGTGACAATTTCACTATCATCATGAAAGAGTAACAATTTAATGCTACTCTTTCCTACACTACTGCATTTCCTTTGCAACATGTAGTGCAATTGCTAGTTGTATATATCCCTTGAGAATAATGCAATTGGCAATGACTCTGAAAATGAAGTCAATCTTGGGTTCAAATCTTGTATAATCCCCTAAGAAAAAGCCCAGGCCTATGGGGAGTGTCGGGCCTATGGGGGAGTTAGAGAGATTATAAGAATGTTAAGATTATGTGTTGGTATAATCTTGTTATATACTCTACATCATTAAATAAAAATTTTAATAATAAATTATTTTTATCAATAAACCCATGATTATGTTTTCAATGTTACCAATTAAAAAAAAAAATTGTTGATTTAGTGAAAGGGGAATTCCAAAGTACTCTCCTCTATCACTATTCTCATGAAACATTAATTATTCATTGTTTTTATGTCATATCAACCAATTGTGGTTCATTCAAGCAGCAACCAATTCACCAACCTAGACTCATCTTGATGTGCTTTTTTTTAAATGAAATCATTTAGGAATAGTATCAGCAGGTAGAAAAAAAAATCAAATAAAAACAAAATTTCTTTAACTGCCACGTTATTCAAGGCTAAGAATGTGTTGACAGTAGCAAATATTGACAATTTATTGGTTGTAAGGCTGTTGTAAGTGATGGTATTGGCATGGGAAACTGACAACAATAGCTGAGCTGTAAGTCCTTAGAAGTTTGTATGGCTTTGTGGCTTCAACTTGAACAACCCAGTGCCGATGACATGCGGCATTGATAGGCTAGTGATGGGCTTTCACCAAGCCCCAAATTGACTCCAAGAACTCCGCATCTCCATTCCCTTACCCGCTGTCTAGCATACCATTTTGAAATTTCGTGCGGGAAGGGAAATGCACAAGGAATGGGAGGGAGGGTCACTGCCACAGAGATCACTCCTCTGTAGCAGGGTGGCCTGGTTTGACATGGTCATTTATTTATGGCACTTCGGTTTGGAATGAAAAGGATGTAAGCTTCGCGGAAGAGAATGCAAGAGATCTTCTCTGTTGCATAATCACTGCTCCATGAGATCTAGTTTCACGAGAAGCATCCGGAGCAACCATTTAGGTATTTTTGTTGGTTTCCACACTTCTCAGTTTTATTTTCCCTACTGTTTATTTGACATGATAAAATTTGAAATAGTTTGATTTTTATGAAAATAATTTTTTCCTTGAAAATCATATATGACATGAGAATAAACCTTAGACCACTTTTTTAATGGGTAATTTTTTTTTTATGTCAATTATTGATTCTCCAAAGCTCCCAATCTGACACACAGGTATTGTATTTGTTGCAAATATTGAAAAAACAATAGACAGAGGGATGCTTCCCCCACAACACAGAGAACACACAATTCTGCGGAATTAACAAATACACACAGACAGACAAAGCGAGAAACAGGAGAGGAACCAAATTTCACTTTCTATTCCTTTACACTAACAAAATGAAATTACATTTCTTTTAATACAAATGGCCGAAGCATGAAAACCTAATCCTATTCAATGTTGTTCAATGTTGAACTGACATTCAACAACCAAACGTCCTTGGGCTGTCGAAACCCATTTCTTCATTAAAAACGGTACGCATACCGTATTCTGAATTACATAGGAAAACACATAAAAATGCATTCAAAACCTAAAAGGGCATACTTCAGAATTTATATATTCCAGCTCTTTATCACAAATCGCAGATCGGCAATTTTAAACTTTAACTGGCGCGAACACAGATAAACTTAAGTTTGTGCGAATGTGAAGTGACCTGGCATCGTCACATTGCAAATAAATTATCATAGCCTGCGGGCGGTTTCAATTGCGATCTTCGATGGATATCGCATCGCAATGCAAATACGTTACTTTGCGGAACTTTTAATGGTAAACATAAAATATTGTGGGCGCAATGTGCAATGCCACGATCACGTCGCATGGCAAACAACGTATGTTGCGGTCGACGAAAGGTAAGCAGTAAGTGTTGCGAAATGCGCTCTACAATGTGACTTTAAAATGTGGTAAGTGCGAAGTACGGAAAACAAAAGGATTGCAAAGGTTTTACAATGCGGTTGGGTTATATGTGGGTCCCGCCGAATATTGCATTGGTGGTGGAATAAGATAGGAGGCGAAGGCTTAAGGGTATTACAAGAATCTTGCGATTGTGTTGTTGCAGGCTAAGGTAAGTTAATGCAGTAATTCAAAACAATAAATGCAGAGGATGGCTTAGTACTCGGTTTGCTATGTTGCGTGAAAACGCCTCCAGATCTTGGATCTGCTGCTTTTCCTTTTCTGCTGTCAAAATTGATGGAATCGTGGGTTGTTGCCACTGTTATTCATGGCGGTGGTTGGGAGTATAATTCCAACACTCCCCCTTAATCACAACTGCCGCCATTAGTCATTCCCAGACATTTTCTGAGATACTCAAAACTCTTATGTGCTAATGGCTTTGTGAGTATATCAAAGAATTTTTCCTCTATCCTGCAATGCTGCAAAACAATCTCACCATTGTTAACCAATTCTCTTATAAAATTATATTTTGCATCTATGTGCTTTGTTCTCTTATGGAAAACAGAATTTTTTGATAATGCAATCGCTGAGCTATTATCACAATAAATTTTGGTTTCTTTGTCTTGCTCATGACATAAATCTCTCAGAATCCTTCTCATCCAAATAGCTTCACAGGCTATTGTTATTGTTGCTACATAATCTACTTCTGTTGTTGATAAAGCAACTATTGGTTTCTTCTTGGAAGCCCATGAAATGGCTCCCGATCCCAAATGAAACACATACCCAGAAGTGTTCTTTCTATCATCTACAATTCTAGCCCAATCACTGTCAGTGTAAAAAATCAACTTAAAATTATCAGTTGAGGAGTATAGAACACCTTACTCCTTTATTCCATTCACATACCTCAATACTCTCTTGCCTCCTCGCCAATGTGTCTCTTTTGGTGTCTCCGTGAATCTAGAAATTAAACTTACACCATACATAATATCAGGCCTAGTTGCAGTCAAATAAATTAGACTGCCAACTATGCTCTTGTACAATTTTGGATCGAAATTCTTGCTGCAATATTTTATGCTTAATTTTAACCCATGACAGTTGGAGTTACTACTACTTCATTGTGCTACATGTTAAATATATTCAACACTTCTGCAGAATATTTTTCTTGGGAAATAAAAATTCCCTTTTCATTTTGCTTTACTTCTATTCCCAAAAAGTATCTCAATAAACCCAAATCAATCATTTCAAATTCATTCTTCATCATTGCTTTAAAATCTGCAATGAGAGAAACACCATTGCCAGTAAATATTAAATCATCTACATATAAAACAGCAATAAGGACTTTACCGTCATTTTGTTTTATGTAGAGTGTGGGTTCACCATCACATTTTTCAAACCCATTTTCTATCACGTAAGTATCAATTATGTTGTACCATGCTCTTGGTGCTTGCTTTAGCCCATAAAGAGATTTCTTCAACTTGCACACATGGTACTTTTGCCCTTCAATCTCATAGCCTAGATGTTGTTCAACATATACCTCCTCTTTTAACACTCCATTCAAAAATGTTGATTTCACATCCATTTGGTAGACTTTTCACGTCTGTTGTGCTACAATGGACAACACTGTCCACACTGTTTCCATCCTTGCAACTAGTGAAAAGTTTTCTTCATAATCTCTTCCTTGCTGTTGCTTGTAGCCTTTAACAACAAGTCTTGCTTTATGTCTTTCTATTTTGCCTTGAGTATTTCTCTTGGTCTTATAGACCCATTTTACACCAATAACTTCTTTACCTTGTGGGAGGTCCACTAACTCCCATGTATCATTCTTATTTATTGCTCCAATCTCTTCATTCATTGCTTCAATCCATTTTTATTCTTTTACTGCATCTCCAAAATGATTTGGGTCATCAACATGACAAAACAAAGCACATAAAGAATTCAGACCATTATTATTATCAACTTCTTGCTCATAAATTTCACTCAGTTTTCTAAATCTTGGTCTTCTTGGTGTGCTTGGAGTTCCACTTGAACTCAAGGGAGTTTCAGATCCCTGTGGTGTGGTTGAAGAATCGCTTCCTTGATTTCTCAAGGCTGTTATGTTGCTTGCTTGTGGTGTGGATTTTTATGCTTGTGTGGGTGGAGGAGGAGCCACCATGGAGAAATTATTTTCAGCAATCAATTCCTCTTGCTCTTCGTGAGACATACATGTCTTCACATTCACTGTTTTCTCTAAGCTTCCATCCCAAGCTTCTTCTTCAATAATATTCACATCCGTGTTGATTATAACTTTCTTGGTGGATGGATTATAGAGTTTGTAGGCCTTGGATTCATCATTGTATCCAACAAAAATACACTTCTCCCCCTTGCTGTCCAACTTCTTCCTTAGCTGATCTGGGACATGTGCATATGCCACACATCCAAATACTCTCATGTGAGTGACAAACTGCTTTGTTCCACTCCATGCTTCTTCCGAAACTTTGTTCATAATAGTTTTTGTTAGACATCTATTTAAAATATAAGCTACACAATTTAAAGTTTCTACCCAATACTCATGTGGCAAATGCTTTGCCTTCAGCATACTTCTGACCATGTCCATGATGGTCCTGTTCTTTCTTGGTTCATGATCTCTATTTAAAGAGAATGGAGGGCCATTTTTCATGTAACCATTTATGAGAGAAACATATGTAACTTTTCTTTTTATATTAATAAAGTGCCTGAAGTGGCCGCGTTGGCTCAGGCCGTAGACTGTTTCCCTCTTTAAGGGTTTTAACCACGTGATTATACTGGTGTACTGATTTATGATCTGTTTGGGAGCGGTGACCTTTGGTTCTTGATCTATGGAACTTACCTTGTAAATTCCTACATGGTATCAGAGCTATTTTGAGGGCCGCATCCATTATTGATCAAAAACCGAAGCCAGTTTGACTGCATGCAAATGTCGTTTTTTAGATTTATTATTTCTGAACATTTTTGGGCCTGGAGAACTGTTTTGTTGTGTCTGGAGCATCTGTTACAGTGAGGAACGCCTTTCGTTTCATGCGAAAAGGTTTCTGGTTGCACAAGTTATGACAGTTTAGATATGGAGGTGTAAAGCATATGTTTTGCAATTATATTTGTTAATAGTTCTGCTTATTTCGGTTCCCTCTGTTTATTTTTGTTTTTTAGGTTTTATTTATTTGACGGATCTATACCCTCTTCTCTGTGTATGCTCTTTGTTGTGCGTTGTGTGCGATCTCGGCAAATCAGAAACACTAGAAGGGATTTTTTTTGCTACGTATGCTCTTTCCCCGCGTCTTTGTGCGATCTCGGGAAATCAGAAATAGTGGAAAAATAGATAGTTGCCGGTAAGGCTAACAAAAAATTTAACATTCTGCGGTAAGGCTTGCATTTTTTATTTTTTATTTATTTTATTTTATTTTATTTTATTTTATTTTTGTGTGCAAGAAAAGACACACACTGAACGGGTTAAAAAAAAAAAAACCCCTTCCTTCTTTCAAACAATAACAAAATCCTTTTACTATCTCACTTGGTGAGAAGTTAGTTTATGAGAATAGAGGTCTTGGGTTCAAGTCTCCTTCTTAAGATTTTTTTATAAAAAAAAATTGTTAAAAGGGGCGGAATTTTTTTTTAAAAGGGCGGAATTTTTTTTTTAAATGTCGTACTTCATCCCATTTCCATAACTATTCGGCGTCTTTAACTCGTTTTTTCAAAAACGCATAACTTCTTCATCCAGAAGCCGTTTTTCGAGCCTTTTTTTTTAACTTTCTAATTTTTCGAGATCTTTCAATTGGAGCAGTTAGTTTTAGCTTTTATCAGCGTCAGTTTTTTTTTTTTTTTAATGGAAAGTGCATGCCTGATTATTCTTAACAGCACCAATTACTTCCAATGGCTACCTCACATGGTAGATATACTTAGAAGTAAAGGAATTTATAGAATAGCCACAAGAGTAGAAACTAAACCTTCTGATGATGATAAAGTCGTTAAATGGGAAAATAAACGAGATCAAGCACGAGGGTTGATAGGAATGTCCATTGCTCAAGATCTTTGATTTCATATCCTTAACATTGAAACCCCTCGTGAAGCCTTGGACAAGCTAAATATTGTCTTTGGCATTCAAAATCAAATCAGGGCCCATCAGCTTGAAAATGAGTTGCTTACTTTGGACCCCAATAATTTCTCCTCTATTGAAGACTTTTTGTCCAAATTCAAGACCCTTAGACTTCTTTTAGAAGGTTGTAAGGTCAAAAAAGAAGATAGTAGCCTCATCTATTGCATTCTTGCCAAGATTGGCCCTGCATACTCTGTATTTGTTTCCGCCTTCCATCCCACTAGAGAAGCCATCATTTCTTCAGGAACCACCTACAAGAATCCCTCTTTTGATTCCTTTTCTGATTTTTTGATAAGAGAACAAGAAAAAATCTTACACCTTGGTCTTATCATTCCTGGAAACGCTTCTAAGAAAGCCTTAGCAACCCAACAACAATCATATCAAAAGAATCCCAAGAAGCAGTATCCTAAAAAATATGGTCTGAAACCAAACAAGGGTCCTAAGCAATTCCAACCGCAAATTGAAAAAGCAACTCACCAAAATGATAAGGAAAATAAAAACAAAGGGAAGAAGACCGATATACATTGCAAATTTTGTAATTGTGATGGCCATATAAATCCCAAATGTTTTAAGAAGATGGAAGACTTAGACGCAGCAATGAAGAAGCACAACATCAATTTGGAGCACTCTTCACCTTCATCATCAGGAATGGCACTTTCTGCTTGTGGTTGTCAAACATCAAGATCTGGTTATGCATTAAATGTACCTTCCTCTTCTCATTCTCATGAGTGGCTCATTGATTCTGGAGCTTCTTATTACATGGCCAAAAATAAAGCCATGTTTTCTTCTTTAAATGATTGTAACACCAAACATATTTATGTTGGTGATGATAGATCTCTTAGTGTTGTAGGATCTGAAACCATTCATCTAGATAATGGTCAGTTTAATGATGTACTATGTGTTCCTACCTTGTCATGCAACCTTCTATCTGTTTATCAGATAACTCATTCAGGTGAAGGGAAAATAGTAGAATTCTCACCTCATGATGTTGTAATCAAGGACCTCAAAGATCTTAAACATATTTTAGCTACTGGCATTGTTGATGATTCCACAAGGTCGTATAGGTTTGAAAACTTTGGGTCATCTTGTCTTCCCTCCGTTTTTATTGCTCATAATGATGAAGTGAGAAAACTTTGGCATGAGCGATTTTTAAACTATCATTCTCTTCAAACTCTATGTAAGGAAAATATGGTGACAGGTCTTCCTATGGTATCTTGCCGAGATGGTGTTTGCTCCATATGTGTACTCGGAAAACATCATCGGGATAGTTTTGACAAATGCGTCGCTTGGCACGCTTCAGCCCCTTTGCAGCTTGTGCACAGTGTTTTATGTGGTACACTTCCTATTGTTTCTTTCTTTGGTTGCAAGTACCTCTTAACTTTCATTGATGATTTTTCCAAACACACTTGGGTATACTTTTTAAAACTCAAGAGTGAATTTTTAACATGTTCTTGGCCTTTATGGCCTTTGTTGAGAAACAATCTGGACATCAAATTCTTAAGTTAAGATCAGACAATGGAGGAGAATATGTTAACAACAAATTTATCAACTTCTGCACTGAGCATGGAATTCAAATGCAACATATTGTTCCATATACTCCACAACAAAATGGTGTCGCTGAAAGGAAGAATCGCACCTTAAAAGAAATGGCTAATTGTATGCTTCAATCTAAAGGACTTGGTCTCAATTTTTGGGCAGAAGCCATTAACTGTGCAAATTACAAGTAAATTGCACTCCTACTAAGGTTTTAAAGAATATAACTCCAGAAGAAGCTTGGAGCTCAATCAAACCAGATGTAAGTCACTTTCGTGTTTTTGGAAGTGATGCTTAGGCTCATATTCCAGATGCGAAACATAAAGCCTTAGAACCTAAGAGTGAAAAATGCATCTTTGTTAGATATTCTGAAGATGTCAAAGGATATAGAATTCTTCAACCAAAATTGAAAAATATAATCATTAGAAGAGATGTAAAATTTGATGAAAATATATCGGTCTGCTAGACTAGTTCGGCAGGTGTGCCACCTTTGGCCTGCAAGCCTGATTCGGCATATGTGCCACCTCTCTCTCTCTCTTCTAATTTTAATAACATTCCTTCTAGTTCAGATGATGACATCGAGGATGACAATCCTCCTCCAACTCTTGAAATTGTTCCTTTTACTTCATCGCTTCCAAGATGGGTTCGCTCTACTCGGGATGCAGCAGGTTCTCTTGCAGGTGACCCTGCAGATCGACGATGTACACATTCTCAGTTTGAAAGAGTCTCTTCCTTATTGGCTCAAGTTCCGGAAAATCCTGATCCAAAAACCTTTGAAGAAGCCTCCGATCATCCAGATTGGGATGAAGCTATGAATGAAGAATATCGCTCCCTATTGGCAAATGATACTTGGGATCTTGTTCCTCTTCCAAAAGGAATAAAACTTGTCAGATGTAGATGGGTTTACAAAACAAAGTTTGGACCAGATGGAAAAGTGGATAGACATAAATCTTGTCTTGTCACTTGTTGATCATGTCAGCATTCTGTCAAATTCTGTTAAATTTTGACAAGCAATCCCCTTTGAAGCCCCTCTGTTTGGCCTAAAAAAATCATTTTTCCACCTATCGTTCCCCTCCTATAAACTCAAAATTGCATTAAAAAGGGCCAAAAACCCACATTTGAAAATATATAAGGTTTGACACCTTTCGGCCCTAGCCCCTCAGTCTTTTTCTCCACGAAACCTGGGTGCTAGACCAAGCGTTAGTTCGGAGAGCGCTTATCGCAATCGGGGTTTCACATGCGCCCCTATCCTTCGTAAATGAAAAAGTTCCGATGCGATGGTGAACTTGTCTGTCAGCCTTTGAAATAATCTTAGCTGTCGATCTGTGTAAGATCTGACGGTCAACGCTATTTCACAATGTGCCCATCGCTCCTCGGTTTGCCCCTCCGATCTCATCACAACTGTCTGATCTTCATGCGAAATCAACAGTTCGCAGCCCATCCGCCCTTTTGGTCCCCGCGTCCAAAAGCATTGTTCATAAATAGCCGGTTTCTATCGCACCGCCTTTGGAGGGCGGGCAGTATTTTCCATTTCGGAGCGATTCCACTCAGCATATGACACGCGGCTCCGTCACTATTTCAAAACCGCCCCCCTATCGCACGTTATTGTTTGGCATTTGACCCGGTGCGATATGCACAATAACCGTCATATCTGGGGCTCTCCATCCAACGGTCATCACACTCCGAAGATGCGCGGAAGTTAACCCAAGGTATCCGTACCCCTGGCCCACCAATCTGTTGCCCTCTGACGCGTCCTCAGCCATCGATCTCCCCCTGAGATCAAACGGTTCAGATTTCTCACCTACCTGCCATCGACATGTGTCCTCCGCCACGTCATTATTCCATGTTTTTTCATCACACGCTCATCCCATATACATATTTCATTCTAAAGCCGATTTCTAAGGTTTTACATTCAAATTTTTGTATTTCGCCAACCTGCAACCAGAGCATTTCTCTGTCATTCCGCTGTGATTTTCCGCCATCACCATGCACCATTCCACCATTTCACCAAGTTGTGTTGTCATCCTCATGATCCCTGTTGCATCCACCTTCCCGTGCATTTGTTTTCTTAACGATTTTGTGTATTTTGCAGGGTACGAGCGGCAGTAAACCACCATGATTCACAGTCTCAATTACAGTAGCGGAGAACACTAGAAAGGACAATTTTTCAGAGGCTGGAATTATGGAGAAAGGTCTTGGAAGCTGTTACGACATGACCTCCATTAAAGAAGTAGGGTTAAACTCTGTCAAACCCTCCAGAGTCATTCAAAGCGTAGATTTCGCGATCAGAAACATTAATATTGCAGACAGAGAGTATCAGTGAAAGGTAGTGAGTCAAAGGCGCATTATTGAAGATTTTCAAGACTTAACCCAACCATTTGAAGGCAGAGTACCAGATCAAAGACCCTGCAGATCACTCAGAAGGTTTATGCACAGAAAACAATACCCTCAAGGTTTCATTTCAGCAAAATTTTCTCTCCAGGAAAGGACAGACTGCCCATGAGGTTTTTATTTCTCTACCGTGTTCCTGAAGAGACTTCTACCCAGTGCATTTATTTCATAAAGCAGGCCACAGAGTACATACACCATTACAGATTTATGAAGCAGTATGGGCGTGCATGTTTCCGCCATCTTGTCTTAATGAGGCAAATTAAATATCCATCATCCACTTTCTGTACGAGTTTTCTTCTTCTTCTATAAAACTCCCGAAGAACAGATTTTTTAGGGTTCCAGATTTTATCAGAAAATTATGCAGTAAGAGGATTTTTGTATGCATTTTGTAAAAACTCTCATATGAATGTACAGAGCCCGTTGGGTTTCAGTGAGGAGTAGTTCTGTCTTTAAAGAGGATTCTGGTCTTTGATTTCTCACAGTGTGTAACTTTCTCTCATATGTGCTATTTTAATAGATCATTTCATTTCATCCACCTTTCCTGTATCATGTTTATGGAATGCGAGTGGCTCACTGATTTTTGGTATGGATTTATCCTAGTTGATACCCATGCTCGAATTAGTCAAGCGCTTTAAATATGGCTCAGGCATGATATTATGTTTCACTATTCACTTAAACCATATTTCTGTTATATTAGTTTCTTTGGGAGGTTATTTTTAAAACACTATTGTCATTTATGGATTCTTAAATTGGTAAGCCCATTACATGGTAATATTGTGTATCTGGATATCGTCTCAATGACAGCTAGTATTCTCTTAATCTTTCATACACAACCACACCTTCTGATAATTTATTTCTGTGAGGTATTTCTGAATTGGCCCTCTTTACAGTAAGATGCCTCTGAATTGTCTGTTGCTTTCATATTGGATTTTTGCACCTTGCCTTTGCAGTGTTACTCTCCCTGTATCTAGTTTCTGAAGTTTTTGGTCCCATTCAAAATAATACTTCTTGTTTTCAGGAGATAGCATGAGAGTCTTTTATTGATAACTTTCCATGTTATACCATATGCTCCTTACTATATAAGATGTCCTAGGCACTGGTGTTTCACAACTCAAGGTTGTCTCTAGGAACCACAACATATTTTTGGCACCGTTGCTGGGGACCGAAGTTGAGAAAATTTAAATCCCTGGGCCTTGACAAAACCTAATTCACTCTTCAAGTAGGTGAGTATGGAGAGTTGAGAGTTGTAGATCCCTCACCTTGGCGACTCTACATTCGCTTATTAGATAAATTCACTTGCAGTCCTAGCTCCTCGTAAGCCACACCTGAGGTCAGATACGTCACAGCCAAAGACACCTTCAGTGTCTGACCCTGAAAAGATCATAAATAGGAGGAATTGGAGGGAAAGGAAATCAGTCCACTCTGAAATCCCTGAATTGTCTATAGAAAACTTTCCATCCTCTTCTTCTCAAGTAGCCCATGTGCTAGCTAGACCAGATTATGCTAAACCTTTCATGATCTTTTCTTTTGCATCACCTCATACAATAGTAGGAGTTTTATTGTAGAAAAATGAATAAGGGTACGAGCAGCCCATCGCCTTCTTCAGTCAGGTGCTCCGTGATGCAGAATTAAAATATAACATATTAGAAAAGAAAGCATACGCCCTAGTGAAGTCCCTTAAAGCATTTCGTATGTATGTCCTGCAGTCCCATATCATTGCATTTGTGCCTACAGCAGCTGTAAAAGACATCCTTGTCCAAGGGGATAGTGAAGGAAAAAGGGGGAAGTGGATTGCCAAAATACAGGAATATTAGCTAGACATCCACCCTACCAAACTGATCAAAGGACAAGGGCTAGCCAGGATCTTATCTGAATCAAACTATCAGGCTCTGGGTATAAATTTGTCCATAATAGCAGGTTAGGAATCTGAGGAGAAAGAAGAGCGACAGGGACTTGAGATAACTACTTCGGAAACACATATAAAGTACCTCACCAGTCAGTGGTACAAAGAGATAGTAGAATATCTCCTCACACTCAGCTGCCCTCCAAGTTGTGATAAAGCTAAATACAGAGCGCTAAGATTGAAATCACAGAAGTACATAGTCGCCAAGGGCCGACTATACTGGCAAGATCCCTCAGGCATTTTACTCCTGTGTCTCATAGAGGATGAGGTGGAGAGTATAATGGCCGAATTTCATGAAGGAATCTGTGGGGGTCATTACAGCTGGAGGGCCACTGCTCACAAAATCCTGAAGCCTGGTTTCTATTGGCCTAATATTTTTGGAGATGTTTTTACCCGGGTTAGATCTTGTGAGAAATGTCAGAAATTTGCTGAAAGACAGAAATTGGAACCTTTTCCCATGATTCTCGTACACGTGGACGAACCATTCAGGCAATGGGGTATTGAATTTATAGGTGAAATACATCCTCCATCGAGTGGCCAGCATAAGTGGATTTTAACTGCCACTGATTATTTCACAAAATGGGTGGAAGCCATACCTGCGAGGAACGCAACAGATGTTGTGATAATAAAGTTCATGGAAGAAAACATCATATCTAGGTTTGGCTGCCCTGCCAGAATAGTAACTGATAATGCCCAGGCCTTCAAGTCTGAAAATTTTGTGAGTTTCTGTCAGCAGTATAACATCACACTAAGCCACTCTACAGCCTATTATCCACAAGGAAATGGCTTGGCAGAGTCTTCCAATAAAACCCTGGTGAGGGCACTGAAGAAGGCTATCAACGAAAATCAGAAAAATTGGGATTCCCAATTGAAATTTGCTCTATGGGCCAATAGAATTACTAGAAAGAGAGCAACTGAGAAATCCCCATATGAATTAGTATATGGGAGGGCAGTAGTATTCCCTATATAGTTAGCCCTACCAGTAGCCTGATTCATACAAGAAATTCAAGAAGAGCCTGATGATATGACCAGGAGAATAAATCAGCTAGTGGAATTGGAAGAAGCACGCAACCAGGTAGGTCAAAGGCTGACTGAATATCAAGAGAAGATGAAGTACCTTTTCGATCAGCATGCCAAGGAAAGGAAGTTGCAGATTGGTGATTTAGTGCTCAGATGGGATGTCCGAAGAGATGAAAAAGGGAAACATGGCAAATTCGACCCACTCTGGTTTGGTCCTTTTAAAATCGTGGAACAAGGGGGTAACAATACTTTCAGGTTGGAGAATTTACAGGGAGACTTGCTTGATGCCCCCGTAAATGGTCAATTCCTTAAACCCTACTTCCAGCTCTGACTCAGGCATAGACAACCTGATGTATCATACTGTACATTAGTTTTCTGCTTTCATCCTTGTTTGAATAATGTGGGTGTCGTGGTGAATTATGAAAAGAAATTAGAAGTGCTGAAGGGCAGAGTCCACATAGAAGATTAACTGGTGGTCTGCGAAGTTCTCGACACGCCCAGGGATGAACGTGTCGTCCCCAGGTGGAGCCAATGTTGATCATGTCAGCATTCTGTCAAATTCTGTTAAATTCTGACAAGCAATCCCCTTTGAAGCCCCTCTGTTTGGCCTAAAAAAATCATTTTTCCGCCTATCGTTCCCCTCCTATAAACTCAAAATTGCATTAAAAAGGGCCAAAAACCCAAATTTGAAAATATATAAGGTTTGACACCTTTCGGCCCTAGCCCCTCAGTCTTTTTCTCCACGAAACCTGGGTGCTAGACCAAGCGTTAGTTCGGAGAGCGCTTATCGCAATCGGGGTTTCACATGCGCCCCTATCCTTCGTAAATGCAAAAGTTCTGATGAGATGGTGAACTTGTCTGTCAGCCTTTGAAATAATCTCAGTCGTCGATCTGTGTAAGATCTGACGGTCAGCGCTATTTCGCAATGCGCCTGTCGCTCCTCCGTTTGCCCCTCTGATCTCATCACAACCGTCTGATCATCATGCGAAATCAACGGTTCGCAGCCCATCTGCCCTTGTGGTCCCCGCGTCCAAAAGCACTGTTCATAAACAGCCGATTTCTATCGCACTGCCTTTGGAGGGCGGGCGGTATTTTCCATTTCGGAGCGGTTCCACTTAGCATATGACACATGGCTCCGTCACTATTTCAAAACCGCCCCCCTATCGCGCATTATTGTTCGGCATTTGACCCGACGTGATATGCACAATAACCGTCCGATCTGGGGCTCTCCATCCAACGGTCATCGCACTCCGAAGATGCGCGAAAGTTAACCCAAGGTATCCGTACCCCTGGCCCACCAATCCGTCACCCTCCGACGCGTCCTCAGCCGTTGATCTCCCCCTGAGATCGAACAGTTCAGATTGCTCACCTACTCGCCATCGACACGTGTCCTCCGCCACGTTATTATTCCACATGTTCTCATCACACGCTCATCTCATATACATATTTCATTCTAAAGCCGATTTCTAAGGTTTTACATTCAAATTTATGTATTCCACCAACCTGCAACCGGAGCATTTCTCCGTCATTCCGTTGTGTTTCCACCATCACCATGCACCATTCCACCATTTCACCAAGCTACGTTGTCATCCTCATGATCCCTGTTGCATCCACCTTCCCGTGCATTTTTTTTCTTGACGATTTTGTGTATTTTGCAGGGTACGAGCGGCGGTAAACTGCCATGATTCACAATCTCAATTACAGTAGCGGAGAACACCGGAAAGGACCATTTTTCAGAGGCTAGAATTATGGAGAAAGGCCTGGGAAGCTGTTACTACATGACCTCCATTAAAGAAGTAGGGTTAAACTCTGTCAAACCCTCCAGAGTCATTCAAAGCATAGATTTCGCGATAAGAAACATTAATATTGCAGACAGAGAGTATCAGTGAAAGGCAGTGAGTCAAAGGCACATTATTGAAGATTTTCAAGACTTAACCTAACCATTTGAAGGCAGAGTACCAAATCGAAAACCTTGCAGATCACTCAAAAGGTTTATGCACAGAAAACAATACCCTCAAGGTTTCATTTCAGCAGAATTTTCTCTCCAGGAAAGGACAGACTGCCCATGAGGTTTTTATTTCTCTACTGTGTTCCTGAAGAGACTTCCACCCAGTGCATTTATTTCAGAAAGCAGGCCACATAGTACATACAGCATTACAGAGTTATGAAGCAATATGGGCGTGCACGTTTCTGCCATCCTGTCTTAATGAGGCAAATTAAATATTCATCATCCACTTTCTGTACGAGTTTTCTTCTTCTTCTATAAAACTCCCGAAGAACAGATTTTTTAGGGTTCCAGATTTTATCAGAAAATTATGCAGTAAGAGGATTTTTGTATGAATTTTGTAAAAACTCTCATATGAATGTACAGAGCCCGTTGGGTTTCAGTGAGGAGGAGTTTCGTTTTTAAAGAGGATTCTAGTCTTTGATTTCTCACAGTGTGTAACTTTCTCTCATATGTGCTATTTTAATAGATCATTTCATTTCATCCATCTTTCCTGTATCATGTTTCTGGAATGCGAGTGGCTCACTGATTTTTGGTATGGATTTATCCTAGTTGATACCCATGCTCGAATTAGTCAAGTGCTTTAAATATGGCTCAGGCATAATATTATGTTTCACTATTCACTTAAACCATATTTCTGCTATATTAGTTTCTTTGGGAGGTTATTTTTAAAATGCTATTGTCATGTATGGATTCTTAAATTTGTACACCCATTACATGGTAATATTGTGTATCTGGATATCGTCTCAACGACAGCTAGTATTCTATTAATCTTTCATACACATCCACACCTTCTGATAATTTATTTCTGTGAGGTATTTATGAATTGGCCCTCTTTACAGTAAGTTGCCTCTGAATTGTCTGTTGCTTTCATATTGGATTTTTGCACCTTGCCTCTGCAGTGTTACTCTCCCTGTATCTAGTTTCTGAAGTTTTTGGTCCCATTCAAAATAATATTTCTTGTTTTCAGGAGATAGCATGAGAGCCTTTTATTGATAACTTCCCCTGTTATACCATATGCTCCTTGCTATATAAGATGTCCTAGGCACTGGTCTTTTACAACTCAAGGCTATCTCTAGGCTATCTCTAAGAACCACAACATCACTAAAGGATTTTCACAAGTTGAAGACATTGACTATACTGAAACCTTCTCCCCTGTTGCCAAAATGAATTCTATCCACCTTGTTCTTTCCCTTGCTGCCTCCTTTAAATGGGAATTCCATCAGATGAATGTTAAATCTACCTTCTTACATGGAGATTTACATGAAGAAATCTACATGGAACAATCCCTTGGCTTTATCCAAAATGACTCTAGCCTTGTTTGTCGCCTTAGGAAGTCTCTCTATGGTCTCAAACAAGATCCTCGGGCTTGGTATGCCAAAATGGATAGATTTTTATTAGATAATGGCTTTTCTAGGTGTCATTCTGACAACACTATCTACACCAAGAAAGTGGGTAAGTCCTTCACCATCCTTGTTCTTTATGTTGATGATCTTATCCTTACTGGTAGTGATCCAAACCATATAAACCATGTGAAGTCTAGCCTCAAAAAGAAGTTTGAAATGACAGACTTAGGACACTTGCATTATTTCCTAGGTCTTCAAGTCTTGCAATCCAAGGATGGCATTACCCTCTCTCAATCCAAGTATGCCTATGATCTTCTACATAACTTTCACATGGAAGACTATAAGCCAGCCCCTTCTCCCTTTCAGTCTGGAGTCAAGCTTTCAGTCACTTGTACTACCCCTAAAGTTGATGCTACCTTATACTGTCAACTTGTTGGTAAACTTCTGCATCTAACCCATACCCGTCCTGACCTTTCCTTTGCCATTTTTCTTGTCGCTCGGTTTATGCACCAACATCATGAAAGTCACTAGAAAGCAGCTAAAATAATACTTCGATATATTCTAGGTACAGTTCAGTTCGAGATTTATTACAGTGCAGGAGCATCTCCATTATTGATTGGTTTCACTGATTCTGATTGGGCTGGTGACCCTGATGATCGAAAGTCTACCGCAGGATATGTATTCACTCTTGGTTTAGGACCTATTACTTGGTCTTGTAAGAAACAAAGTGCCATCTCTCTTTCTTCAGCAGAAGTAGAGTATCGTGGTGCAGTTGAAGCCAGTAAGGAAGCCATGTGGCTTCATCAGATACTATCTGAATTTGGTCTTCATCAGCAGCATCCAACTACACTTTGGTGTGATAATCAGAGTGCCATTCAGCTATGTAGAGATCCAGTTCAGCATCAGCGTATGAAACACATTGAACTCCACAGACACTTCAACAAAAATCTCATTCATGATCGTGTTCTTGAAGTGCAGTACTATCCAACCAATGATCAAGTAGTCGATATCTTTACAAAGGCTCTCATAGAAGTGAAGTTTACCAAACTTCGATCCATGCTTGGAGTTCAGGAAAGTTGTCATTAAGGGGGGATAGGCTCTAATGCCTCCTTCCTTCTCCTATTGTGTCACTTTTGTAAATCCTTCAATCCTATCCCAATTTTTTCTTAAGGGTGGATGTTAGGATATTTTGACACATAGGAAATAGGCTCCTATTGTGTCACTTTTTTAAATCCTTCAATCTTATCCCAAGTTGTTCTTAAGGGGGGATGTTAGGATATTTCGACACATAGGAAATAGTTAAGAATAACTTAGTCTACTGTAGAGTTAGGTAAAGTGCGTTTTTTTACCGTGTACAACTTATAATCCGATGGTCATGATTTCTAGTGATCCGACGGTTATCTCTCTCCTCGGTATTAACGACACTTGATCCGTGGCTTAACACTCGATTGGTCCATGATCTCTATTTAAAGAGCATGGAAGGTCATTTGTCCTGTAACCGTTTATGAGAGAAACATATGTAACTTTTCTTTTTATATTAATAAATTGCATGAAGTGGCCACGTTGGCTCGGGTCATGGACTATTTCCCTCTTTGAGTGTTTTAACCACGTGATTATACTAGTGTACTGATTTGTGATCTTTTTGTGAGCAGTGACTTTTGGTTCTTGATCTACGGAACTTACCCTGTAAATTCCTACAAAAAAAATTGTTATGTTTCCAGTCATGTGGTTACTACAACCTAAGTCTAAGAACCATACATCTTCTTTCTTTTCTTGTGCTACATTACACGTTAGAAGCACATTACTCTAGTTCTGATTTTCTTTTGCAAAATTTACATTTTTTCTATTATTCATGTCATTTTGTTTCTTTCTACATTCATTGTAAGACCCATACTTTTTACAATAATGACATTGAACTTGGGATTTATCATACCTTTGTCTTTGTGCTTGATTTTGGCTTGAGCCTTCGCTTGAGTTCTAGTTTCTACCCCTTCCACTTGTGCTTGTAGGGTTGTTTCTTCCACCTCTATGTGGGCTTCTTCCTCTACCTCGACCAAAAGAAATTTTGTGTCTTGAAAGCATGCTCCAAAGAGGAGTTCGTTGTTCTGTTCAGTCTATGTTCATGAGACATCAGGGATGCACAAAGCTCATCCTCTGAAAATTGTGAGAGATCCTTTGTCTCTTCTATTGCCACTAGTATGGCATCAAATCTTGATGGTAGACTTCTCAATATTTTCTCCACTATTCTTCTTTCCTCAAGTGTCTCTCCATGAGACCTTATCTGGGTAACCAACCCAATCAAATGTGTGAAGAATGATTCTATGCTACCAGACTCTTTCACACAAAGAGTTTTAAAATCTCTCCTTAGCATTTGTAATTTTGTTGTCTTCACCTTCTCCATGCCTTGATAGGTTGTCTTGAGGATATCCCACGCCTTCTTAGATTTTGTTGCTACTACAATCCTTGGGAATATACTCTCATGTACTGCTTGGAAGACATAGAAGAGGGCTTTAGGGTCCTTCTTCCTATTATCTTTCAACAATCTCTTTCTGTTGTTGTCAAAGAATTAAGCATTGTTGCGTCTGTTGGTTCTGGATAGCCATTCTCCATCAGCTCCCATATATCTTGTGAAGCAAATAGGGCCCTCATTTTAATGGCCCAATAATCATAGTTTTTACCATTGAACTGTGTTAATTGTGGATTCGTGAGGCTTGTGCCTGATGCTTCCATCGTGAATGTGTAAACAAACAGTCTCCTTGACTGTGTGAAATAAGCTTTCTCACTACTGGAGAAATCCGCTTCTTCAAACCAATCTTACAACTTCTTCAGTAAAGAGAGCGAGCTCGTGCTTCTTTGATTGAGAGCCTAGACCTGCTCTGATACCATGTTGGAAATATTGATGAAACAATAGACAGAGGGATGCTTCCCCCACAACACAAACAACACACAATTATGTGGAATTAACAACTACACACAGACAGACAAAGCGACAAACAAGAGAGGAACCAAATTTCTATTTCTATTTCTCACACTAACAAAATGAAATTACATTTATTTTAATACAAATGGTCGAAGCCTGAAAACCTAATCCTATTCAATGTTGAACAGACGTTCAAGAACCAAACGTCCTTGGGCTGTCCAAACCCATTTCTTCATTAAAAACGGTATGCAAACCGTATTCTGAATTACATAGGAAAAAATGTAATAACACGTTCAAAACTTAAAAGGGCGGACTTCAAAATTTATATATTTAGGCTTTGAGTCCTCATTGTATCTGGCTCTTTATCGCAGAACGCAGATCGACAATTTTAAACTTTAACTGGCGTGAACACTGATAAACTTAAGTTTGTGCGAATGCGAAGTGACGTGGCACTGTCGCATTGCAAATCAATTATCATAGCCTGCAGGCGGTTTCAATGGTAAACATAATTCTGTGTGATTACGATGTGCGATAGATATCGCATCACAATGCAAATAAATTACTTTGTGGAACTTTTAACAGTAAACATAAAACCTTGCAAGCGCGATGTGTGATGGCACGATTGCGTAGCACGGAAAATAACATATGTTGCAGTCAGCCGATGGTGAGCGGTAAGTGTTGCGAAATGCGCTCTGCAGTGCGACTTAAAATGTGGTAAGTGCAAAGTGTGGAAAACAAAAGGATTGCGGAAATACAAAGGGTTGCAAAGGTTTTATAATGCGGTTGGGTTATATGTGGGTCCCACTAGATATCGGATCGACGATGGAATAAGAAAGGAGGCAAAGGCTTAAGGGTATCGCAAGAATCTTGCAATTGCGTTGTTGTGGGCTAAGGTAAGTTAATGTGGTAGTTCAAAACAATAAATGCAGAGGATGGCCTGGTACTCGGTTTGTTGTGTTGCATGAAAATGCCTCCATATCTCGGATCTACAGCTTGTCCTTCTCTGCTGTCAAAATTGATGGAATTGTGGATTGCTGCCACTGTTATTCATGGCAGTGGTTGGGAGTATAATTCCAACAATATTTTATTTTAATTTTGATTTCATTTTTATGGTTATTACTGATTTTTTAAATATTTGGCAATCACATAGACATGGACGTTTCATTGAGGAATATTTGGAGAATCTGCAATCGACATAAGCTCAAAGATTTTTAATCCATTAATGTGGTTCATCTTATCCCGAAAATGAATCACACTAATTAGTTAGAAATAAGTGGTTCAAACAATTTATTCTCTTATATCAGTTTCACCACCGAAAAATTTATTCATAACATGACACAGACCTGAATTCAAAAATAGTTTGATTTTATCGAGAATTCGCTGACTTTGATAACCTATTTAATATATGTATTTAACGGAAAGATATTTCATGTATGTATTTAATGGCAATCGGATGGTGTCTCGTATAAAGGAATTCAAATGCTTTAGTTGGGAAAAAGTTTTAGATTAAATATGGTTGATTGCTTAATTTTTTCCTTAAGGATTGAGTTTTGGTTGGTTTGAGTTTTAATGTTGAATGGAAGAATAAGTTTAATCTAGATGTTTTAGTTGGGAAAAAGTTTTAGATTAAATATTGTTGATTGCTTAATTTTTTTCATTAGATATTGAGTTTTGGTTGGTTTGAATTTTAATGTTGAATGGAAGAATAAGTTTGAATATTATTTTAGTGTTGTAGTTGAACTTAGAATTAAAACCCATCATTAATCTACCCTTATAAATCACTCCCTTACACCTCTCCATAAATTGAAACTCGGAATTTAATTGGTTCACAAATGACATGGCCCGTGGTTAGTCAAGGGTTCCTAGGGAAGTTGCTTTTTGATCATTCGACTCTTCCTATCATTATGATTTCGCCCAGTGTTGGATTTTTCACCTACCAATAGGTAACAAGCTGGGTTTAAACGGTGTATAAAATTTAAACTAAAAATTTAATGAGAACTAAAGCCGCATAAACATAGTGATCTACCTATATAAGTCACTCTTTCACACCTCTCTATAATTTGAAACCCATATCAATCAATTGATATATTTTTATAAATATAACTTACACATATACATTTTGAGTGGGTCTAAAAGAGCTTGTGTTTCTTGGTAAGAAGTTATAAGTTTAAAACTAGAGAGGTACAGTATATATGTCTTCTTAGATTTTGGAGTCAAAATTATTGTGGAGATGTAGATCCCTTATCCTACAAACTAAAAGATCTCATACACCCACCTTAAAATTAGATAATATAATTACATATACATATTTAAATAATATTTAATCAAAATATTCCATTCTAATATTCTATTTGATATTTTAGGCGAAGGTAAAGGAAATACAAATACACGCGGCTGAAAACTCCATATAATCACATATGTTGTCACCTAGGCTAAGTGTTTTAAATGATTGTAATACAAAAATTAAATGAAAATGAGACAACCTAAGCTAAGTGTTTTAAATGGCGGTAATAAAAAATTTAAATGAAAATAAAATTATATAATACACTTAAAATTTTGATTTCATTTTATTTTAAAATATTATTTAATTTAAAAAATCAATATATATAATGCAATTTAACAAGTGTTATGTAGTAGATAGTTTTTGTATTTTAATTAAAATACAACTAAATTAAAGTAAAAACATTGAATCCTATTCAGTTGTTTTCTTTAGGCGTGAGAAAATAGGTGAATAACTTAATACCCAAAAGCATTTGTCATGGGTGAAAGTTCACCCCATAAAAACTACCTACAAAGTATTTTAGATGGTCTTGTCAACATGCACATGATGGATGTAGTTTCATTAATAAAAGATAGATCAATATGTTTAAAAAAAAAACTATTAATTTGTTTTTTAAAATTTGATTAGACTTTTAGATTTATGAAAATTTCTACTTTTATATTTAATTTATGACAATAAAAGGAAAACAAAAATATTATTACAAAGCTCGTTATATAGTATTATTACAATATTTTTTTATTAATTTTTATACAATATTTTTTTTTGGTAGTTTAGACTAATATTAATCTTTGCATTTTTTCTCTTCCCATCTCACCCACGGGTTTTGAATCGATGACCTTGCATACTGAGTGCCTTAACATCGCACCCATCACCAAATACTCTACACCATGTGAGCAATTTTCATACAGTTTTATTAATTAAGTATAATTAATTAAAATATTTTAATTTTTATTAATTTTTTGAAAATTTAAAAAAGAAAAAAAAAATATTATAGATAAAAAAAATATAGCTTATTAAAAAATTATAGTTTTAACATTTTAGGAATTACAAAAATATGATATATTAATGATATGTTATAATTAAAGAATGTAATTTTTACACTTTAAAAGTTTTAAAAATTATTTAATTCCACTAAATTAAATATGTTGAAATTTTGATATTTTAAGTTAGTTACAATAAAATTTTATATTATTTAAAATTTAATTTATTTTAATTTAATTTTATCAAAATGTATTCACACAACTTCACATGTTACATCCATCACTAAATTAGTTAAACAAAAAAAACATTAAATTACTTATAATATAAAAACAGTTTGTTGTCTTTAATTTAATATTTAATCGAACTAGTATTAAATTAATATTTAATCAATCTAGTATTAAATTAAATTACAAAACATACAATTAACATTCCTTTAAATAAAAATAAAAAATAAATAAATAAATAAAAATAGTATTGAACATGAAATCAAGGTTCTCATATTACCTGTTGTAGCAGAGATAATAGCATATACCAATTCATTTATTAATGTCGCTTCCTCCTATTCACTGGAATCTTCGTGTGATCTTCAACTCACACGAGACAAGTTACATTGCTATGAGGCTTTTTGGCAGTAGTTCAACCCCCAACTCGTTTAGGATGAGGGTTAAAGAGTCAAAAGAATAAGATTATAATAAAATAAGAAGTCAATTATGTGCAACTTTGAAGGAAATTATACATGTGTGTTTTTCTATGGCCATGTGTATGTTAAGGAGAGTGTTTGAAACACTCTTGTTTCAGTTAATAGCGTTTACCATATTTAACAAAGTTTCTATGCCCTTTATCACAGAAAGAGGATTATTTGGGAGACAGAGGCAACGACGTCCCTAAAGGGATGGGTCGGCGCCAGCCTTATAGCGAAGCAGTAACCCTTCCAATCTCTCCAGCTAACGCTCACATGCCAATGGCGTTGATAGTTGCAAATTATTTATGCGCGTTGATAGTGGAAATTGAGTTGCAAATTATTTAATTAGAATATATTGTTTTCTAATTTAATTTTTGTTTGAGTTTATTTTTCCATATATATATATATATATTCTTTTTTCGGATTATTTAAGTTTTAAAATGAGTGGCACTCTTAATATGTAGCATTAGTGGATTTAAGTGATAAAAAATTATGTGGTTTCAATGGTATTTAAGTGATAAAAAATTATGTGGTTTCAGTGGTATTTAAGTGATCAAAAATTATTTGGACATTGTATTTGGTTTGGGTCATACTAATCTTTAACATGGTACTTGGTTTGAGCTACAATAACCCTTACCAAGGAGGAGTTTTTTTTTTTAATTTTTAGCTAAGTTATGTGAGTGTTAAGATCATTGTTACACACCGGTGTTTAGCATGGTTAGATTTTTTCTCACAGAGTTTCAAACTAGTAACATGAGTTTATACCGTAAAGTATCTTAACAAAAAACCCTATCACCATATGCTCTATCCCATAAGCTAAATTTAAGTTTTTTTTACATGAAATAATTTTTTTCTTTTTTTTTGTAAATTTCGTAGTACTTTTCTATTTTCTATTTTGTAAAGAGCAAGTTGCTATACAAATTTTACTGAAGTTCGTAGCCTCAACTTGCTCGAAGAAAACCAGGTCTGTTGGCCACCTCAGAGAGTTATAAGCCAACCAAAATTGGTATTGTTTTTTCCTTCTACTCACAGCTAATATCCCTTTACTATGTCCATAAAATCTACAAATAAAATAGAAACTATACATACTATCCTCAAAAAACATACAAAACTAGATACTAAAAAGTGTCAACCATCTAAAGAATCCACAAGTGTTGGGTCCTTTGCAGTTGACCCTAGCATCTCTTCTTGCTGCATGTTCAGGAGTTGTTTTTCAATCCTTCCTATATGCGCATTTGCTTGTATTTGAGCCTTGACCATTTCCCGCATATCCTATTTCATTTGTTGGAGTTCAAAGAGCAGTGAAGTATTGGCTTCCTTTTCTTGCATACTCAACATCGCCTTTGCTAATACACATTTGAATTTCCACTATGTCTTAACTGATTTTTGGAATAGAGAAACTCCGCCTCTTGTATTCCCTGGGTCAAAAATAAAATCCATTCTAGCCTCTTGATCTTTAAAATCATCATCATCATCGTCACTTTGTCTCTCCAACCCTAAATGGTTTTACGAATGTGCATTGGAGTCCCTGAAACATAAATATTTGCTATATTTTCAAGAGTCTGCTTATTACTCTTTCGTCCTCTTTTAATTGGACCAACTGCCTGAGGTGGTTGGAGCTTCTTCCCTTTGCCTTTTTTCATTTTGCCCTGACAGAGACTGTTTGATTTTGTGAATGACAGAGACCTTGTATATCGAAAGGGGACAATTATGTGAAACTTAGATTCAATATTAAACTCCAAAAATAAATGTTATGAAACCAGCTCCAAAAATAGAAGAAAATAGATATCAACGCCTTAGAAATAAGACACTTCGAGGGGGCAACCTCCAATACATTACATGAATGAAAAATTCTTGGATGATACAAATTACAAAACCTCTTTTCTATATATAGGAGTCCAAGGGGCCACAATGTAATCCTAGCTGACCTAACAATAATAATTTAAGGGCACAATATAACAATATGGGGGTTACAGGGGTACAATAATAATAATAAGGGAGTTACACTAACAACAATAAGGGACTATACTAGTAATATAGGGACCTAACATGCCTCTCTCCTTCAAAAAAGTGTTGTCTTCAACGCTTGAGTAGCTCTGGGTGCTTTTGTATAAAATTCTCATCCTGCCATGTAGAATCTTCAGTGGGTAAGTTCTTCCACTTGATGAGATACTCTGAAATTGATCGATTTCGTAGCTGTTGAGTTCTTGTTTTTGTGACTACTTCAAGTTCCAATATGATTTTTCCTTCCTCATCAAGTTCTGGAAATATTGTTTGAACTGGAAGATTTTCACCTATAACCTTCTTTAAGCATGAAACATGGAAAACTGGATGCGCTCGTGAAAAAGCAGGAAGATCCAATTTGTATGCCATAGTACCAACCTTTTGCAACACCTTGTAAGGACCATAGTACTTTGGTGATAATTTATTATCCTTCTTAGCTTGCTTGAGTGACATTTGTTTTTATGGATGTAGCTATAAAAATACCAAGTCTCCTACATCAAAACTTCTCTCATTGCGATGTTGATCTGCCTGTTGTTTCATTCGATTTTGTGCCAAATTCAGGTTATCCTTTAAGAGTTGGAGAACTTCTTGTTGGTGCTCGATGTGGTCTTCCACTGCTTGAACCTTTGAATTTTCTCTTAAAGATGATGTGATGGACGGTGGATGATATCCATAAAGTGCCATAAATGAGGTCATTTTTGCTGCAGTATGGAAGGAAGTGTTATACGACCATTCAGCGAGAGATAACCACTTGACCCATTGTGTTTGTTTATCAAATAAAAAACAACGGAGATATCCTTCCAAACATTCATTTACTATCTTAGTTTTACCATCGGATTGAGGATGATAAGATGAGCTATGAGCTAATTGAGTACCCAAACAAGAAAATAACTTTGTCCAAAAATTTCCAGTAAAATTGGGATCTCTGTTGCTCACAATAACCCTTGGGTTTCCATGTAGCTTTTGAATTGTGTCCATAAATGTAGTAGCAATTGTACGTGCTTTAAATGGATGAGATAATGCACAGAAGTGTGCATACTTGGTAAGTTTATCAACTACCACCATGATGACACTCTTTCCTTCGGACTTAGGTAAACCTATGATAAAATCCATTGAAATCTCCTCCCAACGTTGACCTAGAATGGATAAAGGTTGTAGAAGACCCGGGGTCTTAATTGTCTCAACTTTATTCTACTGGCAAACCAAACATTCTGCCAAAATTTTTGAATATCAGATTTAAGGCCATCCCAAAAAAAATCTTTCTTCACCCTATTGTAAGTTTTTAAAAATCCTGAGTGTCCTCCTAAGTGAGAAGTGTGCAATTCCAAAAGAATATTTTGTTTTAGTTGAGAATTCTTACAAAGATATAAGCGATATTTGTACCATAAGGAATCGTTTTTCCAACTAAATGTATCAGATGTACTAGGATCTTGCTGCAACTTTTGAATGAGTGTCTAAACTTCTTCGTCCTTCTTCCATTCATCCCTTGCTTCGGTTATCCAATCTAGTTGGATAATAGATATGGCACAAAGCAATGCTTCCACCTCTTCATTCTTTCTTGAGAGTGCATATGCAACAACATTTAGCTCCCCTTTTTTGTAGATTATTTCAAAGTCATAACCCAACATCTTTGTGACCCATTTTTGCTGCTCTTCTGAAGATAGTCTTTGTTGCAAAAAGTGTTTAAGACTATCATGATAGTTTTTACCTTGAAGTGTCTTCCCATTAGGTAAGTTCGTCATTTCTTTAGTGCATGCAGTATTGCTAACATTTCCTTCTCGTAAATAGCTTTCTGTAAATAATTTCCTTTGATTGGATGAATTTCAAAAGAAATGGGTCTTCCTTCTTGCATTAAAACAACACCAATTCCATTTCCTGAGGCATCACATTCCACAATAAAGGTTTTTGTGAAATCTGGCGTAGCTAAGACCGATGTTATGCACATTGCTTCTTTCAGATGTTCAAAGGCCTTAGTTGCTTCAGGAATCCATGAAAATGCATCTTTCTTCAATAATGTTGTTAGAGGTGCTGCTATTCTCCCATAATTCTTAACAAACTTGCGATAATAACCTGTTAACCCGAGAAATCCTCGCTACTTCTTTATGGTTGTGGGGACTTTCCATTACTTAATGGCTTTAATTTTGTTAGGGTCTACCTTAACACCCTCATGAGATACAATATGACCCAGATATTCCACCTCTTGTACTCCAAAGAAACATTTGGATGTTTTTGCATATAATTGTTTCTCCCGCAATAGTTTGAGCACCCTGTCAACATGTTGAACATGATCCTTCCAAGACCTACTGTAGATTAGTATATCATCAAAAAATACTAGCACAAATTTTCTAAGGAAGGGTTTGAAATGGAATTCATCAACCCTTGAAATGTAGAAGGTGCGTTGGTAAGGCCAAAAGGCATGACCAAAAATTCATAATGACCCTCATGAGTTCGAAATGTTGTTTTTGGAATATCTTCAGTCTTCATTCTAATTTGATGATATCCTGAACGAAGATCCAACTTGGTAAAATAAATTGCTCAATGTAATTCATCCAATAATTCATCAATCACAGGAATGGGAAATTTATCTTTAATGGTGAGCTTATTGAGCTCCCTATAATCCGGACACATTCGCCATGATCCATCCTTCTTCTGTACCAATACTACAGGAGCAGAGAAAGAACTTTGACTAGGTTGAATTATACCCGCCTCTAACATTTCTGCAATCATACGTTCAATTTCGCTCCTTTGGACATAAGGATATCTATAAGGCCTGATGTTTGGAGGAACACTTCCTGGAATCAAATGAATAGCATGATCATGATCACGAATAGGTGGGAGTCCTTTGGGAGTTTCAAACACCTTGAAATGATTGTCCAAGACTTGTTGGAGATCTGCAGAAATAGATGATTTTGATGTTGGAACTTCTAGTGAGCATAATTGTGCAATTACACCTCGTTGTTCTTTCTTTAGAATCTTTGTCATGACATTAGAGCTTATTATCTTTCCCAGCTTCCCTGCAATACCCTGTAATTCAACTTCCTTTCCTTCTGAAAAAAATTTCAAGAAAAGTTCTTGAAAATTAAAAGCTACCATCCCCAAAGATTGTAACCATTGTACTCCTAGTACAACATCAACACCTCCAATAGGAATGGAAAGCATTGGACTATTCAATACATATTCCCCCATGGTTAGCTTGATATTATGGCATTTTCCAGAGCAATTTATAGTTCCTCCATTTGAAACCATCACTTTACATTCTGGTGCTGGGTATAGGAAACAATTCAATTCCTTGGCTACCTTACAATGAATAAAATTATGGGTACTATCTGAATCGATCAACACTATTTTGTTTTTCTTCTTGATATGTCCTTCTATTTTGAGAGTTTGAGGAGTGGTAATTCCTGCCAATGCATTACACGATATGGTCAGACTCATTTCTTCCTCTTTTAGGGTTGGTTCGTGGTGTATACCCTCTTCTTTTGAAGATTCTTGTTCATTTTCTTTTTCCTCTTCACAATCTATGTAAAATAATTTCTTCTCAGCACACTTATGACCTTTAGTATATTTTTTATCACAACTGTAGCAAAGCCCTTTTTGCTCTTTTTCCTTCCAATTTTTGTGGTGTCAACCTTGTAGGTTGTGCAAATCTAGGAGTAGCTACACTTCCCTCTTTATAGAAGTGAGTGGTAGGCTTCCTTGTCACCATAATTTTACATTCAATTTTTCTGGCCAACTTGAATGCCTTCTCCAATGAATCAGGTTCCAAAACACGAACTTCATGTTGGATGTTATCCTTTAAAGTACCTATGAAGAGATCAATCCTGTGTTCCTATGGAATATCAATTATCCTTATATTCAATTTTTGGAAGTCCTCAATGTGCTCCCCCACTAAACCCTTTTGTTTGAGATTTATCAATTGGCTAAAGAAGGTGTTGCTCTTTGTATCCTCATAATGTGCTATCATTTCCTCCGTAAAAATTGACCAAGTGACAATTATTTTACGGGAGCAAAGCCATTGATACCATACAAATGTATTTTGTTCTAAATGTAAAGTTGCAATGCGTACCTTTTGTGTGTTTTGCACGTTATGGAGATCAAAATATTGCTCCATCTGTAGTATCCATGTTACAGGATCCTTTCCATCAAACTTCCTCATATCAATTTTTGGAATATGGTGGTTCTTCCCGCCAACATTAGATTTTATGAAATCATGATTAACATTTATTTTGTTCTCATCATGAGTTTCCTCTACTATCTTTTCACCATTAGGAAAAATTTCTTGTATCAACTTTGCCAAACCTTCTATGTCTACTTTTAGATCATTCTTCATGTTTTCCATGTTGTCTTTCATTTTTTCATCGATCTTAGCTTCCATGTCATCCATCTTAGCTTCCATGCCAACTTCTATGCCATTCATCTTAGCTTCCACGTCTTTCTTTAAACCATCCATATTAGTTTCCACGCCTTTCTTCAAAACTTCCATTTCATTTTTTGTTTCTCTTTGCGAGAGCGGAATTTGTTGCACTTGCTCTTGTAATTTTGATATGTCATGTTGCTATTCTTCGTCCTCATGAGTCATAGTAGAGCCTTCTAAAGGCTTAATGGGTGTTGAATTCTTTCTAGGGGCCATTTTAGAATCCAATACTGATATCTATTCTACAATATGCCCTTGGAATCAATTCAACTTGATTCTTCAAACAAGACTTAAGCAATTCGGAAAAAACAAATACACACCTTTTACTTGATTTTGAGGAGCTCGATATTGAAATTGAATTATCTAGAAGTTATAATTGTGGATCCTCAATATCTGAAATTTAGACTTGTAGTAGCCCTCTGAAGCTTCTTTCAAATGCCATAGGCCTAATCTGATTTGGATTCTTCAAGGCAAAGTTCTGTCTAATCTCCCACAATGACCCAATTATGGACTGGTTCAGTAGAGCGAACTTGTACAACTTGCCACATGTCATTGTTTCCTCATTTGACTCTAAAATTGATAGAAAACAAACTATAGTCTGTGTACTTGCGGCCACTTTTTACATCATTCCAATCCGATGCTCAGAGAGAGAGAGCTATGAAGGTTTTTCCACGGTCACCTCTTTGAGATGAAATTCAGAAGCCTGAAAAAGACCTAACTTCCACAGATCATATCTCCGAAAATATTGCGAACCAAGATCTGAAATTTTGCGATGATATTCCTCGGGCTTTCGGCTTCCCACTCTAAAAATGTCAGCTTCTGAACCTTCGTAGAAAAAACGTTATAGCTAAAATACCACGATGACCTGTTTAAGTTAAATTCAAGATCATGCAAAATGACTTAAATTCGACAGATTGTATCTCCAAAAATATTGTGAACCAAGCTCTGAAATTTTGCGACGATGTTCCTCCAGATTTTAGCTTTTCACACTAAAAATTTTAGCTTCTGAACCTTTGTAGAAAAAAAATTATAGCGAAAATGCCACGATGACTTGTTTGGAGCAGAGAAACCCTAGAATACAAAGCTCTAATACCAAATGTTGTGAAACCAACTCGAAAAATAGAAGAAAATAGATATCAACGCCTTATAAATAAGCCACTTCGAGGGGGAAACCTCCAATACATTACATGAATGAACAATTCTTGGATGATACAAATTACAAAACCTCCTTTTTATATATAGGAGTCCATGGGGCCACAATGTAATCCTAGTGGGGCCACAACGTAATCCTAGCCGACCTAACAATAATAGTTTAAGGGCATAATAATAACAATATGGGGGTTACAGGGGTACAATAATAACAATAAGGGGGTTACACTAACAACAATAAGGGACTATACTGGTAATATAGGGACCTAACAGAGTCCCTGAATCATAAATATTTGTTATATTTTCAAGAGTCTGCGTATTACTCTTTCGTCATCTTTTACTTGGAATAATTGCCTGAGGTGGTTGGAGCTTCTTCCCTTTTCCTTTTTTTCATTTTGCCCTGACAGAGACTGTCTGATTTTGTGAATAACAGAGACCCTGTATATCGAAAGGGGACAATAATGTGAAACTTAGATTCAATATTAAACTCCAGATGATTCTCCTTTACTTGAGTATTGAAATATGGATTGCGCTGTTCAATCTTTCGAAAATTAACAAACTGAGCCCTCTCATTTCCAACTTTCTTCCACCGTTGAATTAACCATAGAAAGGTTTTTCCCAAAGAAAACAAAGTATACACAGTGCCATGGAAATTTGGACTGACCCAATGAAATTGCAACTTAAGATAAGAGTAAACCTAAGCTTGTAAAGACCTTCCATTCCAGACACAGGAATAATATTTGAGACAACGAAAATTTCTACTACAGACCGAGACACTTAGGTAATGAATGAGAAGGCTGGTATGGCAAGGGATAGTAAAGTACCGACAGGAAACTCTACCCTTAAACTTCGGATACCTGGTGGCCATCTCTTTCGAGAAATTTTGAATACAAAGAAGAAAATTTACCAGACCTTTCTAGACCAAGATAAAGAAATTCCAAAACGAAAATTCAAAAGCTTTTGAAAAGCACAGACATAACCCATGCAAATAGACATAGCTAAGGTGTTGGTAAAGAGATCCTGGAGGACTACAAAGGAACATACTTTCATAATCATAAGAAAAACATAGACCTAACCCATGCAAAATGACATTACTGAGGTACAGGTAAAGAGGACCAGGAGGGCTACGAAAGCAGGGTTCTATTTTCAAATGAACCCCCTCTACCATTACATGCAAACCATGAAAAATAAAAAAGCTAATAGTGAACGTCAACTTCTCTGTAACTCCTGTGAAAACTCCTTCTTTCATTGTCGAAATGCTAACAGGAAAATCGAATTTTGAAATTAGATTGACGAGGACCAGTACATACCAAGTAATCTTCTGCTCGCAATGTTGAGCTTCATGTTCCTGCAAGTCCTCTGTCACCGCTCTTGTCTGAATTACCTTTGTTGTTTGAAATTTTGTTTTAAAATAGCAAAAACTTACCTTATTCATTCTCCTACCCCACAGTCGGTGTACCTTCCCATTCTATGCCATGCATTGATGATTTGGGGCAGCCTGCAACCTGATCATTTAGTGAGGCGCGTGCGAGATCAATAACCACCCCGTGGTATTATTCAATGCATGATGGTCAGCTGACAAGGCCCACCATGTGGCATTGTCATGTTGCCATCCTCGCTTTGATGGCACCCCGATCAAGGATCTTCGCTTCCATTTAAATCTTTGTCTAGAATGAGCTAGAGAGAATGTAATTCAATGTTCTAGAATCTAGCCCTTGGCGTGACACCCAATTGTCGTTCACTATTACTACAACCCCAATTTGCTAAGTAATCTGTTGCCTCATTACCTGATCTGCGGATATGTGGAGGTATCATATACTGGATTCCATTAATCAACAAGAATATTTCTTGAATTAGATTCGTCATCCTCCAACTTTTACTTATCTTCTCCCAAGATGATCCTTGCTGTAATTTACGTAAAACTCTAGTGACCATTGCAGAATCTCCTTCTACAAGAATTCGTCGGTAATTTTCTCTTTTTGCTATCAATAGCCCCTGTTTTACTGTTGTCAATTATGCTTCATTGTTAGTTGCATAGCCCAAATCCATAGCATAGAATCGACAAGCTTCCCCTCGAGAATTTCTAAAAATCCCTCCTGCTCTAGCTTGTCCTGGATTCCCTTTTGATGCACCATCATAATTAAGTTTAATAAATCCATTATGAGGTACCTTCCATCTATCCTCTAGATTTTGACGCAGAGGTCTATATTTCCAAAGGGTGATTGACAGCATTTTAGGTTACAAATTTAATCTTGCCAGCATTTGAGTTTCTATACATTTTGTCTTCCTGTCTTCTTCTGTCCATCTTTCCACTAGAATTGTTTTTTGTATATTCTCAACCATCTTCTTCCAGATTTGGTTAATTGTTTTTTCTTGTCCTCTGAATATACGGTGATTCCTTTCTTTCCATATGCCCCATAATATAAACCCGATAGATAGCCTCCATGCTCGATTCAATACTTCACATTTAAAACCTCCTTTTCGCCAATTGATAATTGTTGCATTTATATTTGTATTATCTCTATCCGTTTGCATGAATGTCCTTGCAATACTACTCCACAGGAACTCCGCAGTCTGGCAAGTGTTTAAGAGATGTTCTATGGATTCATTTGTTTTCCTACACATGTAACAAATGGACGGTCCATACATTCCTCGCTTCTGTAGTTGGTCCCAAGTGAGAATTTTCCGATGACTTAAAAGCCAGAGGAAATATTCTACTTTTGGCTAATGATTTCTCGACCAGATTTTCCTCCATATTGACCTTTCATTATTATTGATATTCTGAGACTGAATATGATAACCCTCATTTATGGTAAACATTCCTTTACTCTGATAACCCCATTTAAGAATATCACTTCCAATTGCAGTAACTATTTTCCTTGTTCTCAATTCTTTTTAAAGATTATTCCATTATTTTGTTTCTAGTACTCCTAGCCAATGGACTTTCTCCTTCCATCTTCTCCACTGGATATTCTGTTGTTGGCACCAATAATTGTTTATTAATCTACTGTTTGGAGTGTTTGTGAACAGGAAAAGTTCTCCTAAGTCAAGCCGACTGAATAATTTTTCTCTTTGCTGCCATGAATCTTCCCAAAAAAATGGCATTCTTCCTTCCCTCACTTCCCAAAAACTATGTTGCCGGATTAAATTCCTATTAATTGCTGCAAGATTCCAGATTGAAGACCCTTTCGGTACAATATCAAATTTTAATTTTCCTGTTACAGGTTGAGGCATACCATATCTCTTTTCTGATATAATCTTCCATAGATCATGACCTCCTTGGATCCATCTCCACCACAGTTTGGCCCACATAACTTGATTTAAAACATATGGATCACGAAGGCCCAGTCTCCCTGCTGATTTTGGTTTAATAAGTTTATCCCATGAAAGTAATGCCCATTTCCTGTTGTCCTGCGCACCTTGCCAAAGAAATTTCTTGAACATATTGACTAATTGGTTGCAAATTCTTTTTGGGAAAGCTCTCCTTGATAATTGATAAAGAGGCAAGGATTGAAGAACCAATTTTAACATTATGAGTCTTCCTGGAGCATTTAAGACTCTAAATGACCAAATATGCAATTTTTCGCCAATATTGTAATGAGATCTTTCCAGTTTGCGATTCTTAAAGGGGAATTATTTAAAGGGACACCCAAGTACTTCATGGGAAAAGAACCTATAGTGAATCCAATCGTTCTAGCTAAAAAAGTTTGAGTGGAATTATTAGAATTTAAAAAATGATCATTTGATTTATCAGTATTTACAAGAGTACCCAATGCCTCCATGAAGATTTCCAGAATATTTAAAATGGATTTTTCCTCTCTCACCGAAGCGTGGCAGAAGAAGAGAATATCATCAACAAACTGTTGATGAGTCAAGGAGAGAGTTGCCCCCCATAATTTTAAACCCTGTATTTGTCCTTCTGCTAATTGAGCCTTGATTAATCTTCCCAGTCCTTCCGCAACTAATATAAATAAGAATGGTGATAGGGGATATCCCTGTCGGAGGCCCCTATTTATATTAAAAGGCTAGGATGGAATGCCATTAAGTGAGATGGAAAAATTAGGAGATGATATAAATGATTGAAGCCAGTGTAACCATCTATCATCAAAACCAAATGCTTTCAATACAACTATCAAATAAGGCCAACTAATCCGGTCATATGCTTTAGAGATATCAAATTTTATGAGCATACCCTTCATTTTAAGCGTCTTTAAAGAGTGGATTGCTTCCTGGGTAGTAACAATTCCATATATGATTTGTCTTCCTTTGACAAAACCGGTCTGTTCCAGGGAAATCAGCCTTGGCAGGAGAGGTTTGAGTCTATTTACCATGATAGTAGATAGAATTTTGTAAATTACATTACAGAGAGTTATAAGTCTGAAACCTACAAGAGTGTTCGACTTTTCTTGTTTCAGGATGAGAGTTAAGAAAGTTGCATTGAGAGCAGGGTAGACATTGCGATTCCTCCTGGATTCCTCTACCAATTCCCAAATATCATGACCCATGAATTTCCAGGAGGCTTTAAATAATTCAACCGTGAAGCCATCTGGACCAGGGGCCTTATTCTTAGGCATGTTCATTACAACTTCTTCAACTTCTTCCATACTGATTTCCCTTAATAAAGCTAAGTTTTGCTCTCTGGTTACTACTGATGGAATGAGACATGTTATTTTATCAATAGCTTCCTGTCTATTCTGATTTGATTCGTTAAGCAAATTTTTGATGTGATTGACAAGTACCTTTTCCATTTCCTCATGTTGAAGCTATCAGTTTCCATTTTGATCTTTCAATGAGAAGATTATATTATGATGTCCCTGTTGTATCATCGCTTTGTGGAAAAAAATTGTGTTTCTCTCCCCTTCCCTTAGCCATTGGATCCTTGATTTTTGCTTCCACAAGATCTCCTCTTTCTTTCTGCGTTCTTCTAGGAGACTGAGAGTATTTCCTTGTTCTACTACGAGTGCTTCTGTCCTGCCATCAAGCATCATTTTTTGTTGTATCTCTTTTATTTTTTCTTTTAAAACGAATCTAATCCTGCTGGATGTTTCCAAATTCTGTTCTATTCCATCTTTTTCTTTCTATCTTTAATTGTTTCAATCTAAGCTGAAAAGAATGCATCTTATTTCTACCTATAATCTGAGTAGTTTCCCACCAGTGTTTAGCTTTTCTAGAAATCTGGGATCTCTTAACCAAAATAATTCAAATTGAAACGGCCTATTCTTCAGACCTTATTTTACATCTATATCTATTCGAATCGGCCAATGATCTGATCCAAGCTTTGGTAAAATCACTGCTTCATAGTAGGCATCCAAGCTTACTAGAGCTTCCGAGGCTATGAAACGGTCCAATCATGATGCTATTTGATGTCTTTCTTCACTTACATGAATAATTTCTTTTTCTTTTTAAATTAATAAAAAAATCTTCCATAAAATTATGATTTTATCTTTTTAAAATATATAAATATATTTAGTATTTTATAAAATTCTTTCATATATCAATTTCATATTTCAAATCTGCAATTATAACAATTTTTTATTTAAAAAAGAGAAAGAAAGGAAATAATCTTGTAAAAAAAAGATCCTGTATTTTAAATCCAACAATGTCCAATCAAATTAAACACCAAAACAAAACATAATAACATATACTAATTAGGTATTATATTATTTGGTATTATAAATATAATTTGATATTATATTAATAAAAGGAAATTAAAGTCAACTTAATTATTCACATTTAGGTTTAATATTATATGTTAGTCTCCATTTTTGACATTTCATTTTGGGAAAAATATTCCATTATTAAATTTAACCTTTAAATCCATATTAATTGTTTATAAATTGAGAACAAATAACACTATTATCCATCTCTAAATTTCTCTCTAACTTTGTTTTGTCAAGAAAACCGCTCTTTGTCTTATCCTAGAAGATGATAATGTGACCTCAACATATTTAATAGACAACCATTAATGCACTTCTAAGCCACTGTTATAATGTTTGAGACTCCAAAATAATTTATTAAACCATTTTGAACATCTATATATATATATATATATATATATATATATATTCAATTATTTAATTTAACAAATCATTACATATGTGATTTCATATTCCACTAGTGCTAATTAAAAAAGTCGAGGAATCCTAATTAAAGAAAAAGAAGTGGAGGAATCCTAATTAAACAAGGGAGGTTACATAGCAGTAAGTCCCTGCCTTGAGTAGGGGCTAAGTTTTGCTAATGTCAGGTAGCATTCTCACTGGATCTTGTATCACACAGAATGTTGCAAGCACTGTAAATATGGTTGTGGCAGTTAACGGTGGATCACCTATGATAGCACACCCGACAAAAACTATAGATGCTGTAATGATGGGTGACATCCAGTAGAGTATGGTACCATATGTTCTATTAAAATGTGCCAAAGACATCCATTTGAACTCCACAGCTCGGAGATTTTCTATCAGCTCATTCTTGTAGTTTGATTATTTTCATACTATTAAGAATTTCAGATGTTATTCTGAGTCTTTCATCCTATGCAGTCATGAAACCTACTAGATAAGACAACATGTCCCTGCAAGAAAATAATTCAGCTAAACTGTATTGTATCTCACTGGAATGTTATGGGAATCACAAGGACAATTATTACTGAAAACGTGCCCATGCAATAATCCAAGCAAGGTTGGTGTTTTTTTTTCTTTGCATTATGACTACACTTTGCATGAAAGAGGTGTTTTATGCAGTGACAGTATGGGGCAACCTAGTTTCTTCATTTATTGGACAATGTGAGGGATCTTGATATAACCATGCACTATGAGTAGCAGTGTTAGTGTTGGCCTTAAGAACCAACTATCCAAAGGTATGGCTGTGTTTTATTGGTATGGAAAAAAGGAGTATGTAATGGAATTTTAGTTTTAATCTTTACAATTAATTTTCGTCCTAGTTTTTTTCAATGAGAATTTCAGTTTCAGATTTTTTTTTAGAAAGCATTAATATGTTAGCGCTAGCTTTCTGCATTTGGGAATGTTGCATAAGATATATCAACATTGAAAACGTTTTAGAAAGTATCAAATTTTTAGTGGTAGTTTTGTGCATTAGTAGATTTTTGCATTTGGGAGTGTTGCACAAGGTATATCAACATGGAAAATATAGTTTTAAACAATTGGCACTCTAAGGAGAGGTTTCACAACTGATAAAAAATTTATGCAATCGCATTTCTCATAATAATAATAAAAACAGACGGTGGTGGTGAGCCCAACGAACCAAGTGAGTTAAAATTGTTAAGGCTTCAATGTGTAAACGTGTAGTTGGCATGAGAGGTATCTTGATAGCAAAGGGATGACTACAACAATTTTCTAGGCCAATACAATTTGCGAAATCCGAGTAATAGAAAAGAGGTTGAGTGTCGTCTCTCAAATTTTCATTTTAATTTGAGCTAAAAGGGTATTCTCAACTCCTTTGGCAGATTTCATAAAAAAAATAATCATCTATGAGAATCAAGGACTTGATTGGCATATTTATGTCGATTTCATAATTTAGGAATAACTCAGGGTTTTACTATTAAGAGAGGGGTCAATTCCTTGATACTCATTCCTAAATTATGCAATCATCATAACTTTAGGTGATCTCTGTTGCGTCTAGTTTCTTAAATATCATGAATAATACCAGCTCTCAAATACCTTGAATAAAATAGTTTCAACCGTACAAAGAGAGAGAACATAATAAAATCGAGAAATCTGAGCACTTGGTAGTTTCTAACACAAAAAAATTCTAATTTCAAGGAGAAAATTAAAGAGAAGCAAGAGCACACTATGAATGGTGCATGTCCTACATTACTCAGTGGAGTAATTTTGATCTTGTAATGCAAATCCAAATTTTTCAAGATCGATAATGGACAATAAAAAAAGGAAACACTATTTATAGCTGGTCTCTTATCATACATATAAGAATATCTCGAACGATCAGCACGAGAAATGATAAGGACTATGAGAAAAATCACGACAAAACAGAGATTGATTGCAGTTGTAAGTAAATTATGCGGGAAAGCAGTAAACCATGTGATTTCACTTAATGTAAAGAACAATGGTTGAGGCAGTAATTTCCAGGAAGGAAACCGAAGATATAGGCCCATGAAAGAGTTCCTGCATTAGCTAAGAGTTAGATCACAGAGCTAAAATTTAAGAGACAGATGTTCAAATAATACCCAAGTAATCTCAAAAGCCATAAGAAGAGTCACTTTTGATTTGAAATTAGACAATTTCTTCCACAAATATAAAAATAAAAAAAGAATAGTTTTCAAAGCTTCCCTGACTCATTTACCATATATTTTTTAGTTACAGTTTCACAAATACTGCATCCAAGTGATTTAGATTGGAGATTACTAATGGATGGAGTTTAATTTACTATTTCACGAGAGGTTTGTGGAGTATGGAGTATTTCGATTAGACAAAAAAACATACCTTTCATAATGGACTAGGCCATGTCTGATACTCTAATTTCCTCTAGAATCAGAGATATTATGTAGAAAGGTTGAAAAGTTATTAAGTAAACAAAGGGTTATGGCAGATTCCCATTTAGAAGGTATAAGGAAGGAAGTGCAGCTAACTATGTTTTATAGTCATAGGAAGAAAAAAGGAGTATTGGACTATTATTATTCACACACATGTACAAAACACACCGAAAGAAGGAAGGGAAGGGAGAGAAAGCTGAACAAGCAAGCATAATTGTTAAAACTCACAAGTAGAGACAGGAATGAAACCAATTGAAAACACAATGAGTATTGCAAGCCCTTGTCAAACCAATTGAAAACACAATGAGTATTTCAAGCCCTTCTCACCATTAAAGAGATTTTATATAAACTAGGAATTTTCTAGAACTGTCCAGGAATAATTACTTCTAAAGATACAGACTAATTTCCTCACGAACTATCAACCATATGTTAGAGGGGAGCCCACTACCTCCATACCAGTGATACAGTTATTTAGCAAACTCATACATACCAGCCAGACATTATCATTGCACCTGAGAGATATGTTCTAAGTGTGGATATTTGTATAGCTTCCTACCCACATATGAAAAAAACTAACTTCTCTGCTTTGAACGAAGGATACAACCTGTCACAATGATCTCAAGATACAGGTGCAATAATAGAACTGAATAGTAAGGTGTGTGTCATTCATGTGGGTTCCACATGGCAGATGAAGTTTTTCGTTATTTACAATGTGTAATTTTGTCATTTACAATCTCTGCATGGCTTACAGGAGCTTGCCTTCCTGCTTACCTGGCTCGCTGTTCTCTCCGAGAGGCGAGAGAATAAAGACAATAGAATAGTGGTTTGATACTGCCCAGGCATTTATGTGCCTCAGTTCTGCGTTTACCCGATTGTCTTCTCTATAATCCAGTGCTTGAAATTGACGAGTATGATTCTTCCAGAAGTGACCGATTCAGAACAATATTTTCGTCAATTTTAGGCTTATACGTCACAACCATGTTACTGCTGCTGCACAGTCAATACAAAAACCAGTCATGCCCATAAATCAATTGGTGGATCTTGCGACGAAGAAATTTGTTTTTCTTCCCGCTGGCGATCCCAATTTAGGACCTTATGCTTTTCTACAAAAAATCCCAAACGTTTTCTAGTAATAGAATGACCTGCAGAAAGCTAAGGATACAGGAACGAAGGCTCTTAAAAAATAATGTTTCTCGGTTGACCGGATTGCAAGACTTCCTGGCTCTCTCCACCTTAAACTTCTGTTGTTGCATCTTTTACAACTACTAGTGCTACTTCAACAGAACCTTTCTGCCTTTTTTCCTGATCTTGTAGCATAGAAAACAATGATTGCGACATCCGTGTTAGTTGTTACAGCGATTGTTTGATTCAATTAAGATCTTTGTGCTAAGCGGGCTAGAGTGATATTTCGCTCAGTTCTTACCGTAGCGGCCTCCCTTCAAGTTCCCAATCGGGTTGATCCCAGTTCCATCCACTGAGGCAAGACCTTTTGAAGAAAAGGTATAATATGGGAGTGATGCTCTTGTATTAGTACGTTATCATGCAAAGGCAAAGGCAGATGCCATCTGCGAGTGGATCAACTGAAACCGCTGCAACCAAAAGGAAATATTCTACTTCAATTACATTATTTAGCCAGGCTTGGTGACATATGAGCATATTTATTGAGCCATGCAACTGCCATAGGGTCTCTGCCAAACATTGACAGAAGAGCGGACATAAGCCTTCTGCATTATGATAAAGAAGGGAGGCGATGCTGATCTCGAAGTAGGCGTGTCATGCCAGTGTAAAGGGGTGTTTGGGGAATAGAGCTTGTGGGTCCAGAATAACCACAACTGCTGGGAAACATCCATTCCATCATCAGTAGGCAAGCATAAAGACCGAGTAAGATCTATTTGTAACCAGAATATGTACTACATAGGTACAATAAAGTAGAGATTCTAATTCCAGTGTATTAGCAAACCTTTTCTTTGACAAGTGAAGCCCATTTTTATTTTGAATTGCTTATGCATGTGCACCTGTAGCTTTCTTGGCTTGCATTGTGGCTTTGGCAAGCTCCGCTGAACCGGCCTTGAAACTGGTGGTCTTCAAAGGTGATCTTCAAAGGTGCCGTCCTCAAATACTTAGCACAGTCGCCGCCTTCTGCAAGGTCCGCTGAACCGATGGCCGCCTTATGCATTGTGGCTGTGGCTACATCCTCTACTTTCTGCAAGGTCCTCTGCATTGTGGTTGTGGCTACATCCTCCACCTTTTGCAACATCCGTTGAACCAGTCGCCGCCTTCTGCATTGTGCCTACATACGGTTCACCGCCTTCTGCATTGTCCTTACATCCTCCGCCTTCTGCATTGTGCCTACATCCTCACCAAGAAGCAAAATATACATAATCTAAAGTCTTAAAGACGAAGGCGATTCGTGTCAAACTTCGAACATGTGTCGAACATGTGTTTAAACATGTATTCGCAGGCAGTGATTATTTTGATTATTTTGCTTATTTGCTTGAAGGTCTCTTAATTTTTTGAAACATGAAATGTCTGCCAAACCGCCAAACTAATGTTAACATTAATTAATCGATACAGACGCTATGGAGATCATTTGAGGTTTATCATAAGTTTCCATACATATTGCCTCGATATGAGGCCAATAAGATGTTAAATTGTTTTATTGGATGACAAAGAATGTTCCTGCGAATATAAACCAAAAAAATTGGTTATTTGCGTATAGTTGTAATAATAACCCATTAAAAATAATGCTAAGTTGTCATTTTCAATTACTATAGTCCCGCCAGCACGACAAAAGCTAAAAAGTAGAGGTGTAACGTAGACAAATGATAGGTATCACAACCAATATTCAACCTATAAGAACAAAATTTATATCAATTTAAAAATATATATATTTTCAATTATTTAATTTAACAAATGGTAATGATTTCATATTCCACTATGCTAATTAAAAAAGTCGAGGAATCCTAATTAAAGAAAAAGAAGTGAAATATGAAATCGCATCTATAATGATTTGTTAAATTAAAAAAAAAAAAAAAGTCTAGGAATCCTAATTAAAAAAGTGAAGGTGTAACGTAGACAAATGATGCCTATCACAACCAATGTTCCAGCGTAAGAAAACCAGAACCAATGTTTCAGGGTACTAAATGCAGGAAACAAAATTCAAAGCAATGGGCAATAAGATCTTAAATTCGATAATCAATCAAATTGCTAAGAAAGAAAAAAATATTTATATTTTAAATAATAAATTTTAATTTCTAAAATTAAGTTTAAGAAATTTTACAAATTGTTTAGTGTTTTTGGAAAAAGAATAGATTTATTTTTCTAAATAATTTGTGATAGAGATTCATTGAAATCAAAAGTTTGATAGATAAACTCTACACAATTGAAAAACCCTAAAGGTTTTTAAAGTGTTGAAACAAGATATGAAGTAAAAAAACCACTTTAAATAACACAAATCAAATAAATAAGAATCTAAATTACATGGGAAAAAAATCATAAAATAAAATAAAGTATACCACATTTAATATTTTATATATAAATTTTGTAAATTAATTATTTTACTTTATATCAACATAATAGTTATTTAAAGTAAGTGTTGGCAACAATATAATTTTTGTTGAATTATTTTGATATAAATATATAATTTTGAAAGAGATTAATAACATATATATTATCAAAAATAAAATAATAATTTATTAAAGAAAATTATAATGTATTTATAATGTATTGTAAAACTTAAAATATAGATGAAATAATTTCCTATTTTTAATGGTGTTGTTGTTTATTGAGGCTACAAATTTGCTTGGAAGTTATTTTTAGCAAGTTATTTTTTTTTTTATTATAAAAAAATATAATCATAAGAGTGTTTGAATCATTTTTTTTTATGGTGGAAATGGATTCAAAACCATTAAAAACAATAAAGACACCCACAATCTTTAAGTTTGACATCTATAACCTAGATCCTCAAAATTTCTAGTGAATTTTGACAAAAATCATGCCTAAATTTCCACTATTTTCTCGACTAATTTGTGACCTCTTTATACTACTCTTATTTTAATTTCTAAACCTAAATGAGTTACCTTGGGATTATTTAAATTGAATTCAGGATTTTAGTATAATTAAATTTAATTGAATAAATTTAAATATTAAAATAATATTTGTAAGTTGCAATTTTTATGAGATGATTTTGATTTTACTTTATATGAGATAAGTAGTTTAAGATTTTGTTATACATTTTGGAAGGTTTTCTGGCATACTTTTTTGGTCTAATTAGCTCAAAATTTAATAAGGATTTTTAAGAATCACAAGTTTGAATTATGAGTCTAGAGGGCGCTCTAAGGGTTTTTCATCAAGTTGAATCCATATATACAATGAAAAACCTAGTTTATAACAAAAATAAAAATTTGGCTTTTTTTTCTAAATTCCAAAAAAACTCCAAAACTTTTAATAATTAAAAAAAAAGAGCCTATAATAATATACTTTAGTTTAAATTATGCCAATTACTTGATATGCTAAGAAATTAATAATAAGTATAACATAATTTTTTATAACACTTTTGTGATTTTTGGCAACATACATGGCCACTTTAGTTGCACATTTCATCTGACCCAACATGCATGAGTATTTTGTCATAAAATTTAGTAAATAAAATACTTTTGGAAATGTGTGGGTTCTCCAACAACTAAATTACAGTAAGAAAAGTCTCACAAAAAAGTTAGCAAGAGGATTAGGCATGAACTTTGCAGATGGACAATTCAGTGTATTAAAATTCAATATAAATGTATGACACAAAATCCAAAGCAATAGGCAATAAGATCTTAAATTTGATAAAAGAAAAATAAATTACTAAAACATATATATATAATTTTTAATTTCGAAAGTTAAACTCAATAAATTTTGCAAATCAAACCCAAAATAATATGGGTTTGACCAAAAATCTAACACATTATCTACTGCTTAGGAAAGAAATAATAATTAAAAATTTATACTTTAACATTTTTATTTTTAAAAATTATGATAAAATTTATATATTGAAATAAATACGTTTATATGTAAATTTTAAAATAAATTTAGTTGGGTTAAATTTCATTATACTAATTGAATTTTGAAATTTTCATTTCTTTTAAAATGATTAAGGTTAGAAATTAGATAAATGTAAATGTTACTTTATAAATTTAATAAAAAAATTTATTTAAATATAAAGAAATATAAATATATTTAATTTTGATATCCTTTAATAATAATTTTATGTATTTTTACTTTTTATTTTTCTTAAATTTATTATCATTTTATTATATAGAATTTTATTAAACATCAATAATTTTTCAATTTTTTTTAAAGTATATTTTCTTAATATTTAAAATTATAGTTGAAATTCATATATATTTTATTTGTTAAGATTCCATATATACAATTTAAGATAGACAAATTATTTTAGGCACACAATTACTTAGTTGAGCAATTATCTCAATTTTACACAAAACTAGGAAACAAATTTGTTGGAGAGAATCTATCAAACTAACAAGGCTCAACAATCTATACATTATGATCAATTATCCCAATACATCATAATCATAATCAAGCCGAAGATAAATATGAGTTATATACTCCAATACTCTCTTTTAACAACTACTTGTCTTAATCTCAATAAGGCTAGGTCTTTATCTACACCTTTTTTGTGACACATGATCCACCACACACTGAAGTACCTCATAATTTGATAAAGTCTAACTCCAACATACCACTTTCACCTCTTGTCTCAATCATGTAGACATAGCTAAACTTTATAAGTTCATATAAATGGAAAACTGCACTTGCCATCATTAATCAAACAACCTATTACTCTATAGGGCTCGTGTTATGGAGTTATACCCAAATTTGATACCATCTTAAGTTTAGGACAATGGATCTTATAATACATGAGAATTGTGTTAGAGGTTTTTATTCATCAATATAATTGCATAAATATAAATATAACATTGAAAATATTAATATAAATATAATGTTGAAAATATTAATGTAGTTTATATAGGCCAACACTTCATAAATATAACCAAAAAATCTATTGCAACAAGAAGAATGTTTTACTATGCATACATTTACATGATTAATCATGTATAAAAAGGTAATGGGTCAAATTTAAATTAAGAAAAAAAAAATTACACATCTTATTGTAAAATGGACCATTTTATTAAATAAAATTTGCTTATATATAAATGAACTTTATAAATAATAATGAGTAACTTATTATGGAGGAACTTATTAGAATTGGAATAATCTCAAACCCCTAGGAAATTGGTGAGCTAGAACAATCTAATTTTTAAAATTTATTAAAAGTCAATGCAACTCAACAAAATTTGTAACACATTATAGTCATTGATAAGCATTCATACAAAGCATCTGGTGGGCATATTCCCTTGAGAATCAATCTAGGTAGTCAATTAAAAAATTAAAATAAAAACAAGAGATCCTCATGCACCTTAAGTTAAAATAAGAAAAACTATGTTAGACACACAATCACTTAGTTGAACAAATATCTCAACTTTACACAAAACTAAAAAGTTAACTAATTAGAGAGAATATCTCAAATCATCAAACTCAACAACCTCCTAAAATACAAAACAAATTTTACCTAATTATAACGAATTATACCTAACACAAGTACTAATTATATACTCCAACATAAATCACTATATTAATATATACATTTAAAAATACATTTTAATATAAAATAATTTCTCTAACAAAATTTTAATAATAATAATAATAAAATATTAACTTATCCCAAAATAATAAAATTTTAATAATAATAATAATAAATATTAACTTATCCCAACTACCTTTGAAAATCTCAACCAGATTTTCAAATTCTAGACCATATACAATTAAAACATCAAATTACAACTCTTAAACTTTTCAGCCTATCACTTCAACAATATAAATAACTTCAAACTTTAATAACGAGCGTTAGCTTCGAAGATGGATTCTTTGTATTAGCCATGCTTTTCTTTGTTTTGTAGTCTCCATTGGCCTTTTTAATAAACCAATATCAAAAATATAATAAAAGGGTTATACTACAAAGCAATCTATCAAATAAAAAACTCAAAAGAGGGACGTGAGCTTTCCTTGTCAGTAGAAAATATTAATTTTAATTTCTATGTTAGACACAAAATCACTTAGTTGAACAAATATCTCAACTTTACACAAAACTAAAAAGTTAACTAATTAGAGAGAATATCTCAAATCATCAAACTCAACAACCTCCTAAAATACAAAACAAATTTTACCTAATTATAACGAATTATACCTAACACAAGTACTAATTATATACTCCAACATAAATCACTATATTAATATATACATTTAAAAATACATTTTAATATAAAATAATTTCTCTAACAAAATTTTAATAATAATAATAATAAAATATTAACTTATCCCAAAATAATAAAATTTTAATAATAATAATAATAAATATTAACTTATCCCAACTACATTTGAAAACCTCAACCAGATTTTCAAATTCTAAACCATATACAATTAAAACATCAAATTACAACTCTTAAACTTTTCAGCCTATCACTTCAACAATATAAATAACTTCAAACTTTAATAACGAGCGTTAGCTTCGAAGATGGATTCTTTGTATTAGCCATGCTTTTCTTTGTTTTGTAGTCTCCATTGGCCTTTTTAATAAACCAATATCAAAATATAATAAAAGGGTTATACTACAAAGCAATCTATCAAATAAAAAACTCAAAAGAGGGACGTTAGCTTTCCTTGTCAGTAGAAAATATTAATTTTAATTTCTGCATGGATCAAGATCTGGTAATCTTTTTAGCATCCCATTCCAACGCTTTACAATGATGAGGGACCTAAAAGATTTCTCTATGTAGAAAACAACAATTGCAACTCAGGGGATCAAGCTTCAACAGTCAACTTTTTTATTATCCCATTTCAATGCTGATAAACTGTTACTAGCATGCGATCAAGATCTCTTACCTTGATATGGAAAAAACTTTATTATTATGATGTACCTTCAGTTAATTCTGTAAATTTTTATAGTGTGGATTTCATATAAATTCAGTGTGCAAAATCTCTCAGTCTGACATGGAAATGATGTACTTTTAGTTAATTCTGTAAATTTTATAGTGTGGGTCTTTTCACTTTGCCAATTTTATTTCCTGAGCTATCAGCTATTTAATGCGTGTGATATATATTACCTAGTTAAATTTAAAATAACTATAAACAGTTTATGCCACATCGCATTTAATGAGAAATAATTCAAAAAATAAACTTTACCTCTTCACCACTCTATAGTATAAATAAATTCAATACATGAAATTTAATAAAACATTAATTTCTTATTTATATTTTTTCCTTGTCATATTTCCATAGCCTATATTGAATTTAATAATACATTAATTTCCTGTTCACATAAATAAAGACTTCGATGTAAAGCCTCTGTACTTTGTGAAGACTTTATTAATTTAAATTCTTGTAACATGCTCTTACATTCATTACCTCTTTTAATGAATGCATTGACCTCTGTACTAGTTTTCATGTTGATATAAATGGAAGCATTACTATTTCCCAGCTCTACTTTGTTGGCTTCTTATAAATTTCAGAGACTTTCATGGAGTCCATACCACATTTGATCAACTATAATAATGCACATTACGGAGGCCAAACACACATTTTAGCCATAATCAGGATTACTTAGAAAGTGTGGTTTTTATTTCATTGTTATTTGGTGTGAGATAGCCTTAAAGCTTTAATTTTTTTGGGAGGGGTGAAAAGTATACACGTTTTCATCAACAATTATGATTGCTTAGAAAGTGTGGTTTGTATTTTAATATTATTTGGTCTGAAATAGCCTTTTTGATTTTTAGGGGAAGACTGAAAAGTATACACGTTTTTAATCACAATTAGGATGGTTTAGAAAGTTTGGTTTGTATTTTAATATTATTTGGTGTAAAATAGTTTTAAAGCTTTAATTTGTGGGGATGGGCCAAAAGTTTTTAATTTAGGTTGGATTTTTAAAATTTATTATTTAAATTTGATTATATAATTTTAATTTTAATTTTTTTGTTTTGGCAATGTAGGTTTTATATGACTTCATGTTAAATCTATGGTTTCATATCAATTTTTATTATAGTTAGATTTTTTTTGTCTTTTAGAAAATTGGAAAATTTTATGTTTATCTTGAATTTTGAATTATAACTAATAAATTGCAAATTTTAATAATTGAATTATTATTTTTAATATATAGATAAATTTAATATTATTAAACTTTTAGATTTAAATTATATAATATTGAAAACTATTTTTTATTTAAATTTTCTGTAAAATTATATTACAAAATTATTCCAAACATAACATAGCTAAAGTAAATTGTTATTTGGGAATTTTTTTTTTACACAAAAATTTCAATATACAAAATCTAGTTGTTTTCATATTATTACTATTTTTTAAAGTCTAAGTTATGTTGAGAAAGAAAGTAGTTTTCAAAGTAAATGAAAGATCTGCATATTGTTATGGTATTGTGTTACCATTCTCAACTTTTGCTCTAAAATTTTAACTTAAAATGTTTTAAAATTTATTATAATAATATAATAAAAATAAATTATAATAAGTATAAGGTGTAGATTAATTAATTTATAAAGAATTTAGTGATTAGTGGATTTGGTTCAAATTTTCAAGAGAGAGGTTGGGAGTCATAATCACTTGTGTTCAAAGTTTTTGTTATGGTTGTAAATCTGAAATTTTAAAATAATAATGTAATTATAATGAATCATAATAAGGTGTAGAGAAATTGATTTTTATAGGGTTTAATGCTTATGAGATTATTCGCACAAATCTTATGGGGAGGGGTTGAGAGTAGTAACCACTTGAGGGATAACCCTTAACTATTCAAAGTTGTTGATTTTTCTAATAAATATATTTTGGTTTATTTTACCATGAATATTTTTTGAAATGGTAAATTTGAGATTCAAATCTTTTAATTTCATGGTACTAATCTATTTATGTTTTTGAAAATGCAATAGTAATGAGGTCTTAGTTTTTCTTGGAAAATGATGGAAAAATAGTAATGAAGTCTCACATTTTCGATGTAAATTCTTGCACTATTTTGATAAAATTCAACACCATGTTACAACTCTCAAGCTTCAAGATTTCGGATGCCCCATGGGTTTTTTATGACGATGATTGCATTTCCACCATAAAAACCTATTCAAAATTCATGCTACAAGATTAAAATAAAATAAAATTGCTTAGACATTTTGAGTGGTCCCAACAAATTTGCCACCTCCTAAAACAATTTTTTTAAAAATACATTTCCAAAAAACAAAAGCATCTACCAAATAAATATAATTGTAATTTATGGAATTAAAAACACTATTTTATTGAATGTAGGGATCTATTAAAAAATACCAAATAAATATAATGAGTTGTCTTTAGTACTACTTTTTGAAGATTTTTATGGTGGATTTTTTGGATCAAATTTCTTTAAAATTCAGTAAGAATTCATTGAAATCACAAGTTTGATGTGTAACCCCTACACATTAGAAGTTTCCTAGGGTTTTTAAGAGTGTTGAATCCATATATACAATCAATGGTTTTTAAGGTGTTGAATCCATATATACAATAAAAAAATCATTTTGAATAACACAAATCAAAATTTCCTCTTAAAACCTTCTCTCAACACCAAAAACTCCAAAAAAATTACACTAAAAACAACTCCCTAAATATAATTCTAAATATAATTGTAACTCAATAATTTAAAAACACCATTTCATTGAATGTAGGTAACTACCACTAAAATACCTTCAAGAACATAATTCACTAGCAATAGCAATACTTTAATGCCCCGCAAGTACCTAGCAGTCACGCTATACAGCGTCAGAGACTATTGCAGCTACCATTTCTTTAGATTAGGATATCTACCTACTAGATTAGGATATCTACCTACTTTTCGTCGAGCTTTCCCATAATCTTGCAACGAACCAATAAACCTCGGAAACGATCCCCAAGAAATTAAAAGCTCCTCTAACTCCCGGTTCAATTCTTCCAACGGATTAATGGGTCCTGCAATTAATCACGAAATCTACCTTATCACTAAATAAATTTAAAACCCTTTCCACCAATTGTAGAACTGAAAGTGATTTATCTGCCTACCCATAAAAAATTGTACGTACTTCATATTTTTTTAATGGGGTGCCGGGTGTCTGGAGTTGAGAGGAATGACATTACAATGCACACACTAGTGTATTGATACAAAGGGACATCTATGCAGTAAGCCTGGCTAGAAACCACGCAATGGCTGTTGAAAAGGGCAACATCGGATACTTGCAGAAAGGTGTGAGGAAAATCTCTGTGAAAATGAATGAAATTTGTGAAGAAGAAGAACCAATGTCACCAAAGGGAGCCATATTTCGCCACCATTATAAGGATAGTTACATCTTAGTTATCATAGGTCAGGAGAAACAAGTGGATCTGCCTTCACTGAAGGCAACTGTGCAATCAACTCTTGTGAAACATAAGCGTTTCTCCAGCATAGTTGTCAGTATTCTTATCATCTTGTTTTGTTTTAATTCTCTGGTTATATATATATATATATATATATATATATATATATATATATATATTTTGTTGGTATGGTGAGTTGGGCTAATTCTGATTGTTAATTTCTGAATGCAGAAGAGATGCAGAAATGGAAATCAGAAATGGGTGCAGCAACAGGAGCTTGAGGTTGATATAGAAAAGCACATTATAGTGCCAAATCTTAGTAGCTCCTTTACCCAGAGTCCACAGTTTGTTGAAGAGTATACAGCCTCATTGGCTACTGCTCAACCTTTGGACCCTTCTAGGCCTCTGTGGCAAATCCATGTGTTAAACTACAAATCACCAGAAGCAGAAGCCAGCGTTGTTTTGAAAATCCATCACTGCATAGGAGACTGTGTGTCTCTCATGTCTTTATTCCTAGATTCAACAAGAAAGCATTCTCAGCCTGAATCCATGCCCACCATACCATGTAGCAATAGGGCAAACAAAAAGAAACTGTCAGTCTGGTCTCCAAAGGGCATTCTGCAAGCTATGTGGAGTGCAATTTTCTCCTCGTGGTGTACAGTATTAGAGCTTCTCCATGCTCTGGCAACTCTCCTCTGGTTGAAAGACAGCAGAATTCTGAGAGGTCCTCCAGAAGTGGTAAACCATCCAAAGCGTCTTGCTCATGTCACTCTTGACCTTCAGGACATTGCCATTGTCAAGAAGGCTGTTAATGGGGTAAGTTGTACTATTATATCTTGGACAACTGCACTGCTGTTACTTTTTCTTAGTAAGTTTTTCAGACATATAGTGCCACCATTAACAGATGATGTGATATATCTTCAACCTGCAGACAGTGAATGATGTAATTACCGGCATGCTCTCTGCAGGATTTGTGCGGTATTTTAATCGTCTACATGGTATGATTTCTGTTCTATTTTTGCTTTCTTAGTCAAGCCTAATTGCCATGTTAAAAGCTAGGGAAAAAAGTAATTATCTATTTACTATTATCTGTTTAGAGATCTGAACGTGAGGATGATAACAATTGGGATTAATGTTGCTTTAAAATTTAAATATAATCCGACCATATATATATATATAACTTTGTTGATTAAAACCCAACTTTCAATCAAAGATTTTAAATTGTGTTGATTCGTTTTTTAAAAACCTGCGATTTACTCCTTCAAATAAGAAAATAAAGACTTCAAATTTTTTCATAATAAAGAACCTTTGTCAATTTTCAGCTTTGCTTTATGTTTAGATTTAGTAGTTTAAAATTTTATGCTTTTTAAACTCATTATTCTTTTTCTTTTATCCTTTGTTGTTGATTATATATCACTTTGAATTTATATTTAAAAACTTCGCTGATTAAAAACCAACTTTGAATCTCAGTTTTTAAATTGACTTGAAACTCTTTTTTGAAACCTGCAATTACTCCCCTGAAATAATGCAATTTGACTTAGCTTTATGTTTAATTCTGGTATTTCAAGTTAAAACTTTAGGCTTTTTAAACTCATAATCCATTTTCTTTTATCCTTGGTTGAGAATTAGTTCCAAGTACATCAATTAAGAAAATGATCTGAAAATCATTACCATTCCAAAAGCTTTATCACTGTAAAATATCCTTTAAAGTGCCCGAATCTAATATATTCTGGTTTAATATGCTAATTTTACCTGCTTAGCATTAAAATTACCTGCTTCAAATCCCTTTTTTCTATTAACCTTGATCTCTCTCAAATTTGCACATAGATAAGGAAAAAAATAAAAATAAATCTCTTTTTTCTTTTGATAGATTCAGCACAATCAAAAATTTCGAACACTCAAAATCATTTGTACAGCGTAACTTAAATTTCAAATATAAAGGAAAATTTAAAACCTAGTTAGACTAGCCCTAGGAGCTGCAAGTCCGTATCTATCTATTTATACATTGTCTACATTGAAACTCCCGTCACATGGAGCCTGCAGAGTTTTAAAGGCGAGCGTTTGATACCAGTCAAAAGGAACGATCAACTGACACGAGCAAAGCTTTATTACTGGTTATCACGGGTCAGCCTTAAATTGCTTTAGCTTCGGGTCCTGGGCTTAATTTGCCCTAGTCTAAACAGCCAATAACTTTGTCCAAAAACCAGGAAATTATTGAAATACAAATATGATTCCAAGAAAAATTGATAGAAATTTTTAAAAAATTGGGTTATAGTTTTTAAATTTCAAGATTTTGGGTGTTTATAAACACTTATATTGCTAAATTTATTTTTATAAAATAATTTAAAATTTATTTTGAGGATCATTATTCTTTATATATATATAAAATAGTGAGAGAAATTGTGGAATATGACCTTAATTTGTGTGTAAATTTTAAAATATTTGGAAAATTTAAGAGATATTAAACCAGCAAAACACTTGACTAATTTTCTTTTATGTTTCTGACATTTCTGGAATCTTTGGAATTTAAAAGCTATGACCTTTTACTTTATGTTGTAAAAGTACTGCCATTTTTGGAAATTCAAAAGCTGTGACCTTTTTCTTTACGTTTGTAAAATTCTGGCATAAGCCATGACCTTTTTAGAGAGGGCAACACTAATTTTGATTTTTCATGTTTTTCAAATTGAATTATTCAAATTATTTAAAAAAAATTGTTCTCTTTTTCGGAAATCAAATCATTTAAATTGTTAAAAAATAGATGAAAATCGTGATGGCTAAAATTTGGATGGTTTTAAAAGAGATAAAACCCCTAATTAGGATGTCTACGACCAAAATTTGAGCTGTTTTAAAAAACCGTCAATAGAATGTTTCATGGTAAAAATTTCTACTGACATGGAAGCGCTGCAGACACCTCACATCAAACCCTTTAGTGCAGAAAGTTTTGGTAGAAGTGAAGGATTTTTAATGGATTCACTTAAATGACGGTTTCGTGCACAGCAGAATATGTGGCATTCAGATAACTCGATTTCCAGAGGCTTTATTTCTAGTCAGAAAGTACTCAATTTACGATGCTCCGTTATTTGCGGTTGCATGTGGTTCTCAATTTCATGGACCCTACATGGGTTGATGGTCAATTACAAAAAAGTAACAATTTGAGTACAACTTGTGCACGCCATCATTTTAAGCTTTGTCTTTTTGACCTTCAAATCAGGCAGGATTATTATTTTTTTTTTAATGATTTTGGGATAGAATTATAAATAGTCTTAAAAAAAAAATAGAAATTTAGAAATTCTTTTTAGAGTATGAAAAAATTAGGCAAATTTTTTTGAAAATCTGGATTACAGTTGTTAAATTTCAGTATTTTAGATGTTGTAAAGGTTTTTGATGGTGTTGAATCCGTTTCTACTATCAAAAATGCAATTCAAACACTCCAACTACCTGATTTTTTGAAATTTGTTTTACCAGATTCCAACAAAAAAATTTCCTCAAAAAGTTGGCTGAGATTGTTGACCTTTAGGCTCTGCTATCAAACTGATGACCCAGAGCTTCATAAGCTGCACACTCTTTGATAAAATGCCATTCTGTTTCTACCACCTCTCTGTTGTAAAAAATGCAAGTGTGGTCTTTTCACTCTTCTTTAGGGACGGCCCATCTACCAGAATCACATCTTAGATGATGGGAGGTAGTCATCAGCCCAACACTTACAATTCTAGCTATTCCTTAATTGAGGAACTCAAATACTCTTTAAGTCATGTTTCCAGATTGAATTAAATTCTTTAACATAATTTTTCTATCTTTAAAAACTCAATTCAAGAATTCATTTTAAATAATTAGAAATTATAATTTTGCAGAACAAAAAATCAAATTAAATTACCAGACGAAATCTACTCTAATTATTAGAATTTTTTGTTTTCTTAACTAAATCTAAAATTTCAAAATCTTAAATCCATTTTAATCATTCAATAACTTATTGCAAATTACTTAAATAAATAAATCATAATTTCACAAAAAGTTATATATTATATCACTGATTTAAAGGAGGAAAAAGCATAAACAAACCCAGAAGGATCTCCTCATCACTTTGGGCCAATAGTATTAGAAGTTTAAACCTTTTTTCTATATAATCCCGAGTTAAGTTATGTAATGTGCAAAATCTATAATTTCAAGATTCTAATTTCATTTTAATAATTCAAAAATTCATTTTAAACAAATCATTATCTCACTAAAAAAATATTCATTTTAAGCTTACTAAAAATAATAATCTCATTCAAATTTCATTTTAAACTACTAAAATCATAATCTCAGCAACAATATTATATTGGAAAAAAAAAGAACTCCTGTTCCACCAAAACCCAAAAGAAGTCTGAACCAGTGATCAATAACCATAAAATTTTCTTTTGCTGAATTCTTCGAAGGTTTTGATAATTCTGTATGAAGTCTCTCAAGCGACCGTTGGTTCATCTTTATTCGACTAATGCGATTAACTCTGCAGCCATAAACCCTAATTGCCAAGGCCTAGTTGGGTTTTCGCGTTTAGGGTTCATAGTAGACGATGATGTTAGCAAAAATTTCAGTTCGGATTTGATTTTGTGAAATATTCAGACAAAGATGCATCGCACCCGAAGAAAGCGTCGGACCTTCGAATCCGGGCACTCGTTCCAGTGAATACGAGACCGTCCCCTGGACTCCATGTAAGAGCACATCATCAACACGTAATATAATTGAATTTTGCAGTAATTATGCCCTGTATTTTTAGGGTTCTGAAGCCATAGTTACAATTTGTATTTGGCAGCCATTGGAGTACATGATGGAGAAGAATCAGCGAGACGCGAGATGGGGCAATGGATTCAGCTTGTGGACACTTCCCATCCCGCTGCAGACACGTGAGCATTTCCTGGACTATTGCAGGGAGGCCAAGGGCAGGTTAAACAGAAAGAAAGCATCGTTCGAGCCTCAACTTACCTACCTACTGACGTCCTTAATCGCGCGTTTTTTTGGAGTAAATGTAATATTGGTCATTTGTTGTTGAATTTCAGCATTAGTTGCTTGATGTTATTTTCTGTTTTTGGAACTGATTAAATGTCTTGGTGTGTGAACAGCTTGCAATTTACCTCCCATATCGACAATGTTTAAACACTACGCTGGTTTTCTCAAATGTACAAGGCCCAGTGGAACAAGTTCAACTGCACAACAACTTAGTTACTCATATTGTTACCACTGTCTCCAGACTGCCTCAGGTTTGTGATTTTAGGATTATCATTGCAGATTTTGGGAATATACTAGAATTCGAATTTGGATTATCATTGCAGATTTTGGGAATACACTAGAATTCGAATTTTATGGTTTGATGATAAATAGAAAAAAAAGTTAAACAATTAAATTTTGAAATTAAATCATTATTTTAAAATTAAATCAGAAGAACGAACTCAAACAATGGATTTCATCCTTATTCATCCAATTTCAAAATATTCTCAATCAATAAATTGAATTACATTGTGATTTTGTTTATAAAACTACATTTCTTTTGTCTGAAATAATCATTTGTATAACTATTTCTTCATCCATTTTGATTTTATTTATGGAACTACAATTTTTCTCCATAATAATCATTTGTGTAACCATTTCTTCGTCTGCTCTTTTTGCCTTTAGGGTTTGGTTGTGCATTTTCAAAGCTATGCGGGGAAGGCTAAACTTATAGCGATGGCTGCAGAAGATATTTTTCCGAATCCTCAGCAACTCTGCAAGGATTGGGCTCATGCACTCCATCAAATGAAAGAAGAAGCTCTAGCTCTGGTTGACATGGGTGTAGAATTACAAAATTCCTGATGTATAAAATGTTAGATGATCCAAATATATTAATGTAAAGTTAGGATAAAATATTTATTAAATTAGAATATTTAATAAATAGTAGAGAATTTAAATTAGAATATTTAATAAATATTATAGAATAAAAATATGGAATACTGTGACCTGTATTCTAGTTGGAAAGATCTGAAGGGATATGGAGAATATTTAATAAATATTAGAGAATAAAAATATGGGATACTGTGACCTGTATTCTAATTGGAAAGATCTGAAGGGATATGGAATGTGTTTAGTTTGAGTGATGATTAATACTAAATAAGGTTTATTACTTTTAAAAATGTTTTAAATATATTTGTATTTTAATTCATTTTAATATTTAATTATATTAGATTTTCATTTTTGAAGTTTTGTGTCAAAATTCTAAAATTCTAATTAGTTCAAGTTATTATTTTAGGATTTTAATTAATTTTAATCATTTTAAATTATGATTTCAATTTTAATATATTTTTAATTAGAGAAAGGTTTATCAAATTGTAATTATTCTTAATTAATATTTTCAGTTTTTAATCAATTTTAAATATATTTTATTATTTTAAATTACTATTTCAATTTTAATATTTTTTAAGTAATAAAGTTGTTAAAAAGGTTTGTAGGGATGTTTTTAATGTAGTTTTAAAATTTCACAAGATAAATAAATTTGAAGCCTTAATAAAATGGGAAAAATTATGTGTTAATTTGGAGAGATGATTTGATGTTTTTCACAATGAATTTGAATATGTTGTAAAAAGATGAAATGTAGAAAAACTAATTAGTTTTCCAAATATATAATTTTTATTTACAAAAATTATGTATAACTATTTGACATTCAAGGTTTTTCTAATAATAATATGTTAATTTCGATACAAAATATAATATATATGGTTATGTTAATGTAAACTTTGAATAAGTAAATTATGTGCCATTATATTTTAGAAGTTTATAATATTAATACTTTATATTTAAAAAAAATGTCATTTTAGTCTTTCCATAAATTTTTTTAATATTTTAGTTTAGACTATAAAATTTAATTTACATTAAGGCACATATATATATATTTTTTAGCAATGGTTAGGACAAAAAGATGTGTAGCATAAATACAATAGGGATTTATTCTAATATATGTGAAGACATATATGTGTATTTTATCAATAATGGATTTGTTTAGCATGTTAGTGTAGTTGTATAAATTAAATGATTGACAAATACATATAGACATCATGATATCCATGATAAAACATCAAAACATTTACCGGTCATGATACTCTCAAATTACCTATATTTTAAAATATTATTATTATTAAAAGAATTAATATATGGCTTAAACATACATCCATTTTAAAGAAAATGTAGAAATATTCTTAATCATGGAGATTCACTCCACCTTAAATAGATTTTGCTACAATACAACATGCCCAATATTACACTTGTTGATATGACATTTCTTTAATTAATTAATTTGAGATAAATTAATTAAACTTGTATAGCTAGTCAAGTCTCACTAGCACAACCAGTGGATGATGGGCTTGTTAGCAAGGCTACCCACTATCAATTAGTGCAGCTTAGGAGATGCCTTGAGTACAGGTCAAGAGTAGAGGATCACAGACAACTTGACAAAAAAAAAAAAATGCATAACTAATTTTGAGAAGAATCTTAACTTATTGTGACGTATTGATAAAGGTTAAATCTCAACCATACACTTAATAATTATGGATAATTAAATCAATATTATGTAAGGCCTATTCTGAAATAATATTAAACATGAAGATATTGAAGACATTGAAATGTATTATGAAAAAATGGATGTGGGAGCATTAAAGCTTCTCAAAATCATTGAATTCATTGAAGAAAATCTCCAAAGTAAGATGCAAAAGAATTGACTTCGAGTTCGTTGAAGAAAAGCTCAAAAGTGACATGCAAAGGAATTCTAATTACAGTAGATTTATAAAAGTAATGAATAGGAAAGATTTTGTAAATAAAACAAAACCAAGTGAATGTAAGCGGGAGGGAAAAGTGATAACCAAATGAATGTAATGTACAGAATTGTTGTAATGGAACATAATTCCATGATATTGATTGTGTCTGTGGAATTGTTCAATCCCTGTTTCTCTGTATATTGTATCTGGAGTTGATAGTAAAATAGGAAGTGAGAGGGATAAATCGTATAGTGGAATTGACACAATTGGGTGAGTGGAAGAGTTCAGTGCGAGTATTTTGTATGCATAGGAGACATGAATGAAAAATCTCTGCTGTAAAATAGAGGAGAAGTCGAATTCATTATTGAATAGGAAGTGAGAGGGATAAAACCTATAGTGGAATTGACCCAATCAGGTGAGAGAAAGAGTTCAGTCCCTGAACTTGTCTGTATACGAGACAGAAAGGCAGAATCTCTGTTGTAAAACAGAGGAGAAGTCGAATTCATTTGGGAATTAGATAAGGTAGGGTTTTGTGAATAGTATTACAAATGGAAGGAATCTCTGTTCACAACAGGGTAAGGATTGAATTGTGAGCAAGGATTCGAGAAGAAAATTAAGATATGGATTAATATCTCAGTCGGCTGAAGGTGTAACGATTTGGTGGGAATCATTATTGGAAGAGTGCATTAGATGTGCATTAGGAATGAGGAGGAACATTCATGAAATAAAAGCCAAATGTTATGTTGATGAAGTCCTTGTGTAGTCGGGGAAACCCTTCGAAAAGGAAGAATGAAAAGCAGAAGAGTTAGTCATTTAATTGACCATTGAGAAAACCATAAAGTGGAATCAGCAAGAGAAAGGACGACCATGACATTTTTTTTTTGATGAATGATAAAGATTTAAATTGCGCTTTCAACTACTCCAGATTTAGAAGGTCAACTTCAATCATCACAGCCCAGATGTAATAGGAGTCATCGAATGGTCGTTGATCAATGACGATCAATATAGGGAGTGGGTTAGGTGGTATATATCACGGCTCAATAATGTACTTGATTAAATCAAACAATGGCATATACTCCTTGCTCATTGATGGAGCGATATCTCCATATATATTTTTAGCCATTGATCAACTATTGTGAGTAATGTCGACTCCATGTGGCAAAATCAAATGTTAAGTCTTTCGAGTGTTGCTCTAAAAATGGTGTTGGATTGGAGTTGCAGCAAATGTGATGTCAGAGGGTTCATTAAATCGTTAGTTATGGTTAGAAATGATGTTGGATTGGAGTTGAAGCAAATGTGATGCGAGAGGGTTCATGAAATCGTTAGTTATGGTTTTGGAATAGGTAGAGATGCCCCAAATGGAGTGATAAGATTGGAGATATGGCAGAGGTGCACAATGATGTTGACAATGTTGTTAACATAACAAAACCTTGAGAAGTTGACAAGTCAATGATGGATAGGTTATATATTAGGGGATCTTTGGCCGACGCCGAGGTGCACAATAATGTTGAAAATGTTGTTAACCTAACAAAACCTTGAGAAGTTGACAATTCAATGACGGATAGGTTATATATTAGGAGATCTTTGGCTGAGCCTAAAGATATAAGTGAGGAAACTTTAATGGAGAAGGTTAAGGTAGATTGGGTAAGAATACCAAATGGAAAAGCTTGATTGGAGATATAAGCTTTAGATCCCTATCTGGCAAGAAATGGTGTATGGGCATTTTGATGTAACTAATTACACTTATATCTTTTAGATTATGGAAATTAATTTAGGAAGGAAAGTGATTATTGTTTGCATCACAAGAAAAATGAAGTTTAATGTATTTGTATCCTAAACCACTAAATTTAGCATCTAGAATCAATATCCAAGAAAAAAAAAGAATTAAAAAAAAAAATAACACATATACTCCAAACTTATAACCACTCTTGGAATGCATAGATACTTTTATCCCAACTCTATCTCTCCTCATTTAATGAAATGATACTTTTATCCCAACACTATCTCTCCTCGTCTCTTCATTCAACACTCTCCCCATACTTAAAAGGGAGGTTCAAGAAATACGAGTATCCCAACAACATGGAACTCTTCGTCTTGGCCATATAGATTATCAACTGCAAACCATGCAGTAGGCGGATATGCTCGGCTCAAGCGTAAAGGATCCGACACCAATAGAATCTTCGGATGATTGACACATTATTTCCTTTGGTTTTGTTATATGTATTTTATGGATATCATTTACTATTTGCCATTAGAATTTGTTAGAGATAGTAAACTGGACATACCTGATAATAGAAGGTTTAAAATTTTTCAATACTTGATGGTTTTTTAACTTTTTAGGATGACAAACAGACTTGGTTTCCTTTGGCAGGTTAAGACCATCAAGTTTTGAAATGTAGCAACCTGCGCTTTTTTTATAAATAGAAAATAGAAAGACACTGCTAAACTCCCCTTACTTGTTCATGCCCACCTCTCTAGTATCACATATCTACCTGTCCTATCTATCTACTATTTACCTCTCTTCTTGTCCCCTCTCCTTTTTCCCCTTGACACCCCCTCCTCATATTTCACCTATCTCTACCTCTTCCTACCCCTTTACCAACCATATCCATCCACCTTTCCTATCTCCTCACTTCTCCTAACTCCTCCCCACTATATATGGCCTATGCACTAAATCTTCTTAGTAGCCTGGTGCACAACATGCCCCCTTCCTTCTCTCCCAAGGCTTTGGCTCTCTCCAAGTCTCTCTTCATAGAAAAGGGATAATATAATCAAGTACTTGTCATATTTATTTTATATTTTATTTCTTAAATTTATTAAAATTTTAAGTGGTTAGATTTACATTATCCATATTCACAAATTTACTATAATTTTCTTATTATTAAAAAATCATTATATCACCAAAATTATCTATCAAATTTAAATAAAAAAACAAAAAATCTCAACATTAAATTAAATTTAAATACATTAAACTAAATCTTTATCCATCTCACATAATTATTATTCACATCAACAACATCATATTGAATATTAATAGATTTCTTCATAAATCATATTGAATGTACAGATTATAATACATGGATATATGTTTTCGTTTTAAAGTTTATTTAATTAATTCTATTTAAAATCTAATATTTCTTAAAAAAATAAATTCCCATTTTTATGTTCGGATATAACATTACAATCTCATTAAACATAATATAATGACTAAAAAAAAACTGGAAAAAAAACATTCACGAAGTCTTCGTAAAAATAATGTCATTACTAGAGTACGATCATCACATTAAACCTTCACTGAGCACACTGTATCACTGCTCACTTCACCATTATCACATGTCTAACGTTACATCAATACTGCATTTTACTATCCAGCCATAAATGCACCAGCGACGCGGCAGTAAATGCTTACCGTAGAATTAAAGTAAGTACACCATCCAGCGGCACACTCCTCTCCTCCCGATGGCCGACTGACGGAACGCTTCCCCACGTCCATTATTAAGGCATGAGGCTTCGTAAAAATAATGTCATTACTATAGTACGATGATCACACTAAACCTTCACTGAGCACAATGTATCACTGCTCACTTCACCATTATCACATGTCTAACATTACATCCACTGCATATAGAACATAGTGCATTTTCCTATCCATAAATGCACCAGCGACAGGGCAGTAAATGCTTACCGTAGAATTAAAGTAGGTAAAGTAGGTACACCATCCAGTGGCACACTCCTCCCGATGGCCGACTGACGGAACGCTTCCCCACGTCCATTATTAAGGCACGAGGCCCAGCTCTGTAACGCGCATTCTAGATTTAATTTCTGTTGAATAGAAAAAGACATGGACGTAGAATTTAATGCAGGTTTCATTTCTCCGCGCCGCTTCGCTTGTCCTCCAGTTTCACTAATCTTTGTGCAGTATTCGTCCAGGTTTGAGCGGGCTAGTGTTTCTTCCTATAGAATTTAATGCAGGTTTCATTTCTCCGCCCCGCTTCACTTGTCCTCCAGTTTCACTAATCTTTGTGCAGTATTCGTCCAGGTTTGAGCGGGCTAGGGTTTCTTCCAAAGGTTTCTGGTTAATCTCTTTGGTCTGCACAATATATCTTGACCCTGTATGAGCTATAAAGTTGGTTTTGAATTTGATTGGGCTGCGAGGCACTCAGTTAAGTTGGGTAGAGATGTATTGGTTTATGAGGAATATAGTTTATTTTAAGGAAAATTAAATTAGTTTAGATTTATTTTAATTCTAGATATATTAAGTGTTAAGAGAAATCAAATTTTTTTTTTTCACAAAATCTGAGTGTTAGTTGAGTTTTTAGTTCTCAATGAATTGGCTCACAATAATATCTGTTACTTTTCCTAATTTAATCAAGTGACTGTGAGTAATACTCTTACTATAACATAATTGACAAATCCTAGATATACTCTTAATCCTAAATATACTCTTACAAGTAAAAGGAGTTAGTATATATATTGGTTGTGATATTGGGTGGTAGAAATATCCTCCCCTTCTCTCACCATTTCTATTTCTATCCCAATCAAATGTGACTCTTGTGGTTGATATTGCTTCCTTCAGTTAGTCCCTTCCCACAAGATAAAAAGATAGTGATCTGGTTCGAGCATAAATTTGAATTAAAATAGATCTAAGTTAGTTTATCTTTGGAATAAAAACTGTAGTTTTAGATAAATTTGTTTAAAATTTGGTAATTTCTATTTTAAAAGACAAGTTTGAACTATATAATTTATATAATTCATTATTTCTAAATCTTTTAAAAAAATTGAAACCATTTATACATTAAAAACTGCATTTTGAATAAAAATTACTAGTTTTCAATAAATTCAGGAAAGGTCATATAACCTGAAATGTATTGACCACCATGTAGGTAGTACCAACCATGTTTTAGCAGTTGGTAGTTATTGTTTTTAGTATTGTTTTCTTGATGTTGTAATGAATTGCAGCTATCAAGGTAAGTGGAAAATACTATCAAAGACACAATAAGTGGAAAACTCACTCAAACATAGAGAAGATTGTTACACAAGTGACAACAATCTAATATCATTCACTACAACATAAAGGGGGGTTTTAAGACAATATTTAAGACAATTTTTGGGTAAATTGTCTTAATTTGAGACAAAAGAAAACTTGTGTATTGTCTTTAAGTGGGTGTCTCAAATTAAATAGTCTTAAAATTAGATTGTCTTAAAATATTGTCTCTATAAAGACAATATATAACACAAGCATTTTTGTCTCTCCAAAGACATTTTCATTTTTGTCTCTCCAGAGACTATAGTTGCACTACAACGCAAAGGGGGGTTTTAAGACAATTTTTGGGTAAATTGTCTTAAGTTGAGACAATTTCATTTTTGTCTCTCCAAAGACAATAGTTGGAATTAAAGACATATTGTCTTTATGGAGACAATGTCTTTAATCTTATCTATTGTCTCTATAGAGACAATATAAAACAACCAATCCAAAAAAATGTCTCTCCATTAAAATAAATCAATATAAAAATATTTATAAAAAAATCTACAATTTCATTGAATAATTCATGTTAGGGTACAGTGGAATCGAACCACCAACCTCCTGCATGGCAGGTGCTCTTCCAATGAGGTAGCACCCTTTAAAGAATTATGCAGGAAAATGAATATCATAAACATAAACACCATAATAGAGAAAAAATTAGCACTCTTACCATATGGAATGCCAAGGAAAAATTCATGAACTTTAGACTGGTTTTTAAGATCATCTGGGTGAACACCAAAAGCAGTTTCAGCTACATCCTTCACAGTCTCAGGAGCATTTTCAACCCAAATTGACAAATTTTCTTTTCCCTTTACACGGATTTCCTCCGCAGTTGAAGTTAAAACTGCTTTCATATTTTCTGACTGTAGTTTCAACTGCTCTGTCGTATCCTTTAACACTATCTTTGCTTTTTCAGCATAGACAGTCTTTTGAAAATGCCTGCATTCTGGAAGCCTGTTCCTTGAAAGCATCAAGCGATTGCTTAAATTCTTCCTCAGATTCATCTGCTTGTTTCTCAAGTTCATTTCTTACCTTTTCCACTTTAACATCTGAGGAAGCCTGCGCATTTGAAATTTAAAAAAGTAATATCAACTCAGCAACCATATAGCAAAATCAGAGCCAATCAAAGAAAAGCACAACATATCCAATAAAACAACAAGAATGAGATGATACTACCTTCCATTTACCCAGTTGTATTCCAACAATTTTAAATACAACCAAAGAAAATGTCAATAAATGATTTCGAGTACTTTAGTGTCTTACAAATACAATAAAGTTTCATATATAAATTGTTAATATGGGAGGCACTTGGAACAGACTTTATTCTTGCACAATTAATCATGTATAATGCTTATTAACAGTTTCCACAATCAAAATGGTTAAATTATGTCTAAGAGTTCAGTGCATCTAAACAATGCAGATGCCATAAAATGGAGTATAGATGTGTAGGCTTTTAATCATGCATCCAAAAACCACCATATATAGTCGGTTCACAAACAGTAAGTTATATTTTTATTGAATTGAAGACATGGTATAAAACTAGCTCAGAACTACATCTTGTGGCAGATTGACCATGAAAAATTAATAGGGTGAAACAAAAGTGACAATCAGACACATGATAGTGATAATAATGCTATACAGTAATCTTGAAGCTCTGTAGTAGCATATTTGAATGAAATGGTCCTGGAGATGTACAAAATTGTGGACATCTTAAGATTGTTTATGACCAGACCTCCTTTATATCTGAGATCTCTTCTCTTGCACACCATACATCATAAGTTTGTTTAGACCCTCCATTGGCTTCTGAAATAAGTCAAATTTTGCTATTGATTTTAAAATAACAGAACCCCAACAAACCTTGTGTTTGAGCTGGCATTTCGTTCTTTTGGAATCTGTAATCATCCAACTTCCAACATGCACCTAATCGCCTTCAAGCTGTGACCCATGTGTCGCTATATTGTGCACAAACCATATGCTTCAGAGCTACTTTCGATGGCAGAGATAAAAACTATTATGTATCCTTAATGACAGATTGAGATTACAAAGACAAGCATGTATTAGTCGGCCCCTCATTCATCATCAGAATTAACCAGAGCTAAACTTAGTAATGGTATTTTTGGATGGGGAGAAGTTTTCTATTCAGGTAACAAAGGGCAATGTTTTGTGGGCATGTTAACCCAAGTGGCATAAAATATCCTCTCATAGAATTCATTAATCATGTCAAGTTTGTGGTGTGTCCTGCTGGTTTGTTTTTTTTTGGTGGAAAAATGTTTTCATTATATTGACATTATAATTACCATAGATTTACAAAACTACCCCAGTGCCAGGTTGTCAGGGAGTCTGTAGGGAGTAGCTATTCTATATAGATAGTCATTGAGAAGATTTTACCCCTCGTTTTCTTTGCATACAAATTTTTCTACTTATAACTTTTTCTTAAACATAACAAAACACTTTACTAAATATTTATCGTGTGCCTTTTGGCCTTGGTTATCTCCAAACAAAAAGTAAACCTTGATCAATGTCATGTCATTGCTTGCTGCTTGTTGGTACGCTGGCCTGGGGTATTACTGTCGCTGGCCTTCATTTCGATTGGCATTGGCAGTCAACTACTTTGGCTCATTTTCTTGTATACTAATGGAGGCAATCTCCATCTCCAAGCTTGCAAAGTCGGTTGCTGTAAACAACACTATTGCTGAAGTTTTTCTCCTCATTATTAAATTTCCAGATTGGATTTTTTAGTTCTCAGAGGCTGTCTCCGTCTCATTGCAGGCTCTGTTGTAATAGCTTCTATGACTTGTCTGGGGGCTTTGGGGACTGCTTCATGATGTTTCATGTTTGTATTGATTAAGTGCAGTTGAGATCTTGCCAAGGTTTGCTTAACCTCAAGGGTGAGATTTCCTGTTAGCATGAATATGGTCCTTCTGTCTGACTGTGCCACCGTCTCTGCTTCTTGAGCATCTGTCTATGTCTGATTCCAATGCTATTCTCTGGCTTTTCTCTTCTATCCACTGATTTATCATCTCTAGGCTCTCCCTTAAGATATGATAGAACACTCCATATCAGCTCTGTCTGGGGTTGATTGCTGGTAAGCTAGATACTGGGTATTGCTGTTACTGGCCTTCTTCTACACCTCTTTGACAGTCAACTGTTTATCCCCATCTTCTTGTTGAGTATGGGAGTCATTTTCCTTCTTCAAGGTTGAAAAATCAGTTGCTGTAGGAGACATTATTTTTTCTCCTCATGACAAGAATTCCTGAGTATCTTTTTGTAGTTCTCTAAGGAAGTGGGCTCTGATTTCTTTGCTTGCTCTGCTAAAACTGCTTCAATGACTTGTTTAAACATGTTCCTACTCCACATTATTTATTTTCACTTCGTATTATTTATTAATTTATTTTTAACTCCTTCAAAATGACAAATTGCTTAAAGAAAATCCCTAGTTCTCAAAACCTACTTTCAAATATATAAAAAATATATGCTTCATATACCGTCAATAACTCACATCTGAAATTGCTACCAATGACTGCACAAAAAAGGAAGTTATTCCAGCTAGGCATAGTGGTTACGCCTCTTCTGTTATCTTCACTGAATAACCTCGATCATTTTTACTCAGTGCCCTTAATACACGTAATATAATACAACATCATCTATCTGTCTCTGTTTAATGCTCTGTATGTCCGAGTTTGTAATGTCAATGCAGGATTTGTCGTGCTGCAACGTTGCCCTATCGGTTGCTACTAATAATATAACTAGCAATTGCACCGAGGTGCAAGGGAATGCCGAAAGGAGGAGCTGTGAATGATGTTGTGCTACATGTAAAGGTACATAATGAATGCAAACTTATGGGGTGCAAAATCTCACATTGAAGAGGAAAACGTATGAAATGGACATGTTATATCCACATCCCTAATCATTAATGTAAAGATAAGTAGTTATTTCAATTTTTACAAGAGAGAATCCAATGGATTATTTCATCTATACAGCTGTGGTACCACTATCCAAAGGCTGGGAATAAATGGAGTTGAAGAAACAGTTCGATTCATATTCTTGTATAATTGCAATCTAACAGACCAAACCAACATAACATTCTTAGTGCACGCTTGCGTGATAGAAGTATTGTCTTTTAACTTATTAGCAAGCAATATATAGTTGTCACAAATACATATTGAATTATTTGTGACACTGGTAGGCCCCATATTTATTTTGAATTGAAGATGCTCAGGGAAAACGCAAAGCAGTATGCCTTAGTGTTTGAGAACTCATATTCCCATTGAATCTTGGGAAGTCTTTAACACCACAATAACTTATACCCAAAAGCTGAGTACTGAGAAAACACTTAGGTCATCCTGTAGAAATCACTGTATTGGACCGATTACCATTGAAGGATATGCAAAAGCAAGAAGGAACAAGAAAATACCAGAATGTTTTGAAACCAGTCCTAGGTGTTTTACACTACAACAGAATAAGGCCACCTTGAGATTTCAAAATCCAGCTCTTGCCAAAATGACAGAATTTAATAGCCTGGTTTATTTTATTTTTGTAAGTGTTTCCATCCGGTGCACGCCAGGTTTTAGGATGTAAACATGGACTTGGGACCTTCTTGCAAACATATTCGCCCCTTTGAAACTCATTTCATTTAGATAGGGTAGAGATAACAACGATATCCAAAGCCACTGCTTAATACTTCAGCAAATATCACCAGTGAACGAACACCACGTTTAAAACAAGGCCCCGTTTGAAAGAGACTACTAATAAAATCAAATAATAGCAGCATAATCCAGTCAATCAATGCACTAATCATTTCTCATTCCTTCAGATCATCTAGAATATGGAACCTGATACATAGATTGTAGACCTGCAGATGATTTCTATGTTTGAGAAACAATGTAATGAGGCATTCAAATTATAATAATATTTTGAACATAGCCATGTGATTCTCAAATTTGTTGATGCAATGCCTGCTTAGAAATACCCCTTTTGACTGCTATGTTAATGTAGGTTTACCCAATAGAGTAACAGAAAAATACATTGCAGAACATTGCTATAATTTTAATTTAAAGATCATACTCAATTTTAACAAGCCCTCTAACGCGCTTGGGGATACAACAATATGGGAACACCAGCCAAGGGCGTTGAACCATAAAAGCATGGCTTTTATAGTCAACTCTATAGTCTTGGGTCTTAAGCACTCAATTTTTGTGTCAATGCATATCATGGAAGGGAAATCGGTAAGAGAAGGCCTGCATGCCTATCCTCAGCAGTATTTGTCATGTCATATGCTCTTGTAACGCAAAATCTCAGCAATCTGAAGACTATAAATTTGTTCTACTAGTTTGGTTTCCCATCAGGCAAATCAATCAGGGACCCAGTAACACAATGACATATCAGATGTAACTTTTTGATAGCGTGATGAAAAGGCCAACCTACAACCTACACATACATTATAAGACAAAAAATTATATATATATATATATATTAACAATAGTTGTTTATTTAAAATTTATATGTAAAAAAAAACCTCTAACTCAACAAAGTATGCTACAATTCAGAAAATTCCTCAAACAAGATCTCCTTTTAACAGCGATGTTAATGTAAGCCTACCCAATAGAGCAACGGATCAATACATTGTAGGCCACTGATATAATTTTAATTTAAAGATCATACTCATTTTTGACAAGCCATCTAACTCAACAAAGTAATCTACGATTCTGAAAACTTCTGAACCAAAGTTCAATACCCCATCAAGATCAGTTGCTTCAACCTTCCAGTGGACACAAAAAGAAAATCCCACAGTGAAATATCAATGGGTTGAAACTGACCTCAGACACAATTAAATCAACAGACAAATTATACAAAATAGAACCAACTCCAAAAGTTGAGGTCAAGGTTATTTTACAGTCCAAGACCGCTGCACTGCATGGGACTTGCCTTCAATTCTAGCATTTGCTTCCCAGGGGATTTTTCAGTTTGTGCAGACTTTTTGCCCTGTCAGTGGATTCTCGATATCCCAACCCACCCGGAACATTTGAGCTACAACACTTCTCAATAAAACTCTAACAAAAAGTTAGAACCCCAACTAACAACACCAGGACAACCAGCGCCCAAGAGTAAAATTAAAAATACCTCTACGTCCTCAAATGTCTAGCGATTGAAAAGTTTTACTTCGGGCTGTGGTAAAACGACCACCATGGTTTCTCCTTCTACTCCTCTGCGCACCTTAGCTTCTGCGAGAATAAACACTGCATAACAAAGCCCTCACCACGATAACAAAACCTTGAGCTCCCAAGTTTACACTTCTCAATTTTGAACATCTTCGAATTAACTTTTCTGAATACCTCTTTCACCTCCTAAATACCCATAGAAGTCACTCTCCGAGGTCTCTTCACATACCACTTAGTATCAAGTGCATATGCAACAAAGTAAAGTGACGTGTTCATTCTAACCCACCTTCTCTGTATGATACATCAGAATTATTGTGTTTAAAACTTTATTGAAGGGTCCCTCTGATGGATGGGAAACACCAACTCTGCCCATAATGTTGTCAAAGGTCTCATTAATTTCTAAAAGAGAAGGACAATATGAATTTCTGTAAGGATAATCTACAATAGTAGCAATAAATTCTACTATGGACCTTCAATCTGACCAGTTATTAATACCCTTTGTTTCAAAAACCTTCCCTCGATGATCTTGGTCTCACTCTACCTGCTTTATCTAGGGCTGAAAGCCATGTTTTGCAAGATCGATTGCACCTCAAACATCCTCTTCTTCAAGAAATGGAGAAACATGTTGATTATGATTTTGATTTTTTAAGAGAGGCAAAATCCATGGAGAAGATTGGTCACTTTTTTAAAAAAGTTAAGAAGGGAAAACCATTAGTTACACCACGACAATGGAATTCATGTATACAATATATCCATTATTCTAATTTCCTCTGTTTCTCAATATATTGTCGCTGCTCTTTGTGTGTTTGTACAGAGCACACTTCAGCATATTTTTCCTTCTTGGACCCAAATCCATTTGTGGACAAATAGGGAGTTTCAGAATTGTTCAAGTGGCAAACAAAATGCGTTCCCTTTTGTTTCTGAGTGTTCAAAATTCATAAGATGCCCGTGGCAAGGGTTATTGGTGCATTTTCCAGCTGCTACGTTTGTAATTTTATCTTTTGCATTTTTTTCCCAAGTTTGATAACATGCTTTTTCCTTTGGCAGCCCAACATCATCGACAAGGAGAGGCCGGACACCACCGTTGCTCCTAAGAATTCTTCACCCATTAGGTTCAATGCATTCTATAACTCACAACATTGTAATATTTGCTTTTATTAGTATTGTTGCAGATCCTCTTTCTGTTGTGTGGGGATGTTCTGTTGATTAAGAAGACTCCTGACAGCAATCTGAAACATTATTTCATATTATAGCATATTGTTCAATGTCACATGTGTTTTCACCCTTTTTCCTTTAAAATCAAGGACAAATTCGCATGGTATTCCAAAGATTTTTCACTAATAATACCTCGCCCAATGATGTTACTCATTTTTTTTGTCTTTTCATTCTTTCTATACATGGCTTCTTTTGACACGTAAAATTAGCCTTTCAATGTGCAGACCAATCTTATGAGAACTGGAAATGGAAAACCTAAAATGTTGAACAGGACCAAAACTGGAAAAAAACAAATCCTTTAACCAGCCCAGAATTGCCGATGCCAAAAATCCTGAACATGACTAAACCTGGAAAAAACCTGGATGAAAATGAAACATTGATGAGAAGTGAATTGGTTGTAAATCTTAACACATTTCAACATTTCAAATCTTGACAATGCTTGGCAATCTAATGTGCTAAGTGAAAATGTAGAAATAATCATCTGTCATCTGCAAGGTCTGAAGACCATACTTGTGAAGTTCAAAAACTGTCAAGTGATCGAATGTGTTCATAAAATTGCTATAAAAAATGACACATAGAAATGACGAAATCGATTCCCAGCTCCTCTCCTATTCTTGCCATCTATAACATGATCCAACCACACACAGTGGAATACAAATTTTAACAAAAAATAATGGCCATTTTCAGCGAACTTTGTGAAGTTCTTATTAAACCATTTTGTTTATTCATTCACAACTTCCTTTTGAAATCAGAAACAAATGATGAAAACTTGAAAAAGAGTAGGTCTAACCTGAGCAGCCACTCTACACTGGTTGTAAAGTCCTTTTCTACCCCAATCTCCAGCTACCAAAAAATTAAGTGAATCTCCAGCTTTCTTTGCAGATCGAACGTGTTGGAGAGAAGAGTGGGATTTCTGTGTTAAAGAGCAGAGGAAGATTAAAATGAAATAAACCTTTGCCCATGTCCATCCTTCAGTCCTCTGCATCTGCAAATTAGGGTTACTCCTACCAAAGCTTTCCAGTTAGTGGCCAAAGCAATTTAATGTTCCTCACAGGCCCACAGTGAAATATCAACGGGTCGAAAGTGACCTTAGACACAATTAAAGCAACAGACAAATTATACAAAATAGAACCAACTCCAAAAGTTGAGGTCAAGGTTATTTTACAATGCAAGACAACTGCATTGCATGGGACTTGCCTTCAATTCCGGCATGTGCTTCCCAAGGGATTTTTCAGTTTGTACAGATACTTTTCCCTGTCAGTGGGTTCTCGATATCCCAACCCACCTGGAACATTTGAGCTACAAAACTTGTCAATAAAACTCTAACAAAAAGTTAGAACCCCAACTAACAACACTAGGACAACCAGCGCCCAAGAGTAAAATTAAAAATACCTCTACGTCCTCAAACGTCCATCGATTGAAAAGTTTTACTTCGGGCTGTGGTAAAACGACCGCCATGGTTTCTCCTTCTACTCCTCTGTGCACCTTAGCTTCTGCGAGAATAAAAACTGCGTAACAAAGCCCTCACCGCGATAACAAAACCTTGAGCTCCCAAGTTTTTCGAAACCCTCAGATATAGTTGAAGCCCTCACCTCGATACCCACATGGCTAAACCCAAACTGAAAGCCACATTTGAAGTTGATATTTGTCGCACCAGCCAGGCCAACAGAACCGTGCGGGATCCAGCGCGATCAGGCATTGCGGATGGGCTCCTGCGACTCTTTTTTGCCCTTAGGCATGTTGCAGTGGTGAGGCTAGGATTCAGGTAGAGCCGCGAAGCTACAGAGCAGTCAGGGCACACAAAAATGCTGCGACTCTTTTTTGCCCTTAGGCGTGTTGTAGTGGTGCGACTAGGAGTCAGGCAGAGCCGCAAAGCTACAGAGGTAAAAGGGCACAGAAAAATGAAAAGAAAAATAACAGCTGGTAACAGGGCCAAATGGAGGATTTTAATTGGTTGGAGGAAGTGTCACATGTCCAAATTTTACTGGCTGGAAGGGCGATAAGAAAGGCTTCTCATTAGCTGGGGTGAACAGTGTTTGCTCACCCCAAGCCAACAAAGAGAATGCCTCCGGCGTAAAAAGGCACAAACAAAACAAAACAAAAAACCCTAAAACTATTTCCGAATCTTGCTTATCCCTTGAGAGTGAGGGAATCAGTCACAGCCACTACCCTCCTAGTAAAGTAGTTCCAAAATTAATTTGTTATAGGCTTGGAATTAATGAATGCCAATCTCATACATATATTACATTTTATGGGTACAATAAAGTCGTGAATTGTCTGCCATGCCATTTTGTAATGATCATTTTCCAGCCTTGTCCCGTCATATATGTCTAGCATACTTCACATTTAATGTTATTAAATGATTGTTTTCTTCTATCTCCTTTTGTTATAACTTTCAGTGTAAATAATTGGAAGTCAAGATAAAGATTCAGCGTTATATACAAACTAAAATGCAGATGATGCTTTCCCTGCGGGGAACAGGCGAAGACATATGCAGATGATAACCATCTTTTATATATTTATATATAACTGTGGGCACCTCAGTCTTGAACCGGGAAACATAAAAATATTTTTTGCATGTAATTTTATAAGTGGAGGCCGGAACCACCGACTTGTCATTTGTGAACGTAAAATATTCCTTTGGAAATCGACACCATTAGATTCTTCTTGTAAGTTCACGCCATTGGGTTTCGCATGACATTATAAAAGAATAAACTAGCAATTGCACCAGAGGCGCAAAGGAACGCCGGGAGGTGGAGCGACTATGGAAGGGAAGTGTCTTGATGTGCTACATGTGGGAAGCAAGTCCAATTATAGCAAATTAGCAGGGCCTCCTCTGTATGCCCCCATCTGGATAAACAAGTATGCGGCAGTCCCATATGGGCGAAACACCCTCTTGTTCGGATCTTCTTCCACATGAATTAACTCAGTGCTTCTATTGGTGCTGTTCATGGCTATGCTGATATTATGAATAATACTGGACTTTACCATCTGCTTTACCTTTGTTGCTCTGAATTTGAAACTAAATGCACCCGCCTTCGAATCTGCCTCAAGAAATTATCCTCCTATGAATTTACAAGAGAAGAAATCGTGTCGGTGTAATATACCTTAAAAGAAAAATTAATAATAAGGCTGCTACCGTAATAAATTCCAGAAAATCATGTCAAACCTTCTCAATTGAAAATGAATCATAAATACCATTTAAATGATTAATGGCAAAAAACCCCATTCAAATAAACCCTCACAATAACTTTAAACATAACCCAGTTATTCATTATTTTATTGACCGGCTCACGCAGTCATTACAGCTGCATAATGGAGAGGTTTTTAAGCAAATAACAAGACATTCAATTGATGCGCCTTGGCAAAACTTCAACTTAAAATAAAATAACTGAACCAACTAGGGTGATCAGGGAGATCACCGAAATTGGGTTTGCCCCCTAGGGTGAAATCGAGTTTCACCGAAGAGTGGCTGAGGGTCTCACCTGAAACCCCACAACTTGAAAACTCGCTTGAGCTCTCAAAATATCAAAGAAGAGAAGATCAAATTCCATGTCTTGCTCTCGTTCCTCCTTCCCTTTTTATAGATGGTTACTTGGAAAAACCATGGGAAAATACCTAGGGTCAAAACAACCAAAGGGAAAACCAGGGGCAAATACCTGGGGTCAAAACAACCAAAAAGGAAAAACCATGGGCCAGTGCCACTTATTTACTATTTTATTTATTAGTCTTCTACCATTAAGACTTGGTCCAACCGGTTAAACGGTTGGGAATATTACAGTTCGCCCTGCCCAAAATTGCTTGTCCTCAAGCAATTTCAATGTTGGATGTTGCAATATGCTTTCTCCTTCCCAAGTGGCATCCTCGACGGGTAGACCTTTCCATCGTACCAAATATTCGCGGATGATTCTGCTTCGAAGCTTCCTTCCTCGAACCTCCAACACCTCCTCAGGAACCAGTTGAAGATGGCCCTCTTCATCTAATGGTGGTAATTCTGGTGATGATTTTATGTTTGATCCTAATGCCAACAATTCTTTTATTGCCTTTTCTATCTCATCCTTGTACACTTTGGGGTGCTGATAAGGGGTAGTGATGACAACTTGGACCCCTTCTTCTAGTTCGATGATGTGCTCAAATCCCCTATCAGGGGGACGTCCTGGGGGAATATCTCCAAATACCTTCCGATATTTTTGCAATAGTGCCCTAATATGAAGTGAGTACTCCTTGTGTTGTTCTACTGGTTTCTTCTCCATGATTCGACACTCTACTACCCATACAATATCCCCCTGTCGGAGGTCTGCCTCCATCCGATTGGATGTCACAACCTTGGGAGGATATGCATGCATTCCTCTCAACTTCACCCTTTTACCATCTGGCCCTGTGAATGCGAGTTCCAAGTCTTGGTAGTTTACTGTATGAGTTCCGATAGAATATAGCCATTGTACCCCCAATACTACGTGAGAGTCTGGGCAATCTACAACAAAGAAATTATCTGTAACTTTGTAGTTTCCCAGTGCTAGGCTCATGTTAGGAACTATCTTAGTGCAGGACATGCGGTTGTGCTCTTTCTTTCCAGGAATCAACACTCTGAAGCCTTCAAATTCTTCAGTTGCTAGTCCCCTTCTGGCTACGAATTCTGCATCAATGAAGTTGTGGGAGGCCCCACCATCAATTAGCACAGTGACCTTTTGTCCTTGTATGGTGCCCCTAACCCGGAGGGTGTGATATCTTGGGACCCCTGTGAGAGAGGCAATGACTTCTTCCTGGACTTCTTCCTGTATTGCTCCCATGCTTTGTGATTCCCCTTGATCGAGCTCTAGATCCTCTTCCTCGTCTCCGCTTTCAGAAAATACTTCAATATAGTGGGCCTTCCCTTTAGTACACCGATGTCCCGGTGCCCAAGGTTCTTGACAAGAGAAGCATAGCCTTCTCCTTTTGAGATCTTTTCTGGTCTCATCATCCAGCTTCCCCTTACCAAATGGTTCATGTTGTTGCTGCTCGAATTCCTTACCTTTTTGAGGAATAGAGAATGTAGGTAGGAATCTATTCTTGGGTACTGCATCCTGCATATCCCTTGCACGGTTGATTGCATCTTGCAAGGTGGCGGGTTGGTAGGCCCTAACCCAACCTCGTAGGGCTTATGACAACCCTTCTATAAATAACATGACCAACCTAGTCATGGAGAGGTCGTTAACCATTACAGCAAGCCTCTGGAATTCTGCAACATAAGATTCAAGGTTCCCTGTCTATCGGAGCTGAGTTAGCTCACGGAAGTATATCTCAGGATCCTTCCTATCAAATCTTTCTATTAACCTCCGTGTGAATTCTGTATAAGAGATGATACTGGCATGTCCCAGAGTGGTCATACCATGTTGCCACCATTCATGTGCTTCTCCATCCAGATGAAGTGTGGCATACTTGATGGCATCCTTTTCCCGTATGGGATTGAGCTGGAAATATGTATCCAGTTTCTGTACCCATGACCGTGCTAAACACTTTGACGATCCATCAAAATAAGGAAGAGTTACCTTCCCCACAACTTTCTTCAGATCTACGTTTGACTGATAGCCCCCATATGTGGTTGCCTTCCTTTGTTGTTTGCTCCTCATATAGTAAAAGTCATTAATGCTCAGGGTTGCTTTCACGTTGGGAGGCAATGTATCATATTCTTTCATCCAGGCAGTAACTGTCTTTGCAATAGGTGAATGGCAGTCTTGCTCCCTGGAGAAGTCATCCAAAAATGGAGGCATGGTTGGCCGACTAAAAGGGCTGCTTCGAGTATTGATATACTCCTGCGATGGACCATCCCCACCTGAATGGGAGCCTCCTTCCCCATTATTGCTTTGCACATTAGGTTGCCCATTCTGCGTTCTAAGGAGTTTTATGATGGTGTCTTGAGCGTCAGCGATCTTTTGTAAAACAGCTTCAAGTTGGGTATTCTCGTGATCACCCATGGGTCTTTCTTCCCCTTCAGGTTTTCCTTGACTCCTAGCCCTTTTTCCTTCCCAATTAACAGTATGTGTCTTTTCTTGCTATGCAACGTCCCATAATTTGTTAAAGATATGGATAGATACCAACATGACTACCTTAATAAACATGACTACCTTAAAAAAATTAATAATAGGGGTACGCTACGTAATAAATTCCGAGAAAATCATGTCAGAAACCTAAAATTGAAAATGAATCTGTAAATACCATTTAAATGATTAATAGCAATAAACCCATATAAATAAACCCTCACAATAACTTTAAACATAACCCGATTATCCATTGTTTTATTCGTGGCTCACGCAGTCAAATTTACGATTACTGTAATGGAAAGTTTTAGAAAGCAAATAACAAGACATTCAATTGATGCGCCTTGGCAAAACTTCAACTTAAAATAAAATAACTAAACCAACTAGGGTGATCAGGGAGATCACCGAAATTGGGTTTGCCCCCTAGGGTGAAATCGAGTTTCACCGAAGAGTGGTTGAGGGTCTCACCTGAAACCCCACAACTTGAAAACTCGCTTGAGCTCTCAAAATATCAAAGAAGAGAAGATCAAATTCCATGTCTTGCTCTCGTTCCTCCTTCCCTTTTTATAGATGGCTACTTGGAAAAACCATGGGAAAATACCTAGGGTCAAAACAACCAAAGGGAAAACTAGGGGCAAATACCTGGGGTCAAAACAACCAAAAAGGAAAAACCATGGGCCAGTGCCACTTATTTACTATTTTATTTATTAGTCTTCTACCATTAAGACTTGGTCCAACCGGTTAAACGGTTGGGAATATTACAGTTGGCCAAATGGCATAAATTCTGATTTGAGAGATCTGACCATCTGTTAATTGGACACCAACACATTTAAGGTGAAACAGAGGAACAATGATGCTTATGAAGGCTAATTGATTTGGGGTTTTCTATCCATCTTATAAGTCTGCCGTATTAATAATGGGTTTGATCCAATCTAATAATGGGTTTGATGGAGCTTCCTCATTACGAAGTACATCGACTTCTACATATTAATAAGGTTGTTGTTCATGCTTTACAAAGTACATCGACTTCTATCATTGCAGCCTCTCGATACTTTTGTAATCCACGGATAATTTTAATGGCCACGAGATCTTTTGATTTTCGATCCCAACACTCCAACACTTGACCAAATGTTCCTGTAATCATTGCTAATGTTACCATCAAAATAAAATCCATCCATCTCACCGGTCAAGAATCCAAAACCAAACAAACAAGAGAATACGCATTGGAGAAAAAAGAATCTTGTGAATGTCCAAAAACCAGAAAATGCAGCATGCTGCCCCTTATTGAGAGTGTCGATGACCCAACCTTCTAACAAGAAACGCATCTACATGTTAACCCTGGAGACTCTTAATGTCCCAGCGATCTACAACCTATCAAGAAGAGGGATTTGATGTCACACTAAGTGTGGCAAACCCATCCCAACTTAACAGGCATGACCCACACCTCTGGAGGCTTCGGCCCCGACTTAGGCGGCATGACAACCCCAGCCCGACTCAAGAGACATGACAGCCCAAGTCCAACTTAACAGGCATGACCATGAGCTCCTGAATGTCTAAAAATCTAAAAATGATACTACTTGTTGCCCCTTTAGACTCTTGATGTCCCATCCATCTATCAGAAAATACATCTACATGTAAACCCTTGACCATTGAGACTAATGTCCAAGCAATCTACCAACTATCAAGAAGTGGGATTTGAATGTGACAACCCCAGACCGTCTTAACAGGCATGGCCCATATGGTGAGAACAAATCACATCTTTGGAGACTTCGTCCTGACATAACAGGCATGACAACCCGAGCCCAACTTAACAAGCATGACTTATGAGGTGAGAACAAGCCACATCTTTTGAGACTTGAACTCCTGGTGGGTCAATAACAACAACCAACTTTCACCGACCTAGGAAACACATGTGACATGTTCAATAATAAGGGAAAATAACAAGAAATGTAGATCCCCTACAATTCTTATCTTCACCCATCTTACTGAAAATAAGCACTAAATTTCCAGTAGGCGAACATAACAGTAAGCTGCCGAAGAAGCATTGACACTTCAAGACTAGTTGCCATATGTTCTGAGATGTAAGTAGACTAGCTGTTTACTGTAGAGATGTAAATTAATGAGGGTGGCCAACGAGTTACTTAACTTAAATCTTAGCTATGTCAACTACGTATGCATCCTTTGTCCTTGTATCATTATATTGGAGATGCGATAAACAAGAGAGCAACTATATAGTAGGTTAATGTTATCAGTAGCAAGAATCTCTTCCATTCTTCTTGTACTATACCTATTATCCGTGTACTAGTTTGATTATTAAGTTCGTAACTTAATAATCGAGAACATTTTGCTATTTTGAACCCATATTTCTTAAGAGGGTCAGAAGGATAGGTTTCCCTCTATTCCATTTCCTGGCAGATATGTTGTGAAGTCATTTGAAATAGTCTGCAAATTTACGTCCATAAATTACTCAATTTCATCATTGTTCTTACTTGTAGAATCTAGCAGATATATGGAATACAGAGAATGGTGTCCATGTTGAGAAAAATCACTCAATTGTTAGTAGTCACATCATATTTTTATCATGACACTTTGTTAGTCTAGAGGATCTTATCATTTTAATGTTAGAAAATTCATGGGGCAACGATAGTAAGACTGTGGATAGCTCTTGTACAGGCCCATGTAAAATACCCACATTTCTGCTGCACAAACAAACTGAGTTAGATGCATGGTTGTCATAAAGAAGTAAGAACAAGAGGCGGCTTTTCAGAAGCTAAATTGCTAGACCCATTGTTCTAAATGCATGGTCGTCATAAATAAGCAAAAATATGAGCCCACTTTTCCGAAGCCATATTTCCATAATTCAGTACTTAGTGTCACAGACATAAAAGCGAAGAGATTGCAGCAGAGCTCAACAGTTCGAATATTAAAGAATGTAAGCAAGTTGACAATTTTTTACTATCCAAATTAGGAATCCATCAACCTAGAAATAGTTAAACCATCATTAAAATCTTTGCAAGTCAACCCACCAACTACAAAGTTATAAACATCCAAACTTGAGCGTTTTGCAAAATCATATGGGCAACAAGGCAACTTCTTAATCATAATCAGTTTTTGGCAGAAATGCAAACTATACCTATAATCCAGCTATAACAAAATATATAAAGTCTAGCATACCCTTTCTAGTCCACCACGAGCAGTTACTTCTCTGTATAACAAATGAAGATCCAGAACCTTCCCTCCTATTTTTGGGATTCTGCACATTGAAAAGATAACAATGTGAAAAGTAAAAATAGATGTAAAAAAAAGTTGTATAGATTAATTTTAACCTTCAATATTTTAAGCAGCCCTTTTGAAATCTTCTAGATATTGAAAGGATCTAGGGTTAATCTAATAACTTTAGCCTCAGAAAACAAAAAAATTATTAGTGTGTCTGATAATACAATTGAATATTTCATCACTACCAACATCAAAAAAGGGTTTTAGAATTGTAGTGATTTGTGCATGCCCATCTTAATAACAATCTTTTCGACAATTATGACATTGCATATATATAGTTTCTACATAATATAATTTATGAAATATATATATATATATATATATATATATATATATATATATAAAGAACATAAAATATGTAGGTCTTTATAGTAAATGTTTTAGACAATTCGGAAGTTGCACATAGTTTCTACATAATATTTTTTTGTGAATTCATAAAGATTAGCAAAGAAGTAAAGTATTAAGTAGTCAAAAATTGTGAATCTAGTTAATTAGGTTTACTTTGAGTGTTCAATTTTCATAAAGGACATATTAAGCTCATAGTAAGTATATTGTTATAACAACTTCAAGCCTTATTGTTATACATCTTTAAACCTTGACGATATTTGACTCTTTTGTTATACAACTTTGAACCTTTAAGAGATTTTACTCTTTTGCTATACAACTTTAAACCTTGAAGATATTTTACTCTTGCGAATAGTGAAATTCTTTGTTACATGGAAAAGAAATTTTGAATCTACCTTTTTTTCCTCTTTGAAAGTAGCTTAGCTTAAAGCTGGTTATGTTATATTTGAAGAGCAAATTAGCCAATCTTGTGAAGAGTATTGGTTCAGTTCAGGCACTTAAAAACACAGTGAGGAATTTTTTCTATTTTTGGCTTCCTACATTTATTTTAATTTTGTATCTATTTAAATTATAAGGGGAAATTTTATAGTAATGGACCATTTCAGGTTGCTTTAAAACTAGTGACTGTATTGTAAATATTTGTCTGAATGATCACGGTATGCAAACAAAAACTGGCATACACGAATTGGTAAGTGAAACGAATACCCAGGAAATAACCCAGTTTTGTGTATTTGGGTATAGGAAATTTTATGCTATATTGGAATCAAGAGGCGACACAGTTTCTGCCAGTGAAGATATTAATGATAAAAATTTGTCTAGCTCCACAACTCAAGCAGCTCTATCAAGGGACCAGAAATTTCAGCCATTAAAGATACATTATCTGTATGTTAGATAAATCTTGTCTGAGACAATATTAGGAAGGAATTATTTCAAAATAAATACAGAAATTACAATAGAGACATGTCCATAAGAATTGCAGAATCAGCTATAAACACACCAAATGTAATCACTTCCCTACAATTTCTGAAAAAAATATGACGAGCGTTCTTCTAAACAGAAAGATCACTGTCCTACAATTTCGTAGACTTCTCCACTCTAAAATCTAACGATATTTATGCCTATAAAATAAAATAGCCAGAAGTGACTTGCTTTGAAAAGTTTACCTACCCCTCATCTTCCCCATAAAGCTTGGGGTAAACTATTTGAGGAGATTGTGGGTTATTAGGGCAAATTGATTTATTTTTTGATATCGCGTGTCCCTTTTTCACGCAACGTGAAGCAATTCAAGACATAACCAGGAAGTTCAATCCTATTCAAATAATGAGTTAAAATATGTTAAATAATTTCTAGACCAAAGTATTGCATTATGTGAAATCTATCTCAGCGAATCATACACTTCAAAAGCCCATTTTTGCCTATGGGTTTTGGTTTGATTTTAAAGCAGAATAAATTCAGGCCCTTACCTGGTAGTTGATGCCAACAAAGACCAAAATCTCCCGAATCACTTGAACTCAAAAGTGGGCACCGGAGCGCTGGGCTGATCAAAACTCTCCAAAACCTCAGCCTTGCCACCACCACTACTATGCTGTGATTCTTCTTTCTTTTCCTCAAAAAACCCCTTGAATCCTCCAAACCAGGAGCTACTCTGCGTGGGGGCTTGAGCTGGCTCAACCCCAGGACCCCCACTATTGGCAGGGATGGGTCCATAGCCTTGAAACCCTGGAATGGGACCCTGCATATTAGGCACATCTTCAACCATGGGCGAAAACTGTTGCTGCGCACTGAAAACCCTATTCAGCGTAATCCCGACACCCTCTATCAAAGTAAGCAAAACACCGCCGAATATAGTGGACCTGGTAGCGGCCCTGGGTCCTCTCTTTGCCTGACGTACACCATCGAGCAATCGAAAGCCTAGAAGAGGCCGCCCCACACTGCGAAGCTTCTGCCAATGCGCAGGGCATTCAGCCTCACGACCTGCATGTCGCCAATAATCCGTTCACCCTTGGGCGAATTGGTCGTCACTGCGCCATGGTGGTGAGCCAGTCCGGGAGCCCTCTTCTTTGGGTTTTATAATGGAAGAGGCAGACCGACTACTGTGTGAACCAGAGGTGGAGGGTTCTGTCCCAACTAAGAAAGGGAAATTCTCCCCTTAATTTGTACTTACGATACCAAAATCTTTCCCAGTAAATATCAGTGTTGGCTGGACCTACACACACACCTGTTTTTCATTTTCCAGGAGGATGCAAAACTGTTTAACCATGTTTCATGAAAGCTTGAATACTAGGGAATGAAAACACCGTCCTCTAAAATATAACAAGTAGATCTACAAGAAAACAGATCAAGATAATCTCAAATAGAAAACTAACCCACTGCTTCTGCTGGTGCTATTCATGGCTATGCTGGTATGCACCCGCCTTCGAATCTAGCTATGTCAAGATGACGAGGGACAACAGTTACTGTGACTCCTTGCAATCTCCATGCTGGTAGGGACAAAAGTTACTGTGGCTTATGGAAATCTCCACCCTACTCTCTAGTTTTTCCCCTTTTCTTATGGGCTCCCGCCGGAAAATAGTTACTGTGGCTTATGGCAATCTCGACGCTACTCTCCAGTTTTCCCCTTTGGTTATGGGCTCCTGCCATGGCAATCACCACAATGCTCCAGTTTCCCCCTTTGATTATGGCGAAGGGCTCCCGCCATGGCAATCTCCACGATGCTCTCCAGTTTCCTCCTTTGATTATGGGCGTATGGCAATATCGCTCTCCAATTTTCCTCTGCAACCAGCTCGCTCCGGGTCAATTGAGCGAGTAGCAACCAGTTTTGGGGCTCCCGTCAAATCAATTAAGCGAGTAGCATTTTTCCAAAGGGATATGGAAACTTGAGTGTATTGCACAAATTATTGAACGACTATAAGAAAATACATGTAAACCACTTGAAAAATAGTTTGAAACAAAACAACTTTATTTCGTACAAAATATATAAAGGTGGTTAGAGTTGCAACGAATTAGATTTTTTCATGTTGCATTTTTTATATTTATTACTATGACGAAGGTTAATGCATATTTAATATTATTTTTTATATTTATTACTCTGATAAAGCTTAATGCATATTTAATATTAAGATTTATGTGTAAGGAGTGAAAATATGGTTAGGAGGATGTTTTTCTTTCTTATTTTTATCATTAAAGTTTAGGGTGACATCAGATCCATAATCATCAATAAAGGAAATATATGCAATATTGAGAGATTATGTTGGGATGAAGATATTTTTGACAAATGGTGGTGTGCTTATTATTTGGGATCATTTTCATTAATGGTTTTTCTATTGGGATTTTATTTATATTTTCACTTATAGAATGGTAAGTTTATATTTTAAGCACAAGACAACCAAGATAAAGTGATGAGTGACATTGATTTTCATCATCTATAGTTCATGCAATATATCACAAAAAAATGCCATTTTCATAGTTCATGTAATATATCACAAAAAATTCCATTTGTGTGTTCACCCACTTCTTTAATGATTTTGCATAGAAAAACATAAAATATTGACAATTGGTTGCCATAATATATATGTAAAGGATCTATTATACATGTAAATATGTAGGTCGTTTTTAAAGACCTAACTATATGGAAGAGCCCATTTACCTTTTGGCCTAAAATACTTATTGAAGAAAATTTCGATATGGATGCCCATGACTATGGACTACTTCCATTTGGTACAAGATTTAATATCTACACTATTACAAAATTGGGTTTTAATTTAGTTTAGTCTATGTTGGGATGCATGTTTCATCATATCATAGGAGAAACTGCTAAGAAAATGAGGGTAGAAGGCAGAGATCTCAAACCAAATCCAAGGTTTGTTAATTTCATGGTCTCTCATTTGGATTCTATTTCCATTACTCAATTGCATACTCATATTAATAAATGAAAACCACTAAACTAACATGATAATGTATTTGGAATTTACTTGCAAGAAAAAAACTTTTGGTTTGCCCCTTTTGAAAGTAGATTTCTTTCTCTAGACTAGCCCGACTTAACCAAAAAATAAATGTATAATTTCAATGTGAATATGATAATATCCAACCTCAATTTAATTTTTTCTCTTTATATGGTGTCACTTGTGTAATTTGAATTGATATATTAAATTTATTGAAGTGTCTTTACTAATCCTAATAGGTAGAACTAGTGGATTGCTATTCCAATATGAACAAATATCATTCCACTATGGAGATTTAAATATTTATAAGTCGTTAGTAAAACTTAGTGTTTGATATTTTTCTCAAGAAAAGAACCTATTGAAAAAAATGGAAAAACAAAATGCATTGAGGTATAAAACAATTTCCATGCACACCATAGAACTAAGCTACTTCAATAATATTTGTCCTCGTGTCATTGATAAAATTTCCCCTTATTAACTAATTGATATTGTGATTGTTAACTTATTTGATAAATTGGAATATATCATCCACTAATTATACATGCTTTTTATTTCAATGTTTTTAATAATAAAGTGTCAAAGGTTTAGTTAAGAGCTATAGGAAATAAGGATTAATTCAATTGGTAAATGCTCTTGTAAAAGAGTTCATAGAGCTCTCAATACAAAATCTTATTAATTATTTTAGGGTTACTAGTTGGTATTTTAGTTTCTAGTTATTATTGTGCTCCATTTGAAGACAAAGAAAGGTAAACCTATGGGGATTGAAAATGTAGCAGCCTCCCTTAGAACTTTTAATACATTCGTGAGTGAGGGAAAATATTCTTTGAAAAATGATATAAACAATAGTCCATTTACTAAGTAATAGATAAATATTAATAATATATAAGATATATATGATAAATATAATGGAGCAATTTGTAACACCCACTCCCCAACCATTTTATGTACCAATGCATCGAGTAATGGCATGTCACCGACCCAATTTCCTTATATCAAGTGACATCATAATAAATAGATGCAAATTTCAGTTATACAGCTAACATCGCTGGCACTCTACAATCCTGCCTATATGTTCACCAAAGTAGATAACACTACCAAAAAATACCTTATGTAGTAGTGTCTGAAAAAACTTTGATAAAATATGTAAACAAGGAAAATTATTGTCACTTATAAATTATAGACCCCACGCAATGTAGATCGTCACCATCTCAATCCACTAGGACACCCCTTCAAATACAATAGATTGTCGAATCATCATCGTCCAATATCCTTAAAAAAATCTCATCAAGCACACAATCAACAAAGATTTTCAATGACAACGCAAACCATTAATGGATTGTCCCTCGTATAGTTAATAAACAACTTGGAAAATAAATATCACCCTAGACCAATTAATGACCCCAAGAGACTCCTTTGTGATCAAATTCAAAATTCAAATTTGTTTCCAACTCCACCAACCAAAATGAATGCACTTACATAGCAGTAAAGATCCTCGGAAATCCCCCGATCAACCAATCCCAAACCAAAGAGGAGCATGAAGATCCACAGGAGAAAAGGTTCGAAAGAAATACCACATAAAACAACCAGCTAGTGCATCTCAAATAGACCACAAAGAAGACCAACAGGTAGTAGCTAAGATCCTCGGAAATCCCCCGATCGACCAATCCCAAACCAAAGAAGGAGCAGGAAGATCCATAGGAGCAAAGGTTCAGAATAAAGACCACATAAACAACCAGCCAGTGCGTCTCAGATAGACCACAGAGTAAACCAATAGCTAGAATGGAAAACAAATTGTTATTAGTGTACCTTAAAACAAAAAACTAGTAGAGATACTTGAGATCATCCAGAAGCAACATAAAAACTGAATCTAGCTCAGATAATTATGCTTAGACATATTACACCCAACAACACTAGCAACTACACCAACGAAGGCTACATTTAATCCATCTACCTCCACACCTCCAGCCAAAATTAGTACCCTTGTGAATTTTGTGACCAATGCTTCCATAATCCAATCTTTTATCCTTAGTGTTTTCTTCTCGAAAAATTTGTCGTAGATATTTTGAAGTGGGCATATTGTCTACTAACGGATATTCTGTAATTTTCCTCCACCATCCTTCTAGAAATTATGGTGTATATTTACAACTACTCATGAAGTTTTAATCAAAATCTCATCAACTACTAATCACTAGTTAAAATCAAATCATCAACATATAAGGCAATAATAAGGTATTTACCTTCTACCAAGATGTGATCGAGGTTTTCATCTAATTCACTTATGGTGAAGCCCAAACCAGTGATATAATTATCGATCTTGGTGTACCAAGCACGAGGTACTTGTTTGAGACTGTACAATGCTTGTTTGAGTCTGTACACATGAGACTCCTGATCAAATGTCTCAAGAACTTTTGGTTGCTCGATGTACACCTCCTCCTCAATAACCCCATTGAGAAATGTTGTTTTTACATCCATCACGTGGATCTTCCACCCCATCTGCGTAGCCAGAGCAAGAATTGATCTAATGGATGAGTACCTTGCTATATGAGAAAAGGTCTCCTCATAGTCAATATCCTCAACTCGAGAGTACCCCTTGGCAACAAATATGGCCTTATACTTCTCTATGCTTCTGTCTGCTACTAGCTTCACCTTGAAGATCCATCTTGAACCCACTCTTGATTTATATGATGGTCTTGGGACCACTTCCCAAACGTTTTTCTTTACAATGGATTTGTATTCCTCCACCATTGCATCAACCCATATAGGTTGCTCTATTTCTTCATCGAAATAGGATGGCTTAGTCTCTATAAGCTCAGCCATAAGAGCCATGTAGCCAGTGTGCCTCTCAGGTGACCTCGTTTGCCTGTGCAAATTTGAAGGAGCTCCCACATTCTCCCTCGCATCCTGCACAAGTATATCAGCTTCCCTAGTTCTTTTTCTACCTTCTTTGGATGGTTTTTCTTGAGTGAATGTCTCCACTCTCTGCTCCTCAATATATTTGTTGCTCCAACACTTCCTGAGGCTCCTCCTTTGGAGCTAAAAGCTACTCTTATGGTGGGATCTAAAGATCCCTCTCAAGAGAGCACCACATCGCGTTCTCCTCATTAAACTTTCCATCCCTTCACACAACTATCATTATGAGGGATGGAAAGTACACATGATAGTTGTGGGGAGTTTCTGTGTAACCCATAAAACTCAGGTATCAGAGCTATCGTTTGTTGAGGGTATTTTCCCCAACATTCAACACATGAATATTGAATATTGTAATTATCTGATCACCACATCGGATCCCTCTCAAGAGAGCACCACATCGTGTTCTCCTCATTAAACTTTACATCCCTTCACACAACTATCATTATGAGGGATGGAAAGTACAAAAAATAGTTGTGAGGAGTTTCTGTGTAACCCATAAACACAACGTATTTGTTTTTTTAGTTCTCCAACCATGGAAGTGTAAGCTCAAATATAGCTCCATGGCTGCAGAGTTCTACATCAGCAACAGATGGACTTTTTATAATATATCACAAAGAATTTGATTGAAGAGAGGCCTTGGATTGAAAATGAGATTTTTATCATACGATTGCCCTTCTAGCTCAAACAAATGGGCATGAAAACTCTGCAGTAGGTCATAAGTCAGCTTTATTTGATCCTAAAAGGCTTTACTATGATGGTCCTGCATATTTTATTTGAGCTTGAAGGATCCAATGCCTTTTGAGTGAGGTAACATTATGATTCGTATTTAGTTCATGCTCATGTCCTAAGTGTCATTATTAAAATCGGGGGAATATCCTTGGTTGTGGCCTAGAAGATGCAGAAGTAGCAGTTGCAGGGCTTTTGGATGTTGTTCGTTGTCAGAAGATGTAAATTTGACAATTGAAAAATGAAATATTTTTTGACTTTATGGGGCTGATAGATCGGTTAAGACCTCTAATTTTACATAATTTCCCAGTTGAAATCCTGATGGAATACATATACTGAAAGTAATGTGACATCACACAACACCCTACAACCTTAACTGGAGAGACTCGTGCTCTAATGGGTGAGACCCATATTCAGATCCTATAAAAATACATGTTTAAGCATGAGTGAGAATACCAAAAAAATGGCCAATGCCTGTGTTTTAGATGTGGAAAATATCTATAAGGTGTTCATAACGGAAAATATCAAAAAAAAATTGGCAATACCTTGTGTTTTAGATGAAGAAAAGATATATAAGGCCTTCGGAATGAAGCTGTATATTTCTAAACTTCCTAGAAAATCTGTCAAAAGGGTATTATGGTTTAAATATTTTTCCTTTGATAGTGAGTTGTTTTGCATACCCTTTTTCATAGAAAAAGCACTTGCATACCCTTTTTCCTTTGACAGTGAGTTGTTCTGCATACCATTTTTCATAGAAAAAAGCACCCGTATCACTGTCTCAAATTTCTCTTGTCCAACCCTAAGTTAGGTTGGCTCTGAATTTGATTATGTAGTGCTTGTAAGTCAAGAAAATATTGCCTAAGTACTACTGACTAAAATTTCTCTTTTCTTGTCCAGCTACTGAGCTAAGTTAGGTTGGCTCTGAATTTGATTCTGTGGTGCTTCTAAGTCAAACTTTCCAGATGTGAGATCAACCAGTATTATTGGGTCAGAGATGCCCTCTAAGGATTCAGTTATTTATGTTAAAAATACAAAACACATTTATGGATGAAAAATCAACAAGAATATTGTGGAAGGAAAGGGCTTCTTTGACCGAGGGAGAGCCCATAAGAAGAGTGTCATCCACATATTATTGGTGGGTTGAAGGGGGTTAGAGGGGTAGAGATTTAAGCCAGGTATGCTTCCATAATAAGGTGGTTTCCTATAATGGATTTAATAAATTACAAGTAGAGCTTGTGCTAGTTGGAAGATCCATTTACAATTACAAGCATACATAACTTAACTAGTTGATTGAGAGGCAACGAGTAAACTTCTTGATCAGCCTGATATGTCAAACAAGTATGGATTTATTATGAAGTGATCATTTGCCATGGTTTAGGTTGTTGTTTGTATGGATGAAATACAAAAATGCTAGGGAGTGTGAGGGCCAAGTGTCAGCGAAACACAAGGGAGCACTAGTTTCAAATGCATGGAAATGGAGTATTAGCCAGTTCCAGGTGTGCTAAGAAGGGAGTGACACGGTATTCTAGGAAGTGCCAAGGCATGTTAGAGTGCTAGGGAAGCATGCAAAGATGTTCCAAGTGCCAAGGTGTGCCAATGTGTGCTAAGGAGTGTTAGGGAGTGCCAGGAAAACATAACAGAGCACTAGGTCAAAATGCACAAATGAATGAATAAGAGCGTGTGACAGGGAGCGTTAGCGAGTTCTAGGTGTCTCGAGGAGGGAGTAACATGGAATGATAGGTAGTGTTAAGTCATGTTATAGTATCACGACGACATGGATCCAAGATGTGCCAGGTACCAAGGTGTGCCAACATGCGCTAGGAAGTGTTAGGGACTGTCAGGGAAACACAAGGGAGCATTTACATTGAATTGCCAACATATATGGCTAGGAACATTTAAAAAATGTAAGGCTAATTTGATTTCATGAAGAAAAGAAACCATGCATATATGGCTAGGTTGAATTGCATCATGTGGAGTTTCCAAGAAGAGGCTCACACGCAAGGTGTGGGAATAAAGGTTTATTTTCTCTAAAATAGTATGATGCATAGAGAGGCTAAAATAAAAAATGATAAGGTGTATAAAAATAGCAAAAGGCCCTCAAGCAAGGCATCGCTTCCTAGGCTAGATTAGAGCTCTAGGCATCCTCCAATTTTGAGCAAAATACGATGGTGGAATTTCAAATAAATTGATGCCCTAACTATCACACCAAGAGGGAACCCTTGATGCTCCTTTGACTTGAGGATTTCTTGAAGGTTTGCACTTTGTATTTCATCATTCAAAACCTATTATCTTAACTATAAATGATCATTGGATGAGCCTTTACCACGATATATCTCCAAAACCTTAGTCTCTTATAGTATTTCTCTCAAAAAACAATTCATGGAAAGTCACCCTAGATTCTCCCAAAACTCATACTTTAATTGAATTTTTACTTGCCTCACTTTGAAGCCTAGTATAAACACGTCAATCACAAGAGAGGGATTTTGGAAGTTTTGATCTTAGGCATTCATCATTTTTTAATATTCCTAAACCCGAGGTCATCTTTCCCTCAAATATTTCTTGGAGAGTCCTTCTTTTGCTTCTAAAGTAGGGAACCTATTATCTAATCCTCTTATTTGAATGGGCATTGGAAATCACATTGTGCATCATTATTGGTCTCATCATTCTAGTAATTTCCCTATACCGAGACTCCTCCCATCAGTGAAAGTTCATAAAGAGCAGGGGAAATTGAATGAGGTGGCAATGGGTCTTAGAGGTTGTATTTGGAGCGGTTAGCAAGAAAAAGCATAATATGCCCAAGAATGTTAGCGTTGGAGCACCTATGATTTGGGATAAAGGATAAGGGGTTCTAGGAGTTAATGGGTTTAAGGGTTTAGGAGCAAGGGGTTAAGGGTAAAGGGTAAAGGGTTAAGGCTTATGGGATTTGAAGGTTAGGGGGTTTAAGGGTTATAGGTTAATGGATTAGTGGTTAAGGGATTTAGGGGTTAATATTAACCATCAAGGGCTTACATGTTAGGGGATTTAGGGGTTAAGTGCCTAAGGGTTATGTTATTTAGGTGTCAGAAGGTTAAGGGGTTAGGGGTTAATGAGTTTAGGGGTTAGGATTTATGGGTTAAGGGTCAAGCTTTAAGAGGATATGGGATTAGGGTTTATGGGGTTCAAGAATTCTAAGTTAGTGGTTAGGGGTTAAGGGGTGAATGGCTTTGGGTTTAAGGGATCAAGGGGTTAATTTGTTATGAGTTATGGGCGTAGGGATTAAGGGATTGTGGCTTCGAGGTTAAAGGGATAGGGACTTTAGTGGTTATGGGTTAAGTGCGTATGGGTTGTGATAATGTGGCCCCTAATCCCCTTGTCACAACTATTGGGGGTTCCCCTATCAATTTCTCTCATTACCTTACCTATAGGTTCCTTATTCCCTATGCCATAAGGCCCTAAGGCTCCTTCTCATTCTCTAATGTTAGGATTGTAGATCTCAGTAAACCATGCTCGAACCTCTCACTTCTACCCATCCATGCTACCCTTATGTCCCCTTGCCCCGCTCAATAAACCAAAAGACCCCCCTCCCCCAAAATTCATGAGAATTGAACATTTGGAGGTGATCATTTAACAACAAATTCACAACTACTCCATTTATAATGGTGTCTTGGAGCTATTAGATGTCATTTCATTGAGCTACAGTGATAGGTGAGAGCTATGCATAGCTCACTAAAGGTGTATCAAGAGACTATTAGTCTATTGGATATAGAATTTGACTCTTTTTTGTAACTTAGCGAAATGGAAAAGATGTGGAGACAATCTCCATTCTTCTTCTTTCACTGGGCCATGTAAAATAAATGAAGCAAATAGTCTCAACCCCTTGGAGAAGGAAAGTTGAGAACAATAATTAGCATGAACAAACAAAGAATCCAATGATTTAAGCTTAGAGGGGTCTCCCTTTGTAAAAAAGCATCCATAAGCTTGTTAGAGTTAGTATGAATCTTTACTAGAGGTTGAGTAGTCTTCACATCACCAACCACATCCAATAGAAAGGTACCAACCCCTACGATAAAAATGATGTCTCCAAATAAGGTGTAGTTAATACCAATAATATCACCTTATGAATCTATTACAATATGATTTGGAAAGTACATTTCCATACATGTGTGAAAGAAAAAATCCATTTGGTTAGCAAAAGGAAGTCTTTTTTAAGACCTCCAGAAACCCCCTTGAAGGAGATAAGAAGGGTTTGAAACCATATAATACAAGTCGATCTATGAACCCTATTTCTGATGTTTTCTATGCATGTGTTTGTTCACTCGGTTTGACATGTGATAGACAATATATGAGGCCTTTTTTTCCACATATCATCTTCATTAGATATCATGTTGCTAAGAATGAAGTGTCTGGATTAGAGTTAAAGTTCCTATTTTAGTTTGTTGTCTTTTTTGTCTTTTAGAGTACAAATATTTCTGGTATATTGTGCTAAGGTAGTTTGGCTTTCAAATATTCAAGGAATATGTGAGCTAATTATATAAGAAAATATTGTAATATTTGAAATAACATGATGAACTATTTAGCACAATTTATGGTGTTGGATTGATTGAGGTGTTTATTTTTGGATGGATGGATGTACATCTCTTTAGCCAATAGACAAAAATCATTAAGCATTGTTGCAAGTATGTTATTGACATGTTGAAGTGCCATTTAGACTTAGAGGTAGAAGATTTAGACTTGTATGTTTTCACCTATCCGGGTGTGATGATACCTTGTGGAGGTAAGCAAAATTTCCATTTTTTAAACTTTTGGATATATTCTATATGCTCTTGAGAGAATTTCAACCTTTTAAATAAAACTACAAACAAATGTACATTCATGCAATAATTACTAATTGATTTGGGGGTGACTCAACAAATTGTAGCATGTTGGCTTGTTGAATTTGTTAGCAAGTTAATTAGGGCTTGATAAATTTGTAAGCTTCAGTGGGATTTATTGCGGTTCTATGTGTTTTAGAGAAGCAAGTTTGGAGTGGTGGTTGTGCTTCCTTTATTGAATTTGATTTCTTTGGTTCTTCTTCTTGTGCATGCCCACTGTGGTATATTCTCGTTAGTGGTTAAGGGGTTAGGGATTGGGGGCTTAAGGGTTAGGGGCATAATGAATTAGTATTTAAGGGATTAGGGATTAGGGTTAGGGGAATAATGAGTTAGTGGTTAAGGGGTTACGGATTGGGGGGTTAGGGGTTAAGGGATTTAGGCACATTTAGGGGTTAGAGGAATAATGAGTTATTGGTTAAGGGATTAGGGATTGGGGGCTTAGGTGTTAGGGGATTTAGGCGCAGTTAGGGGTTAGGTGAATAATGAGCTAGTGGTTAAGGGATTAGGGATTAGGGGCTTAGGGCTTAGTGGATTTAGCAGTTAAGGATTTTAGGGGTTAGGGGTGAGGGGTTAATGGGTTAATGGTTAAGCATTAACTGTTTAGGGGTTTAGGGGTTTAGGTGTTAGTGGTTTATGGGTTTAAGGGTTTAGAGGTTTAGGGTTTAGGGGTTAAATGGGTTAGGGTTTTAGGGGTTTAGGGGGTTAAATGGGTTAGGGGTTGGGAATTAGGGCTTAAGGGGTTAGGGGTTAAGGGTTAGACGTTTAGGGTTTACGGGGTTAAATGGGTTTAGGGGTTTAGAGGTTTATGGGGTTAGGGGATTTAGCAGTTAAGAATTTTAAGGGTTAGGGGTTAGGGGTTAAGGGGTTAATGGGTTAGAGGTTTAGGGGGTTAAATGGGTTAGGGGTTAAGAGGTTTAGGGGGTTAGGGGATTTAGCAATTAAGTATTTTAGGGGTTAGGGGTTAGGGTTTGGGGGTTAAATGGGTTAGGGTTTTAGGGGTTTAGGGGGTTAAATGGGTTAGGGGTCGGGAATTAGAGTTTAAGGGGTTAGGGGTTAAGGGTTTAGGGGGTTAAATGGGTTAGGGGTTTAACGTTTAGGGGGTTAAATGGGTGAGGGGTTATATTCATGTCTTAGGTGAAAAAGGCACAATCTAACTTGGTCAAGTTGTTATATTCAAGGCAAGACTTGGGTGGGTTCCCAGGTTCCAAAAAAGTAAGGGTAATTGTGAGGGCATGATAACTAAGGAGTGTCAATGCGTGCCAAGGAATGAAAAGGCATGCTAACACATGCCAGAAAGTGTCAATGGATGTTGAGGACTGTTAGGGAGTGCCAGGACATTGCAAGAGAGAACTAGGTCAAAATGCATGGAAATGAACGAATAAGAGTGTGTGCCAAGTAGTGTCAACGAATTCCAAGTGTCTCAAGGATAAAGTGTGTTAGGAGAAGGTTAGAATAAGACTTGTAGGAGGTAAGCCTATGGTTACATAAAGGTTTGGACAAAGTAGTTTCAGACAAAGGGAAACTTCGTTGGGCACAACATCAACTTTCCAATGACTTGGTTGGGTTCCCAAGTCACAAAAAAGCAAGGTTATCTATGACGACATGAAAACTAAAGAATACCAAGGTGTGTCAGGGAATTCCTAGAAGTACGAAGACATGTTAGGCAGTTTCAAGGCATGATAGGCATGCCAAGATGTGGCAGGTGTTAGGGTGTGGCATGAACACATGCTAGGGAGTGTGAGGGCCAAGTGTCAGCGAAACGCAAGGGGGCACTAGTTTAAAATGCATGGAAATGAAGTATAAGCCAGTTCCAGGTGTGTTAATAAGGGAGTGACACGGTATTATAGGAAGTGCCAAGGCATGTTAGAGTGCTAGTGAAGCATACAAAGTTGTTCCAAGTGCCTAGGTGTGCCAATGTGTGCTAAGGAGTGTTAGGGAGTGCCAGGAAAACATGACAGAGGTGCACTAGGTCAAACTTCATAAATGAATGAATAAGTGTGTGTGATAGGGAGTGTTAGTAAGTTCTAGGTGTCTCGAGGAGGGAGTGACACAGTATGATAGGCAATACTAAGTCATGTTATAGTGTTAGGGCAACATGCATCCAAGATTTTATATATTCACATATGAGATAGTCACAAGATGTCAACAAAATCACATACTTATCGAAATCCTCAACCAGTAATATGCTACATTGCTTCTTAATGTGCTTGCAACTAGGTAGGCATCAAAGACAATCATTGCAATGGGTTAAGGGGATCTAAGAGAGAATTATGTAAGGAGTTCCTTCTAGCTGGTAAAGGACATTGATATTACTATTGTTAAAGGGGGTGGCCTACAAGGATACATTGGTAGCTATTGTTGCAGGAACATAATTTCAACAATTTATTTCAAAATTTGTATTTGTCCTCCATAAGGTCTTAGAGATTTTTGGAAGAGGAAGTTGGTTTCCTTGTTGCCCTATAATTTTGTAGAATTTCTAATTTCATATTTGGGATAGGAAATTTTAGTAATTTTAGGCATAAATTAAGATGTTTTTTTATTTTGAAGGCCTCCTAGTCATTAGGAAATTTGAGTCTTATGATTATGATTACTTGTGGCATCCTATGTATTTTTCAAACTCCAATACACCAAGGAAAATATGTGGAGGACATTTGGGGGAAATGTGGTTGTCCATGAAATGTAGATCGGATTTGGGGAACTTGTAGCTATTTTCTTTGGACCCTACTAGTTCTTAGAGGTTGTATTTGGAGCAGTTAGCAGGAAAAAACATAATATGCCCAAGAATATTAGTGTTGGAGTAGTTATGGTTAAAACACGAGATTCAAAGTTCAAATCCCCTTGAGTTGCCAACCTAAAAATAATATTTTTTTATCTATTTATTTATTAAATTTTTAGAATGTGGTTTAATGAAAAAATAAAAATATAATATAAAAGAAATAAATATGACATGATTAAATTTCATGTGTTTGAATATCGATTTTCAAAAATAAAAAATATAATTTTATCCACTATCCACTCATGATATTTCAATGCAAACTTCCCAATGCTAATGATTTTGTCTTAATTGCTAACTATCTTAAATGGGTTTCGTCTTAATTGTCATTGTCTTAAGTCGCCATTGTCTTAAATATAAAGTTCTGTCTTAAATATTTTTGTCTCAAAGTGCTTTTGTCTTAAATCTAAAATTTTGTCTTAAATATTTTTATTGTATAGCAGTTGCATGTTTAACTTTCATACAAGTTAAGAATATTGGGAATACATGTAATATTGGGATAAATATGAAGGTCTAAATTGAGAAATTTAATAGCAGCAGTAATAACATGATGAAAATTTTGAATATATGCAACGAAAATGTCTGTAACAAGAACCACCATTCACTGTGGGAAAATGAATAGGGGAAGCTTACGAGAAACCGAATTTGTTAACTATGTCACATCTACCGAAAACTTACACTGAAAGGCAACGTCATTAAAATTTCCTTATAAGCAATTTCAATCCATCATGTCAACGAAAGAAAGAGTGAGATATACATCTTGTGTACAACAGACCGAATAATTTGAAAGTTACAAATCATTTCCTGTTTTCAGATCCAAGCGTGGAAGGTGTCCAAAGGCTTGTTTATGAGCTACATCCTTTTTAAACAATTTAATGAGAACTCTCTCCAACTTTCACAAGTAGAAAGGATATTATGTGTAACATTCAACTTACCATAAACTTACCATTGTAAATTAAATTTTTTTTATCATTATCGAAAATCCAATCAACATTTAAACATATGTACATATATGGTCCGGACTTTTATGTTTGCATTGTAAGCATCGTTCTTATTTTTATGAGTTTCAGTTCTACATCATGTGATCTACTGTACTACGGATTGTGTAACATAAGTTGTTGATCGATTTTCCATTATCCATCGTAGCACATATGATTAATGTTTCCACAGAACTATTAAGTGTTGTTCCACGGAACTATTAAGTGCTGGAATGATTGATTATCCACTCAGCATTCATAATTATCAAATTTCAACTTTGGAAAAAGGGGTTTGTTATCTATGGCCTATCTGCCCACCACATGGCTTGCCTATCTCCGTCGATTGTGACATGATCGAGCGGCTCAGAGGCCTAGGGTTTGTAATGACCCTCGGCGCTCTAACCGTTTATGTTCTCATTGTTTCTTTTTCGCGATGAGAGAGTTCTGGAGGCGGTGCTCCGCCATGGTTCCTTGTTGGGGTTTTCTAGGTCTTCTGAGGCGATAATGGCGTCGCTGCGGCCACAGGGCTTGCTTCGGGTCTCAGGTAACCATTTCCGAACAAACTTAATTTCCTCCTGCGTTCTCTTGCGGCCGGTTAAGTTTCTGTGTGAGTTTAACGACGGAACTGGTTATCAATCTACCCTGAAGCTCACGCGTTGCTTTTCAGCCGTTGCTCTCAGGTGTTCTTCGTTTTACTTTAATCTTTTTGTTTGGGGTTTTCGAACAGCGGTGGTCCGGTGCTGCGAAAGAATTACTCTCAGGGTTTGGTTACGACAGGTATTTTCCTCTGAAGAAATAATCTCGGCTCTATTCCAGAACTAACCCGTTCTACAGCAAGTTAACGAATTTATTAGTTCTTGTTTAGAAATTTCTTCCGCATCTCTAATGTTATCGTTCCTGTGACAGGTATTGCCATACCCCCTACCCAGCTCGGGTTCCCTGACATTATTTTTCCTAGCTCGCACACGGAATGGAAGTTAATCTCTGCATGCGTCTCACAAGTACTCCAATTTTCCAACAGGGTCAACTCCCTTAAACTTTCCTTGGCGGAATTTTTAGATGGTAGTTCGGCTGGGGTCCAGTTCAGGGTTGCGTGATAGGTTAATTTACTCTGTGCAGGATAGTTTCCTGGTTCAGGTTTCTTATAGCCATTGCGGCCTCGAGCCCTCTGTTGTGTAATTTATGTATACTCCTAGTGGAGCTATTCTGAAATGAACTCGTGGTTATGTTTACAGTTTCTGACAGTCTCTATTTTCTCTATTTGAACTAAGCTTCTTGCACAATGTAATTTGTACTACCGGTTATAATTATTATACAATTTCAGCGATGGTTCTACATTCTCAGTTAAACTTCGTTTGTATTTATATACCATGTGTTGACTGCCGTGAAGGCTATTTAATTTTTCTATAATCGTTTATCATGGTGACTGTAGTGGCTCTGCACTAGTCTTGGTTGGTTATGCAATACTGGTATTTCGGTTCATTGTTCACTGCTTGGTTCTAGTTCTTCGTTTCAAATGCAGTATTCTTCTTTTTCCTTTGCTACTGTTAGAAGAGTTTATACTCGAGCGTAGAGTCAATATTTCCCGTTAAAATTACTCTACGGAACTGTTATAATTAGCCAAGAAGATATGACAGTAAATAATTTTCAGGTGTTGCTACCAATTACCTCTTCCACAGAATTTAACCTGTCTCTGTATATGATATAATAGTGGAAAAGAAAACAAAAAAAATACTCAGTATCTGTTTACTCTACTGTCTACTGTAAAACTTATTTCTTTACTGTCTACTGTAAAATCTTATTTCTTTACTGTCTAATAGAATATAATACCCCTACTCTTCAAACCCTACCGTTTGTTAACAGACATTAAGACTCATCCCTTTATGATAACAAATTTCAGTTTTCCTGTCCACAGCATATTTTTGAATACAAGATAGAAGAAAACAAAATCAACAAACATTCTACTTCTTATTCTTTACTCATCTGGAATTCCGAATTCATCCGATGGTAGTAATGTGCCTCCCTTCCATGAGCTGATGAACAGTCACGCATCTCCCCCCATGCAACAAGTCTGGGTCTCTGTATTACTCAGAGCGCTGGACAGAATCTTAGGACAATCCGGTCCTTCCAGTCCAAGGAAAAACAGGAAGTTCTAGGGAGATCACGGGACAAACGGTCCAATCTCCAACCCAGTGCACCCTCTGCTCTGAAACACCTTTTTCAGCTTAACAGAGTTTCTCTTCCTTCCTCCACAGATCCAACCCCAAACTCTCCTCTGGATTCTCTATTTATTCCAGAGTTCTGTGGGTAACTGTGGGAACTGTTTTTCCAACTAACACCAGATCTTGATTTACTTTTACTTTTGTTTTTTTACCATCATTGTTACTCATGAAACTAATTCACAGTAAATTTTATCAATATAAATTTTAAATTTTGTTCCAATATTCTAACTGAAATAAACATCAGTCTTAATTCATTTAAACAAAATAGTCTAACCATTCGTTCCACTAAACCGATGGTTACATTATGTTTTCTCCTTTTATTCCGTTGGCTTATCATCTTTGAACTCTGTAAACGGCTGTTAAATGCCGATAGCCATTAAAATATTTTTGTGTTATTTATAATGTTGAGAATTTATAAAGTCGTGACAGTAATGGAGGTAGGAAATTGAAAAACAGTTTGGAAACTGTTGGATTGTGTATATCACTTAAAATATTTTCATATTATCAAATCTAGAAAGTCTTTATTTAAAAAATAGAAATAAACTATATGTATCCCTATTAAAATTTTATAATTTAAGTTTGTGTACTAAACTTTAGGTCATGATGTTTTATATTTTGTTTTTTGTATTTACAATTATAGAATTTTTTTTTTTTTTTACTAACATTATAAATTTTCTTAATTTAGAAGGTACTTTTATATGCATAAATAGATTCAATGTTATAAGAAAAAAAATGAGAGATTTATATTGTGTAAATTTTATGCTTTTCCAAAAATAAAATTAATCAAAAAAATATACCATAAAAACCAAAATATAAAATAACCAACCCAACCATATAAATTAAATGATTGGTTAAATTCCATAGACATCAAAGTACTTATATGATAATACATATAACATTACAAAGATTAAGAAAAATTCATAAAAATTAACTAAATTATAACTTTATTTTAAATTATATATTTTTTTGTTTACTAGTTTATGTGAGTCTTACTTGTGGCTTGAGTATGGGCAAGCTAGAGGCATCTAAGCCATCAAAATTAAAATTAACTAAAAAGATATATCATAAAACCAAAATATAAAATAATTAAACACCATATAAATTAAATGGTTGGTAAATTTCCATAAACATGACACTACTTATGTCATAATGCATATAAGATTAAGAAAATTCATAAAAATGAAATAAATTAGAACTTTATTCTAAATTATTTTTATTATATTTTGGTTTGTTAGTTTATGTGAGTATGAGCAACTTATTGGCATTTAAGCACTCAAAATTAAAATTAATTAAAAAGATAGCCCAAAAAACCAACATATAAAACAACTAACCAGTATATAAATTAAATGGTTAGTAAAATTCCATAGACATGAAAGCACTTATGTCATAATACATATAAGATTAAAAAAATCATAAAAATTAACTAAATTATAACTTTATTTTAAATTATTATTAATATTATTTTGCTAATTTATGTGAGGGTGGTTGTAAGATTAACTTGTGGCTTGCATTATAGAAATGTCACAATACATATAGAATTAAAAAAAGATATAAAAATGAACTAAATTATAACTTTGTTTTAAGTCATTATTATTATTTTGCTAATTTATGTAAGTTTGATTATATGTTTTGAATTACACAGATATTTAAAAAAAACACATCATCCACCTCATCATCATTTAATTGAACCTGTGATGAGTGCTATAATAACCCACCTCATCATCATTTAACCAAGACCCTAAGGACAATCTATAAATAGACTTTATTACTATATAATATGGCAATATCATGAATTACTAATACCACCTATCTATGCAAAAAAACAAAAATATGACATCTACATGTCCATATAATATTTTTTTAATTTATCAATTTAATTTAAAAACACAATAAACATAATTACTTTAAAATAAATCTTATCTTTCTTTTTAAATATAATTACTACTATTAAAAATATTTTAAAATATTCCTTAAAATCTTATTTTCAAATCAATAATTATTAAACTACACCATGTTTTCATATATATATATATATATATATATATATATATATATTATAATTAATGACAAATAACAAATACAACTTAGTTATGTAATAGGATACTGTAAAAGTGTGTTGGAGCTCTGCGGCCATCTCTCGACGGCTAGAGTTTAGCTATCCATCGTCAAACCCTGTTTCGATTCAATTGCCGGCGCTTTCGAACCCTGTGCTAATCTGTGTGCAAGCTTCTACTGGATTGAATCCTGCTTGCCATTACACTCTCTTGTGGTTGGAAGGCATCGCTTTCGCTTCCTATTCGAGATAAGTTCCATCGCTATTCGCTATAGTGCAGGTACGCATCCCTCAACCCTGTTTATCTTCCTTCACGGTGTGAACTTGTCTTTGCGCTGTTGGATGTTTCGGAGGTTGTGGACAGTTTGGTCCAGTGCATGTGCAGGTGTGTAAAAGCTCGTGTTTATTGCTACAGCTCTGTAGGGGAGACCTATTGTGTCTCTGTCTCGTTGCAGGGTGGGTAATCTATGACCAATCGGGTGTTTTTCTCTCTTGGCTGAAGATTTCCAGATTTGTGGCATCTTATATCGTGGAAAAGATATTAACATGCTACTATTTGGGGAGTTGAGATTCCCGGACGAGATTGAGATTGTCTTGATTATCTTCTTGTTTATTACTGCTCTTTTGTTACTCATATCGATATACCATATTAACATTTCTAGTGGTTGAGTGGGGTGGTGATATGGTTCACTGACGGTGGTTTTGGTATACTGATGACATTGGTCTAATGTTTAAACAAGAATGTTCTACTGAATCCTCTTCGTCTTCGATGGGCGGCATAGTGGAAGATAACAAACAGCTAGTCAAGTGCCTCCCAGACTGGGATTATTGCTGTAACAATTTTTATATCTCCCGGCCTTACAAGAGTGTAGGCTGCAGATTTCGTAAGAAATGGTGGTCCTTTCCAGGATGCTTTTGCTGCTGCTGCTGTTCGCCAAAGGTGGGATATACATGTTGGTAAATTTCCGGTAGTCTGTCCTGGAATACAGGATTGCCCGGTGATAAGTTTCAAAATTTGAAATATATCAGGTATTATTTTTATCTGGTTGGCACGCAATGACGGTGGAGCGCGGGTCTGTTTTGACATTAGGTGGGATCTGGCTGTACTTCACTGAATGCAGGTGCTATATGGTCTAAGATATATCAACGTATTAGTTTGGATACGTCATGATGATGGTCAATCCCTGATATGCTTTGGGGATCTGAGCTTCCATTATTTTATTCCCTACCTCTTTAAGGCATGTACACCGGATTGTGATACGTTACACCTACCGTTTATAGCTGGGACGATGGTAGGCGAGGATTATTATGTTTGTGGTATGACATATGTCTATGCTCATATTACATCTGGCATGTACATATCCTAATATTTACGGATTCAAGGTCCTCGGGTTACAAAACATACTCATTGGAAGAATTACCACGCTCTTATATTGGATTATTCTATTTGCCACTTTAGAAGCGGCGGCTGGCAAGCGTGTGGGCACACTAATCTTGGTTTGGCTTACTGTATCGGCTGACAGATACTTGGACGACAGCACACTGCCAACTCGGTGGAGGTGACCTCGGGAAAACAGGTGACATTACTTCAGGATGGATGTTTCCAGAGATGAGAATACGCGGGAGGACAATTCGTCTTATGTTGCTCGGACGCCCATTGTCGACTTTGATACTGATGATGCCATTATCAAACATGCGTTCCATGTTTCTGCTGAGACTAAGGTAAATTGTATACAGCGACCTAGAAGACATAAATCTCGTGGGGCTGGCTGTGGTGTTCGCAAAGGGAAAAGGAACATCCTTAAACATAGGATGGATATCAAGGAAGTAAACCTGGATTATGAAGACCTGTGCACTAGGGTGGCGAGATTACAGAGAAGGGTTGTTGTTGGGAGGTGGGTGTTTCCGGATAGAGAAGATTTTGACACTGCTTCTTGGATCAACCAGAAGTGGAATTCCATTATCGGCTATACGCCAAAGTTTAGCAAACTGTTGAACGGTTGGTTTAGTGTCCACTTCATGAACCAGAATGATGTGTTTAAAATCATGGGGCGAACCTGGGTTCGCGACAGGAGTTTCATGCAGATTATCCCATGGTATATTGGTTTCAATCCCGTTCTGGAGGCACCACGTAGTAGAGTGGTATGGGTAAAACTACCGGGTTTACCTCTAGAATTTTGGACTATTAAGGCCTTGAGATCGATTGGGGATTCCATTGGATCCACCAAATATATAGATCCGAGCATAGTGGGGGCTGCTAATAAGAGGATTGCATGGCTTTTGGTGGAGGTGGACTACTTGGGTGGGCTTCCAGGTGATATTGACCTCATATGGAGTGACAGACGACATCGACAACGTATTGACTTCTGGGGAATACCTTTTCGATGCTTGATTTGCCACAAAACGGGCCATCTCAAAGATCATTGTCCGCTGAGATTGCGCATCGCGAGGGCGGACCAGTCGGTGGGGGCCTCGGACGGTGAACGTCGACATTTCAACGCAACTTCCTTGGCGGCTGGCCAACAACCAGGTATTACTGTAAACTCTTCCTCTGATGATGATGCTTACATTACGGCAGATGGACAACATGAAGTCTCGGTTCCTGATTCTGTTATCCCTGCTAATCTGGCAAGTCATCCATCTATTGCTGGGAATCTATTTAGGGTCCTCCATCCTGAGTCTCAGCATGATACTAATCCTGCCCTTTCCATTCGCAATGATTCCGATGGCCCGGTATCATGTCCTTATTTTGCCCCCTCTGCCCCATCCTTTTCTGCTAAAAATGCCATTTCATTGCCCGCTCAAGGATGTGAACGTAACCCCGAAAAGAGGCCTATGAATATGCCCGACTCGGGCTATAACAGATCTATGGTCCCTATTCACCCTGCTGGCACCTTTTCCACTACTATTGACCCTCCTTTATTTAAAACGTCCAGTCATGTCGGAAGGAATCATTCGAGTCGGAAGATTGGTAGCTTGTTAGACGACTGTGATGATTTTGGGTCTGTGCATGTGGGGGGTGAGGCTTCGCATTTCAATGTCCGTAGTTTGCTTGATGACAGTGAGGATGAAGGGAAATATCTAGGGTCTCCACATTGCACTCCGGACAAAGCTGGGAACATCAAATTTTCTGACTCCTCTAGGAATTCCATTGGTAGTGATATCGACTTTCTTATGAGAAACTCCAACTTGGACCTTGCTGCCTTGACGGTTTTTGACAAACCAATTTCCACTAAAACTAAGCAATCTCCTACCTTATCGGATGCATTAAAGTCCATCAAGAAGAAGGAAAAGGGTGCTTGTGGTAGAAAAAAAGAGAAACTTAAGTCAATTTCTTTGTTCGCGGATGATGATGCGGGCCTTTCTGAGACCCCCATTCACAGTAATTTCGGGGCGAGTTGCAACACGAGGGCACTTAGAGCAAGTAACCCTTGTTCTGCTTCACCATGAATCATGTAATTTCTTTAAATATAAGGGGTTTGGGTGATGCCCCTAAATATCATTGCCTGAGGGATTTACTTGTTTCAAAGAATCCGTTTATTTTTTTCGGACAGGAGACCATGTCAGATAGAACTAAGGCCATAAATTTGTTTTTAAAAATCAAGAAGAATTGGCACGTTGCTGCGACAAATTCCTGCGGTAGATCTGGGGGTATGTTGGTTATGTGGAATCCTGTCCACGCATCTTTTAGAGCTTTCAGTTTTTTTGGTGGTATATTGTTGTCTGGACGCCTCAGAGGTATGGATTGCACATTCAACTTGATCAACTTATATGCGCCTTATGCAAATAGGAAGGCTTTCTGGGACATGATGCTCGTGACGGGTATCTTTACCCTCCCTAATCTTATTATTATGGGGGATTTCAATTCTACACTCAATGCTGATGAAGCATGGGGCAATAAGGCTCGCTTGGACCCACTGGATGGCTATTTGAATGACATCTTTTTTTCACACGGACTGGTGGATATCAGGCCGCACCCACTGGCGCCCACATGGACCAAAAGAAGAGCGGCGGAAAACTACATTGGGAAAAGGTTGGATAGGGTATTGGTTACGGATTCAATCATAGACATATTGGGTGGTCCCAGATCTTACGTCATAGCATATGACATCTCCGATCATTTGCCCATTACCTTCACATGCACTAATCTCCCTATGGGTACGGGATGCCCTTTCAAGTTTAACAGAATTTGGTTGGAGGACCCGGAATATATCAGTTTGGTGGAGGGTATTTGGAGAGAGGAATGCGAGCCTATGTTTGCAGGGATCTGGGAATCTTTTTATCATAGGCTACAGAAAACAAAGGCTATGACTAAGACTTGGGAACTAGAGAAGAAGATGAAATTAAGAGCGGAATTCAAGTGGGTACAGGTCGAAATGGAGAAGATTATAAATTCTTTTCTCTCTATACATCCTGATGAACAAACACTTGATAGTTTGAGAAGCCTGGGGGCTATGAAAAGAGAAATCCTGAGGATTGAAGAGATCACATGGAGGTTAAAGAGCAGAGCTCTTTGGCTCGCCGAGGGGGATCGAAATACTAAATTCTTCCATAGATGTGCTAATGAGAGGAGATGTAAAAATGCCATTTGGCGTATCAAAAATTCGGACAGATCCTTTGTGCACACCAGCCAAGATATTCAAAACGAGGCTCTCCAATATTTCGCTACCTTTTATACTAAACAGAATGACATAAATATGGAGAATCAGGTATGGCTGCTCGAACACATCCCTCGTTTTTTTGATGATGATGCTATTGCCTTACTGGATAAGGCGATCACTGGGAATGAAGTTATAAAGGTCCTAAAAACATTTGCAAGAGATAAATGTCCGGGGCCGGATGGTTGGCCCGCGGAATTTTGTGTCCATTTCTATGATTTGTTGGGAGAGGATTTGACTAGGGTGGTAGAGCAGATCCGTACTCGGGGTTACATTCCTCCCAATCTTAATTCCACTTTCATTGCTCTAATTCCAAAGAAGGATGACCCCCAAACATTTGCAGATTTCAGGCCGATTGCCCTTTGCAATGTCCTCTACAAGATAACATAAAAAATTATTGCTGAGCGTTTAAAGGACACCTTGTCTACTTTTATCTCAAAGGAGCAGTATGGTTTCCTCAAAGGGAGATCCATTCATGATGCCACGGCAATAGCACAAGAAATCTTACACTCTATGCATACGTAGAAAAGGGAGGCCGTCATGGTGAAGATTGACATTTATAAGGCTTATGATTCGATAGACTGGGCATATATCAGGATGGTTCTCATGAAGGTTGGGCTCCCTATTCGTATCATACGGTGGATCATGGCCTGTATTTCCACTGTTAATTATGTTGTCATTATTAATTGGGTTCCTACTACCTTTTTTGTTGCTGGTCGGGGACTCAGACAAGGATGTGCGCTGTCACCATTAATTTTTATTTTAATCATGGATGGTTTCAACTGTCTTCTTCGGAAGGCGGTTCAGCAGGGACACACTATGGGCTTCTCCTTCTCCAACACGGTTGCTTGCACGCACTCACTGTTTGTTGATGATTTGCTACTTTTTGGTCATATCCACAGGGGTCATTGGCTCTATGTCCATCATATATTCAATCGTTTTGAGTCGGCTACAGGGCTGGCCATCAACAAGCACAAGTCCTTTATCATTTATGAACATGGAGACCAAGGGGAATTGGCTTACATTGCTGATATATTGGGTATGGAGTTAAGAGAAGCTTCGTTGGGTTTCACTTACTTGGGTTTCAATATCAAACCATGCGGCTACAAGATCCGGGACTGGATGTGGCTCATTGACAAGTTCAGAAGGAGGATGTTCAGATGGACGCACAGGTGGTTGTCTATGGGGGGTCGACTCATTATGATACAAGCTGTTCTATCCCAGATGATGGTATATTGGGGTCATCTTTATTACTTGCCAGATGGTATTATCAGACTTATTAACTCCATTATTGAAAAATTCCTATGGGGCGGGGCGCAGATGTCACCAAAAATTCACCTATGCAAATTACAGAAACTGTGCAGGCCAAAGGATCATGATGGATGGGGAATTCTAGACACGAGAAACTTCAACAAAGCACTGCTCATCAAGTCGTTCTGGAGAGCTCTGGGCAGTGATGGCATTTGGAATGAGGTTATCAGGTGTAAATATATTGTGGGTGACATTTATCATCAGATCCTTACCACTCAATTCTCATACCCAAGATGCATATCTGTCATATGGAGCAGTTTTAAAAAGGTTAGCAGGCTTATGGCGGACAGGGTAGCTTGGCTTTTCCGAGACGGTAGACGTATTCCTTTATCTCATATGAAGGTTATTGGTTTTCCTCCTCAGCATGGACCATCTCCAAAACTTGTTCACAGGCTTGCTCATCGTGGCATTATATATCTTACATAGACTATTTGTGAATGGTCCTTTGGGGCCCCTATTTTTAAATCGGCTGCTCAATTGGATTTAAGAGCTCCGGAGGATGATGAATGGGAGTTCCTCAGGGACAGGCTTCGGGCTACGGGTCTATGCTGGGATTCCGGAGGTGATAAGATTGTTTGGGATGGCCCCACGAAGAATAGAATACCGGTGGTCAGAGACATATACAGGAATATTAACATGGTTTCATACTTGGAACAGCTTAGCAGATATTTCTATAGGTTTTGACGGAGGAATATCCCTACGAAGATTATACTCTTTGGCTTGTTAGTGTGGAAGGACAAGGTCCTGACTGGAAATAATTTGATGAAAAGGGGATATTCTAGCCCTTTCAGATGCCATATTTGCTTATCGGATACTGAATCCACAGTGCATCTTTTCTTCAGATGTCCTGTTATTATCAATATATGGAGACTCTTCTCTGTACATTTCATGGGCCCCTCATGGTCTCTGGTTGATTTCATATCTGTGGTGACGGATTGGGACAAATTAAAAGTGAATTTCAGATCTCTCCCCTTTTTCTTTTTATGGGAGGTATGGCTTGGTAGAAATAAAATGATCTTCGAAAATACACCCTTTCAGATTCCATGTATTTACTCTGCTATTATTAAATGGATGGAAGATAGCCCTACAATTTCTAGGCCTATACTGGACTGCTCCATACGCATTCGGCCACATGAGGTGGCTATCCCAGCAGTCTACTTTGATGGTGCTTGCATGAATGGGGTTATGGGATGCGGCACATGGATTAAGATATCTCAAAGGGAAAGGGTTCATATTCATTTTAATGCCGGAAATGGTACCAAAAACAAAGCGGAAATCATTGCTCTTTGGGGAGGCCTACGTTTCGCCATCTACTTACAGCTCAATGATATTCATGTTTATGGCGATTCAAAGATTGCTATTGGATGGATCACTAATCCACAGGCTCTCGTTCCTAATGGACTTCAAGGCTGGGTTTCTCGTGTTCGGCATTTATGGACAATGCTCAACAAGCCTGCTATCTGTCACATTTACAGGGACAACAATACAAGGGCAGATGGCCTTTCAAAGATGGGTTTAAATACTGACTTCGGTATCATGCAGGTTCAGCTCTTTCGAGATGGTGCCATTTTCTGGAAAAATGCTATTGCCATTCCATAACGCGGTTGTAGTATTATATTTTGGTTTTTTGAATATCTATTTGCGGCGGTGAAGTTTTCATATGCAGGTTTATGTTTTTATTTCCACCTCCTACTGGCGAGCGTGGGCTTTTAGTCTATATCTCTTCTACAGGCGAGCGTGATAAGAATACACAGGCTGGCTACATGCCATTATATTCCGAGGTTCATGTACACTGGGGGAATGACTAGTTTCTGTTTACACATATTATTATTATCTCGGTTTTCTCCTGGAATGCGAACTCCATTATTACAAGTGTCGACCATGCCTATCCCATATGTTCGCGATTTTTCTCTTGCACAGGGATGGTTATGAGGATTTTATCAAGCGAGCATGCGTTTTACTCTCAAGCGAGCCGGTCTTATATTTTGCTAGGGACTGCAATGCTTCTGCTATTATCACTTGTTTCTGATATGTCCCTTCTTTCTTTTTCACATGAAAGCCATATGCATATTCTTGCTATTCCTAATTTTCCTATTATGGCTTTATCTGGATCGATGTCTTCCGATCTATCTGTCTACTTTTGTCATTGGCATATACTTTGGTCTTTCATTTACTGTTTATATCTTTTGTTAATCAGTCCTATCATTACCAATTTCCTCCTCCAGCTCGCTTCTTCAGCTGAGCATTTGATCTGGACGTTATTCGTTCTATGTTGGGGTGGCCATTCTATTGGCTGCCTTTGGTTGTTATTCTCGCTGTTTTTATACATGCTGGAGATGTATCTGATTATGTACTGTTTTATATTTATATATAACAACGTTTTTTCTTCTGAAAAAAAAGGTACGCATCCCTCAGCCTTGATTGTGGTCTAGCATGCGTGCTTTTGGCCTTTGGGAAGGTTTTAGGGGGATTCCGTCATGCTGGACTAACAATTGAAGTGGGATCTTCCAACCACTCCTCCATGGTACCTATGAACAACTTTGAATGCCCATGCTAATCATAATCATGTTCAAGTTTTCTTTTCGAAATCCCAAATGGTTGATTTATTGTTAATGGATCGTCCACGTAGATCATGGGTAGATCATGGCTTGTGGACAACTTTTAAGGGATATCAAGTGGGTGTTGTGTTTGATGTGGGGTTCAATTCATGTAAAATAAGTGTTTCAAACAAATTCGTGAAGAAGGTCGAATCAAACATTTTTTTGGACCCGGGTTCTCCTCAAAGAAAAGGAATGTGGTAATTTTGAAGAAAATTGGGTTATTGGGAAATTTTACTAGCCTATAGCCAAGTTACGAAGTTGTTGAAGATTGTGTTCTTGACAACTTGGAAAATCATGAACCAAAGAACATTTACTATTGTGGAAATGGTTTCTACTCGTTTCTTTTTGAAAACCATGAAGATAGAGACCAGATCTATAAGTTGGGTCCTTATTTCATGCATACTAGAAGTATGTTTTTCACTCATTAGATGTTGGAAATTAATCCCATGATGAGAATTTCATCGTCACTTGTGTGGTTTAGATTCCCATTTATCACCATTCTTTGGTAGGGTGAATACATCTTTACATAATGTAACTTAAGGGTAACTTTAATATTAAAAAACATTTATCCACATATATATAAGAATGCATATATATTAATGCATATACTTTGATATATATTAATGTATTAATGAGTTACCCTAGAGAATAATGGATTATACTATAAAGTAATATTATATTTTTAAAATAGTTTGGATTAATTGTTAATGTTATAATTCATATTTGGTTAAATTAATTTAAAAAAATTATATATACTTTATATAAAACTATATATGTGAAATATTATAATGCACACAAAATAATTATTTTATTTCTCTAAAAGAGAAAAGTGAGAGTCTATAATTTTTAATATTGTTTTTTGAAATATAATTTTAAGAATTACTAATTTTTAGAAAAACATATTTTGTTATTACTAATAAAAAGACATATTTTGCATAATTTCTTGATTGTTGATTATAACTTATATATTTTTTTATTTTTTATTTTTAATTAAAAAATCTATATATATATATATATATATTAAAATTTAAAATACACATAATTTAATATACAAATATTAAATATAAACAATTTGATTATGATGATGATGATGGTTAACGTCTACTGAGGCTAAACTTTGGTCAATACCTCTTTTAATATTAATTAATATTAATAATAAATATACATATTAATGTTAAACATAATAAATACACATATTAAAGTTACCATTAGGAATGCTCACATATTCCGCTTATATATATTAACTTAAGGGTGAAAATTGACATAATATATTGAGCACAATCACATTTACCAATGTTATTGATATACGCCGATAGGCTTATATGAAATAGATTTACAACCACATTCACCAATGTGGTTGATATACGCCGATAGGCCTATATCCACTACTCAGCACATATATTTCACCATTTACATATCCACTACCTGCGTTACCAATGTTAATAAATTCTAGCAGTATCGCGCGACATTTGGGCCCAAGGCGGTATTCACCTTTAGCAACGCGAGTCAATCATATCATGACACCTCACCATCGCAATACCACTTATATTGCGTAGCTTCTGGGTGTTAAAGTTCAGCTCTTGAAAAAACACTATTTTTATCAGATCAATCCTATAGAAGATCCGAGGGTAATCGCTTCCAAAGCTGCACGAAAGTTAATCTAAGGTATGAAGAGCATTTATTTCCTTAGTAAGCATTTGTTGAATGTTTGAATGCATGGGCCCAGAAGAGAGAGCGTAAGGAAAATTTGTTAAGGTCTATTAAAAGGTTTTATTTCTAAAGTTGACATAAACGCTACAAAGATTTAAATATCTGAGTTAATATTTGAATCTTTGTTCCAAGTGATCACAACATCAATTCAAATACATTTGATGGAATATTCCAAAAGAGTTTTCAAGGAATAGAATAAAAGTGTTTTAAAACATTGAGATATATTAATAATATTATAATATTTATTAATAATATATATTAATAATATTAATAATATAATAAATAATAAATATTAATAATATTAATGTTTATTGATATATTAATTATATTATAACATTTATTAATAATATATATTAATATATTAATAATATAAAACTCAAAAACATAAGAAAGTAATAAACTCTAACAATTAATATATTAAACTCAAGAGACTAATAACGCATATGAAACAATATTTAAAAACAAAAACCTAATAGATTAATAAACCCTAACAATTAATATTTTAAACTAAAGATATTAATAAACCCAAGGGATAATTAATAATACAAACCCAATGTCATCATAAACCAAAGGTTTAAATATTATAAACCAAAGGAATTGGTGAACCCAAGAGATAAATATTAAAAACAAAAGAGATTAATAAACCCTAATAATTGATATTTTAAACTAAAAAACCTAATAAACTAATAAACCATAAGAATCAGTATTTTAAACATAAGATATTAATAAACCAACGAGATTATTAACATTATAAACCAAAAGAAATAATAGACCCAAGGGTTTAATATTATAAACCAAAGGAATCAGCGAACCTAAGGGATAAATATTATAAACCTAACGGATGAATATTAAAAACAATAGATATTAATAAACCCTAAGAATTAATATTTTAAACTGGAAAATCTAAGAAATTAATAAAGCCTAAGAATTAATACTTTAAACTCAAGACAATAATAAACCCAATGTGTGATTAACATTATAAACCAAAAGAACTAATAATCCCAAGGGTTTAATATTATAAACCAAAGGAATCAGTGAACCCAAGGGATAAATATTAAAAACCTAAGGGATCAATAAGGCTAAGGGCAATATTAAAAACAATAGAGAATAATAAAACCCAAGGGTTTAATATTATAAACCAAAGGAATTGGTGAACCCAAGGGAAAACCATTACCCAGCAAATTATAAACCAAAGGAATTTTTGAACCCAAGGGAATTTATTTAAACCTTGAGAAAATTGTTGTCACAATGCGACGTTGGACCAACTATGACCATTGTTGGCCATGGGTGATTTTCATATTCAGACAATCTTTGTCACAATGTGACATTTGATCATGGATGACATTGATCAATTATTCATATTATAAACCAAAAGAACTAATAAACCCAAGGGTTTAATATTATAAACCAAAGAATTGGGTGAACCCAAGGGAAAACCATTGCAACAAATTTATAAACCAAAGGAATTGGTGAACCCAAGGGAATTGATTTAAACATAGAGACAATTGTTGTCACAATGCGACGTTAGACCAACTATGACCATGGTTGGCCATGGGCGATTTTCATATTGAGACAATATTTGTCAGAATGTGACATTTGATCATGGATGAAATTGATCGACTATTTATATTATAAACCAAAAGAACTAATAAACCCAAGAATTTAATATTATAAACCAAGGGAATTGGTGAACCCAAGGGAAAAATATTAATAACCTAATGGACCAATAAGGCGAAGGATCAATAAAATTAATAAAAAAATACTCAAGTTGAAGAAATTAATAAACACTAATAATTAACCCAAGGGATTATACATATTATAAACCAAAAGAACTAATAAACCCAAGGGTTTGATATTATAAACCGAAGGAATTGGTGAACCCAAGGGAGTTGATTTAAAAATTGAGACAAATGTTGTCACAATGCGACGTTGGATCAACTATGACCATGGTTGGCCATGGGTGATTTTCATATTGAGACAATATTTGTCAGAATGTGACATTTGAACATGGATGACATTGATCGATTATTCATATTATAAACCAAAAGAACTAATAAACCCAAGGCTTTAATATTATAAACCAAATTAATTGGTGAACCCAAGGGAAAACCATTACCCAACAAATTATAAACCAAAGGAATTGGTGAACCCAAGGGAATTGATTTAAACATTAAGACAATTGTTGTCACAATGCGACGTTGGACCAACTATCACCATGGTTGGCCATGGGTGATTTTCATATTGAGAAAATATTTGTCAGAATGTGACATTTGATCATGGATGACGTTGATCGACTATGGCTAATGCTAATTAACAATGATTTCCCATGGTTGATTTTCATATTGAGTCAGTGTTGTTCATAATGTGAAATTGGATCATGCATTAGTATTAAACCTCATAATCAGTATGGATCACAGAAGCCTAAGATCAAGCAGTAAAAAAAGTTGTAAAATTAAATTAAATTAAATTAAATATTTACAAAATATTTCGATTTTGAAATGAGTTATAGATTTTGGCCAAATAAGACATGGTAGTGGCCCATGGTATTCAAAGATTATTTACAAGTTAATACTATGCATTGTAAGCATTAAATTTTAACTTAAAATTTTTTATAAAATAAAATAAAAATAAAATATTGTGATTTTGAAATGAATTATGATTTTTGGGTTTGTGGTGTTGATAATCCATGGTATTGACCCATGGTATTGATAATACATGGTATTAACACAGCGTATTGATAATCCATGGTATTGTAAGAAATCCTATTTAGAAGTTATTAATATCCATGGTAAAATAGGGTGAATATTGATTGATAATACATGGTATTAACACATGGTATTGATAATCCATGGTATTGTAAGAAATCCTATTTAGAAGTTATTAATATCCATGGTAAAATAGGATGAATATTGATGGTTAATAATTTGTTATATTTTTATGTGTTTCTTAATCATTTATATGATAAGATAGTTGTTAATTTATAACTACTATTTATATATTATATATTTTAATGTAAGAACCTCATTGGATGGGTTCGAAACATCGAAATCAACAAGAATGGATGTGATTAAACCCGAAAACTTCTCTACACAAAATTGTTTCCATTTATTACCTACACGTCTTCTATATTGGTCATTAAATAGGCCACATGTGCATTTAACATGGATCTACTATTTTGTGTGTGTCTATATAGATATTATTTCTTTGGGCACATGGTATTGGGACTCCATGGTATTGGCTCATGGTATTAATTTATAGTGTTAGTGTATATTTGTTAGATGTCTGACCAAATCAAACTAAAATTAAATATATATAATATTTTGATTAATTGTTTTTAAAATATTGAGGAAGTTAAAGGACACATAGTATTGATAATTAGTAATATTGACTCACCTTGTTGTAACAAAAACTTATTTTTTTGTTTTTGTTTTTTACACTTAAAGATTATTTTAATATTTAATTAAAATAATGATGTGATTAATCCCAAACACATTTTTATAAAAAATATTAACTAAATATGAAATCTTTTTAATATTAAAAATAAAATTATAATAAAAAATTTGTATTTTGATTATTTTTATTCATTTTTCTGTTCTGTTGAGAAAAAGAAAATTTACCCTAATATATGGGAAATTTATCACTATATTGTCCCTTTATTATGGGAGTGAAAAGAATGCTATTCATTTTTATAAAATAAAACCTTTTGCTATATATATTCTAATATTTTTTTTGTTTTTTACGCTTAAAATTTATTTTAACGCGAATTTCATAGCAATCAGGTTAATTTTATTTGAAGTCCGGTTCGCAGGGTTAATGTTCGGTTTAAACCCTGGTTCAAAGTTATGCGGGATTTTTTTAATGTTTTCGTGTTATGTTATGTATTGTTCTATGTTTTTAACGACCACGCGAAACCTTAGGCCTTAACCTTTGGTTATAGCTCATAAAGAAATGTAAAATATTTATTATAAACTTCCTAAAGTTTATAATAAATATATATTTAATAGTTTTATATATTTTGTGTGGGCCCGAAGGCATAAACATACACGGTAATGTATTGTTTTAAAAAGATACTGTATTGTTGTAAAACAACAGTGTGTTGAAAATACACAGCACCGTGTTGAAAACCAAGAGCTCGTAGGCTTGTAAGAAATATTTTTTTGTTTTTTACACTTAAAAATTAATTTAATATTTATTTAATAATTATTGGCATACTTTAATATATCATGTAAGGTTTTCATGCTAATCATTTTCAGATCACTGTGGAATTTCCTTAAAAAATTCTTCTCATCGTGGATGGATGGATGACTTGCCACGTGGACCAATCGCATTGTGTTCGTGCGATTTGGTCGATGATGTCATGGCAAGAAATTGGAATGCGAATTTTGGCGTTCAATTTGGTTCATAAATTTTTGAAGTCCGGAAGGGCCAACTCTGACCAATTAGATTGCGTTCGCACTGAAACAAGGGCTTGGTGACGTCACAGGTTTTGTAATGCGAATTTCATTGCAATCGGGTTAATTTTATTTGAAGTCCGGTTCACAGGGTTAACATTTGGTTTAAACCCTGGTTAAAAGTTATGCTAGAGTTTTTTAATGTTTTCGTTTTCTTTAAACATAAGGAAACTTATTATAAAATTTTCAACTATTTATTATAAATTCATTTTCTTTTAAACATAAGGAAACATATTATAAAATTTTCAACTATTACAACCAATAATGACTATTAGTATTATTAATTTGAAAAATAAATTATTATAAAATTTTCAACTATTTACAAATTAAAATTTTAACATATATCCGATTTTCCCCACCTCATAAAATTTTAAAAATTATTTCATTTTATCGTCAATTTCTCACTATTATTTTAAAATTTTCAATGTCTATGCCGCATACTACAACCATCGATTCCTATTGGAGGATAGCCTGGCTATTCACAGCGACTGGTTCTAGACTGTATCGCCCTTGACTTTGATTTTGATACAGAATTATTGACTTTAATTTTCGATTGGTTCAGCGTTCACGAAATTATACCTTCGAAGATTTAGATAAGATTAGCTCAGAGGATGACTCAACCCATAATTTGAAGGCCAAATTGGAAGAATGATCTTCATGGACGTCTGGATTTCAGACATGAATTGAAAGAGATTTCATTATAAGAAGAAATGAGTGGCAAATGGCTTCACCTATCATGGATTCTCCTGATAACTGGTATTATCAATATTGCAGGTGTGATGGCGACGGGCATGAAAGGGAAGGATGAATCAAAATGTCCCGAAAATTTCACGGTAGCCTCCCGCATAATTCCCTCATCCTGCTATGCGAATAACACAGATCAAACGATCGAGCAGAACACTTGCTGCTGGTCCCTTTTTCCATCCTATGTATTCTCGATTTCACTGTACGCGAATCGAATAGGGACCGTATTGCTGAACACCAATGTTTCAAGGCACTACGCAAACGAATTCGTGCGCTTTTTCCAGTCCAGGGGCCTTGTCCATCTAGGCTTCTTCAGCAACAATTCATCAAGCTGCGCGATTGATCCCTCGACATTCACTGCGAACGTAGATCCCTGCAGATACGCGACCGTGGGTGATATCTCGAAGGTAATCGATGTACGAAATGCTTCCATTGCCTGTGACAGATCGAACCTGAAGGAGTCGAATGCCTGCGAGAGATGCCAGCATAAAGTCATTGAGAAGGCCATGGAATTGCTGAATCTCACGAATTCCAAATGTCTCGGTTGCTCTGAATAGGGTGGCCTTATGGTATGAACGAAATTGTGAGCGTTACAGAATTTCAAGCATCACCTTCGGCGCATTGGAGAATGTCCATGGAAAATTCATCTTCCTAATCAGCGTGTCGTTATTCCTTCAACATCCATACGTTTTAGAATCCAAATAGACATGCGTTTCAAAGTGCGCGTTGGAGAATGTCGACGGAAAATTCATCTTTCTAATCAATGTGTCGTTATTTCGTCAACATTCACACGTTTCAGAATCCAAATAGACATGCGTTTCAAAGTTTAGCTCTAATCCCTCATACGTGGAGATAAATAAGACGCACAATAAATTTTTAATGATAGTTTGGTAAAAAATTAATTTAAGTTGGGTTTAAACACTTGATTTAGACATGCAAGGAGGTTATGGCTTTTAATTTCATTCATTGATTGAGTGGCGACGACCAGAATATACTGGCATCTTTCAATCTAGACCATCGGATGAAAAATATTAATTAGCAAAAGGATTAATGAAGCGAATTCCAATAGGGTGCTACGCCTATCGGTGTAACGAGTGATATGAAACATGGAAAAAAAAAATTGTGTGCGAGAATTTGTGTTGAAATGGATTTCTCAAAAGGTCTCAGTGAGCTTATCTCACTAAATCTAGATGGGTGGTCTCATCTCCAGGCTCTAGATTTTGAACATATTCCTTTTAAGTGTAACATGTGTCATGAGTATGGACACTTTGTGAAAAGCTATCCAAAACCTTCAACTTATCGAATGTCTCCAAATCCATTGCCTCCTCTTAAATAAGAGCATGGAGAAAATACCCAAGGATTCATTCCAGTTAAAAGGAAACATAAGAAGCATGAATCTATGCATCAACCCATTTCTAAAAATATTTTTGAAGTCCTAAATACTCCATATAAAGAAGTTGAGAATCTTGAGGCCCACGCGGATTTGATAGCACCAACAAAGAATAAACCCGTGAACCAAAGGTCGCTCCTGATTCAAAAAATGAAGAAGACCTAGATCAGGGTCTCCAAAGAAATTCCTATGGTAGAAATTTTTTCTACAAAGGTTTCTCCTGCATTGAAAGATGAAGAAGCTAGTAAGGTAGCTAAGAAGAAATTAAAATCCTCCTCCTCCTCCTCCTCCCCTCCATATTCATAGGTGCTTCAAAATCAACATTCCTCCCCATTGGTAACAAGAAGCAAGAAACATCACAGTAGAAATAGCTTTGGTGCTAAGATCTATTATGCATTCTGTGGGCCAAGCCATGGGCCATCTTCTAGCAATTTATGTTTTGTTTTTGTGTTTTCTTGTGTAAGAAATTTATTAAAATTTACTCTTACTTCCAAAAACTAGTAAGAATAAACATTTGAAGATTTAGTTTTGGACCTTTTCCCCCTATTATTATTGATAGGAGGCTGGATTTTAGCCTTTTTAGAATTTAGTAACAAAAGAGTATTAAAATACCCAAGGATAAGACTACAAAGCTAAATGTTCCTTCTACCAAGAGATAACAAGATGAAGAACGAAGAGCAACAACACTTCATTACTTGAGAAAATGAGTTTTCCATGAACCGAATTTATAGGAACAATAGAGGCTTCTAGCTATAGCTAGAAGATAAGACTAATGACTCAACAAATAAGGATAAGACTGACAAAGCAATTGATAATATCGCTAGATAAGCTTACGCATTTCAAAAATATTTTATTGGAACTATAACACCCCTCTATAACCGAAAAGTAGGGATGCAAATAAAGAAAAATGAACACAAAGAATGGGTCCCAACAACTACGCCTTTTTAGGTACCCATGTGAAATTTTTCATAAGAGAGAAATAAGAAAGAAATAAAATGAAGAGATGAAGGAAGGATGACTCAAGAAGAACCCCCAAGTGAAAATTTCTCCAAGCATGTGTCGTAATTGAAGAAACCTTGGTGATGCCAAGGACATTATGAAAATATATGATATTTGTTTTTTAGTAGGAATATACTCCAGGCTTAGAACACCATCTTGAATAAGTTGGCGAATGAAGTGCATTTGGATCTCAGATTTTTAGTCCATTGATGCTCCATAGAAATTCTAAAAATATGTATTGCACAATTATTATCACACCAAAAAGAGTAGGTGATGCAGGGGCATCCGAACAGATTTGAATTAAGTTCGAATATGAAGTTGAAAAGGTGGGTACGCGAATAGACACACAAAATTGGGGCGAAATTTGTTAAAACCGATACTGAATTTCTGTAACTGATTGAGTAAGATGATATGCTAGGTGCGCGCAATAGAATATTAAGGGTTTATTTGAGAAAGCTCGGGAGAGATTTGTGCATCTCAACTGGTTCATGATATTTTGTAATTTATATATAAACGATGAATTTGTAATGTGTGAGGAGAGAGTGTGAGTACAATGTGATCCCAGGTGGATTTGTATTGAGGCTGAAATGCCTTAGAATCTCTGTGATGTTTGTATATAATAGTAATGTTGGTTATGTATAATTTTTGTGTGCTTAGCGTGGTTTGTTATTTCATAGTTTCAATGATTTATTGGCCATCGATCCTTACAGGATCGATGGAAATCTAATGTTTATATGATGCTATGAGTGGAGGAAATTATGTTTCCCGACCACATTTTAATCTATATTCTCTATGGATAAATGAAATGCGCATTTATCCTATGTGTGTAAGGTTCTGATCTTCCGGAATCTACTTGAGATTGATATAGATCTTTGTAAAATTTTCCAAGTGGGAATCGAGAAGGGATATCGATTTGAATTAATCGATATCGACTAATTGTGTTGAAGCCACAACATAGAAAATCCATGGAAGAATTTGACTCTGCAAACGTTGGGCTTCTTTGTTAAAATCAATATCAATTTTATATTTAAATTCTGTGAATCGATTCATGCTTGTGAAAAGAATGGTCTTGAGTTGAATGGAGCTCTATTTTACGGTGGTGAATATCAAATTCCATTAATTTGATCTCACTTGCAGAATCGACATTGATTCTTATGTCAAGCCACAATACAGGGAAGCGTTGAAGTTTATGATAAGATTGGAAACAAATCAAGAATAGCGTTACCAGAAAAGTGCGTGGAAGGAAAGGAAGCAACGAAAATTGGTTAACACAGTTCAAATCTGGAGTTCTAAAGTTGAGTGGTTTTGGAATTAGAACCACCAGTCTCGCACGACCTTTGTGCCTAGAAGCGGTTTCAATAAAAAGAATGCAATCCAGTCAGATCTTGCCACGTCCAAGATACAAAACTACCTATTTCGTGTTATGTTTGTATGCTAAAGTTATGTTATGGAAATAACGCGATTTCCATCCGATTAACTTTGCAAAAGATCCAAGCGCATTCGTGTTGGAAGCTGCAAGGGAGTTAAGGAGGTATGGCAGCGTTTAATTCATTGTTAAGGATTTATTTTATAAGTGAAATCCGAATATTGGAGGCGTGGGCCCTTGAGAGTTCAATCGTGAATTAAAATGTCTTGTTCAAAGAATAAAAATAACCACTCCAAATGGTTATTAATACCTTAAGAGATTTGGGTATTTTCAATACATTTTAAATGAATTGTTCCAAAGGGTCTCAAGAATTAGTTAAGGTGCTTTAAAGATTGAAACACAGTGAGAAGCACTTATTCAAAATCGAGGGTTATAGAATTAAAGGCTCGGTTCTAATTTTTGTTGAATTGCTTCGGGAGTTTTACCGAAAGTAATGTTAAGGGTTCAAGATGAAGACCAGAAGGTGTTTTCAAATGCATTGGAGTGGCATAGTGGAAACAGAGTGGGCCTATAACCCACAGGTCCCACGATCGAAGTATCGGGTTTATGAATCTCCAGTTTGATACAGTTTTGAGTTGCAGGTTCATTTTGTAAAATGAAAGGTGAACCTGATTAGAGTGGGTTTCGCTTGTCATCAAGTGGTATCAGAGTGGGAAAAGATTTCCTGCGGAAAGGAGTTTGCGTACGGAGAAAGAAGAGTTAAAGAAGAGGCACAGTTTTGTGAAGTTTTGTAAGCTTGTGATTTTTTTCTTTATGTTTTGTGAAGGTAGCAATAGAGGAAGGTGAGAAGATTGCAGCAGCCTAGAGCAGGAGTGCTCAGATGGTTCCACAGGAGCGAACCAGAGAGATGCCAAAAGACTGATCTCAAGAGAAAATCTTGGTGAGGTATCTGGTAGTAGGGAGGACTTTCTATTGCAGAGGTTTTGGTGCAGCTCACAGAGAAAAATTCCACAGAGGATGTGGGTAGAATTGTTCAGGAGATGTTGTTACAGGAAGATCACAAAGAGTAGTTCCACAGATGACGTGGGTAGAATTGCTGACAGATGTAGAAGACATATGACCAGGAGGTCATAAATTTTTGTGCCTCAGGAGTCTGATGCAAGGGCATGCAAACAGATTTGAATTAAGTTCAAATCTGAAGCTAAGAAGGCGGGTACGCAAACAGTCACACAAAATTGGGGCGAAATTTGTTAAAACTGATACTGAATTTCTGTAACTGATTGAGTGAGATGATCTGCTAGGTGTGTGCAATAGAAGATTAAGTGTTCATTTGAGAAAGCTCAGGAGAGATTTGTGCATCTCAAACGGTTCATGATCTTTTGTAATTTCTATATAAATGATGAATTTGTAATGTGTGAATTGAGAGTGTGAGTACAATGTGATCCTAGGTGGATTTGTACTGAGGCTGAAATGCCTTAGAATCTCTGTGACGTTTGTATATAATAGAAATGTTGGTTATGTATAATTTCTGTGTGCTTAGCGTGGTTTGTTATTTCATAATTTCAGTGATTTATTGGCCATCGATCCTTATAGGATTGATGGAAATCTAATTTTTATATGATGTTATGAGTGGAGGAAATTATGTTTCCCAAACGCATTTTAATCTATATTCTCTGTGGATAAATGAAATGTGCATTTATCCTGTGTGTGTAAGGTTCTGATCTTCCGGAATCTACTTGAGATTGATATAGATCTGTGTAAAATTTTCCAAGTGGGAATCGAGAAGGGATATCAATTTGACTTAATCGATATCGATTAATTGTGTTGAAGCCACAACACAGAAAATCCATGGAAGAATTTGACTCTGCAAATGTTGGGCTTCTTTATTAAAATCAGTATCAATTTTATATTTAAATTCTGTGAATTGATTCATGCTTGTGAAAAGAATGGTCTTGAGTTGAACGGAGCTCTGTTTTACGGTGGTGAATATCAAATGCCATTAAGTTGATCCAACTTGCAGAATCGACATTGATTCTTATGTCAAGCCACAATACAGGGAAGTGTTGAAGTTTATGATAAGATTGGAAACAAATCAAGAATAGCGTTACCGGAAAAGTGCATGGAAGGAAAGGAAGCAACAAAAATTGGTTAACACAGTTCAAATCCGGAGTTCTAAAGTTGAGTGGTTTTGGAATTAAAACCACTAGTCTCGCATGAGCTTTGCACCCAGAAGCGGTTTCAATAAAAAGAACGCTATCCAGTCAGATCTTGCCACGTCCCAGATACAAAACTACCTATTTCGCGTTATGTTTGTGTGCTAAAGTTATGTTATGGAAATAACGTGATTTCCATCCGATTAACTTTGCAAAATATCCAAGCGCATTCGTGTTGGAAGCTGCGAGGGAGTTAAGGAGGTATGGCAGCGCTTAATTCATTGTTAAGGATTTATTTTATAAGTGAGATCCGAATATTGGAGGCGTGGGCCCTTAAGAGCTCAATTGTGAATTAAAATAACCACTCCAAATGGTTATTAATACCTTAAGAGATTTGGGTATTTTCAATACATTTTAAATAAATTGTTCCAAAGGGTCTCAAGAATTAGTTAAGGCGCTTTAAAGATTGAAGTATAGTGAGGAGCACTTATTCAAAATTGAGGGTTATAGAATTAAAGGCTCAGTTCTAATTTTTGATGAATTGCTTCGGGAGTTTTACCCAAAGTAATGTTAAGGTTTCAAGATGAAGACCAGCAGGCATTTTCAAATGCATTGGAGTGGCGTAGTGGAAATAGAGTGGGCCTATAACCCACAGGTCCCAGGATCGAAGTATCGGGTTTATGAATCTGCAGTTTGATACAATTTTGAGTTGCAGGTTCATTTTGTAAAATGAAAGGTGAACCTGCTTATAGTGGGTTTCGCTTGTCATCAGTAGGTTGATCCCACTAAATTCCAACTCAAGTAGTAACTATTACAGCAAAATAACTTCTTGACTTGCAAGAATTGCAGATTGATACTCAGATTCTGTCGTAGATAATGCAATTGTTAATTATTTCTTGCAGGACCAAGCACTAAGAGCATATACAAGATAGAAAACAAATTGATTGGTGGCTTTTTGATCATCCATTGATCCAGCCAAGTTAGAATCAATGAAACCTATAATCTTAGGAGAACCAACCATCCAATGAATGCCAAAATTGGAAGTTCCCTTAATATATCTGAGAACATGCTTTGTTGCTTTCTATTAAATCTGATGAGGATCCTGAGAAAATCTAGAAACCAACCCGATTTCAAAAGAAATGTTAGGTTAGGTGCGTATCAAATAGAGTAAAATACCAATGAGTTGGCGATACAATGTAAAACCCACCCGGGGAGTGGTGCAATTGGTAGTAAGAGTGACACCATATTGAAAAGTATTAGGTGTAGGCTTACAATTAGCCATGCCAAAACACTAAAGTAAATCAAGAGAATATTTTTGTTGGAAGATGGAAATTCCTTTTGAATGTTGGTGAACCTTGAAGATAAGAATGTAGTGTATAAGACCAAGATCTACCATAGAAAAATATCCCATCAATGCTTCCTTAACATTTGGAATCATAGATGAAAAACTACCTGTGAGGATTAGATCATCAACATACAAAAATACAATCAATAAATCACAACCTTGTCTCTTAGTGCAGACTATCAGATTAGAGTGAAATCAATTGAACCCTGAAGAAAGCAGAAATTTATCCATCTTCTCGTACCAAGCTCTAGGAGCTTGTTTGAAACCATTTAAGGTATAACATCCTCCTCCCACATTTACCCAATTTAACCGGTACACTGGGGTAAACATGTTACGAGAGGCTACTATGATATGATTTAACTTCAAAGGTCACTTTAAGGAAGTGGAACTGAAAAAACACAACCAAGCTGATCAGCCACACAACGAACAAAACCTCTAGGAGCTACCCCACCTTTCTAAGTGACCAACCCTTGAGAAAAATCAGCAAATCAAGGACCCAGAGCCCAAATCGCTCCCTTGCCTAGCCATCCAAGTGACTGTGGTTCCCAGTTACTCCCATGAACTTGCATGAGTGCGACTGTGGCCTTTTTGTGCGAGTTTTATGCCAACGAATAAGGATTTACAGCTGAATTCTAGGGCTACACTACAAGGAACAAACCATCTAGTGGGGGTTATAAAGGAGGTTTTTAGTGTTATAAAATTGGTCAATTGTCAAAAAACATTTGCTACAACATCCGTTCTTGGTAACGGAGGTTTTGGCGGAGCTTCTAACGGAATTTCAACACAACTAAAAAAACTGGGTGGTCGGAGGTTATTACGGATGTTTTTTTCATCGGTGCACTATTCAGGTGTCAACGCACTAGTGCGAGTCATTCAGATGGTTGACCTGGGGCAGTCGAAGGTGCATGCATCGAGCCGTAAAGGTCTAAAATCGTACTGGGCGCACTGTAGGTGATACAATGCACCGGGTCGTTCTAATTGGTATTGGGATTTGTGCGGTGCCCATAGGTCGTATCAACGCACCAGTTCGTAGTACTATAGAAACGCACTGGTGCGCATTATCACACAAATGCACCAAATGTTCTAATTCGTATTGGTATTTGTGTGGTGCCCATAGGTTGTACAAATGCACCAGTGAGCAGTCTCACATAAACGCACCAGTGTGCAATATCACACAAACTGCCCATAGGTCTTAGAAACGCACAGGTGCACTTTATAATAGAAACACATCGGTGTACAGTTACTGAAACACACCGGTGTTAATTTTATATTTTTTAGAAACATCGACTTGTAACAGTGCAATTATTGTGATTTTAAAAAATTCATTATTCATCAAAAGTCGACACATACCTTATAACAATATTCAGATCAATTAAATTTTTATCAGTGCATTTGAATGTGATGTTTGGATTAATTCGTTATATCATATCATAATTATTGTGATTTTTTAAAATTCATTATTCATCAAAAGATGACACAGATCTTAAAATAGTATTCATATCAATTAAATTTTTAGTAGTGCATTTGGATGTGATGTTTGGATTAATTTTTTATATCATATCATCATATTTCACATCTCTTCATTATAATACTTAATCATCCATAAATTTAATTAGTGGCGTTACATTTCACAACAACAATGGAGAACGCAATAGAATAATTTAAAACATATTTTGTTATATATATATGAATAAGACAGTCTGTGTCATACAAAATGGGACAATTATTGGTATCCCTTTGTCTTTCAATTGGGACACTATGTCCATTACATTAAACAAAATGTCTGATTTCACAGACAAATATTTTAGAAAATACAATGCCTTGCTTTGATATCCAAACATAATGTTCATCATTCTTCACTTGAACTGATGTCACTGCTCGAGATACTTCCATGACTTGGGTTATTTTGAAGAATGTTTTGTTCATGGTGTTGATTGTTTTCTTCTTCTTCACCTTCCATCTACAAACATAAAAAAAAATGTAATGAGTGTATATACATTGGTGAGAATAACGAAAATTGAAATATTAAATAATATACATCAATGTAAATCGAAAATAAATGACGTGCCATAGCAACAATTGACTCATGAGCTATACACATTCTTTCAAAACCAAATTTCATGCCATCTTTCAAGATTTCATTTGTTGACACAATTCCATACTTGGTTTCCTGCAAGTTTTATACCCCATAACAAATCATATATTTGATATAAAAGATTTTTTTGTTCTATTAATTATAGACGGAGTTAAGTAAAACAAGATCGATAGATGCTTACAGATTCCACAATTAATTTCTGTTATGCCAACATATACTCACAACCCATATTTAACCCAATGTCAATCAATTCGTCTGATGGTACTTCTTTGTATGTTAGCACCTATTTGAAGACATTCAATGATGATTGTTTTAAAAGAACTTAAAATATACAAAAATGAAATCTAGTTAAGTTGTTATAAGGAAGTAACAATTACTCACAAACTTAAATATCAACTCTTTTCTTCCTTTTCATCCTGTTTTATCTTTAACATCACATTCACTAGTTATCGAACATACTACACCTTCACTGTCGAGGGATAACTTCACTCCTGATTGCACACGCCTCTCGATGACCCACTGACGGAATGATTCCCCATGTCCATTATTAAGCCATGAGGCCCAGTTGTGTAACACGCATTCTAGATTTAATTTAGGTTGATGAGAAAAAAAACATGCACGTAGAATTTAATGTAGGAGTTGTCTATCTTCTCAACATAATAGTTTATATTTTTTTTGTCAGAATCTGGTAATTATTTTTTTTCAAAAAATTAGGTAGTTGGAGAGTTTCAATTGCATTTTTGATGGTGGAAATGGATTCATTACCATCAAAAACACTTAAGTCACCCAAAATACTGAAGTTTAACTACTATTACTGAAATTTCTGGATTATTCTGTAGGTTTTTTAGACTACGACTTTAATGCAGATTTCATTTCTCCAGGCGGCTTCACTTGTCCTCCAGTTTCACTAATATTTGTGCAGTATTCATCCAAGTTTGAGCAGGCTAGGGTTTCTCCCTAAGGTTTATGGTTAATCTCTTTGGTCTGCACAAATTTTCTTGACTTGTATGAGTTGTATGAGCTATAAAGATGGATTTGAATTTGATTGGGTTGAGAGGCATTCAATTTAGTTTGGTAAAGATGTATTGATTCATGATATTTATGTGGAATATAGTTGATCTAATTAGAAATTAAATCATATCTATATTTTTAATTCTGGATATACCAAACTCGTAGACAAATCAAATCTCTTTTCACTCTAAGAAAAGGTTTGTATCTCAAGAGATTCCCTCCTCTGAGGATTTGATAGATCCGAATTAAAATAGATATAAGTGGTCTATATTTGAATGGAATATATAGTGTGGAATACATTGAAATACATGTTTATGTAAATTTATTCAGTTTGTTAAAATTTTATTTTTTATTTTTTAATTTTTGTTTTTTCCATTTTTTTAGGTAATTCTATTTAAAATTTGGTATTTTTTTTTTAAATAACAAGTTTGAACTATATAATTTATATAATTCATTATTTCTATAGATTTTAAAATATTTGAAACCATTTATACATTAAAAACTTCATTTTAAATAAAATTACTATTTTAAATAGTTTTCAATAATTCAGGAAAGGCCATATAGCTTAAATGTATTGACCACCATGTAGCTAGCACCAACCATGTTTTAGCAGTTGGTAGCTAGTACCGACCATGTTTTAGCAGTTGGTGGTTATTGTTTTTAGTATTTTTTTCTTGATGTTGTAATGAATTACAACAATCAGGGTAAGTGGAAAATACTATCAAAGACACACTAAGTGGAAAACTCACTCAAACATAATGAATATTGTTACACAAATGACAACAATCGAATATCATTGTATAGCAGTTGCATGTTTAACTTTCATATAAATTTAGAATATTGGGAATTCATGTATTATTTTTTACTTCTATTATCTATGGGATAAATATGAAGGTCTAAAATGAGAAATTTAATAGCAGCAGTAATAACATGATGAAAATTTTGAATATATGCAATGAAAATGTCATTTATTGTGGGACAATGAATTTTGTATGGGAAGCTTACTAGAAACCGAATTTTTAAACAATGCCACATCGACCGAAAACTGGCACTGAAAGCCAACGTCATCAAAATTTCCTTTTAAGAAATTTCAATCCATCATATCAATGAAAGAGTGAGATATACATCTTGTCCGCAACATACTGAATAATTTTAAAGTTACAAATCGTTTCTTGTTTTCAGATGCAAGTGTGGAGGGCATCCAAAGCCTTGTTTATTAGCTACATCCTTTTTAAGAAATTTAATGAAAACTCTCCCCAAATTCCACAAGTATGAAGGATACTATGTTTTCTCCTTTTATTCTGTGGGATTATCATCTTTGTAATTCTGTAAATAGCTGTTAAATTCGGATAGCCATTAAAATATTTTTGTGTTATTTGTAATGTTGAGAATTTATGAAGCTATGACAGTAGTGGAGGTGGGAAATCTAAAAATAATTTGTAAAGTGTTGGATTGTGTATATCACTAAGAATATTATCACATTATCAAATCTAAAAAGTCCATATATAAAAAAAATGGAAATACACCATGTGTATCTCCATTAAAATTCCATAATCTAGGTTTGTGTATTAACTTTTGTTGAGATTCAACAAGAAGATTCAGCACCCACGCCTAGTGCATTAAGCACCTGGTTGCATTAAGCACCCAGACTAGGATGGGGACCACAATGCTATTTTTGGGTGCATGTTTATTTTTATTATCCCTTAATTTAGATGGACATTAAACTGTAATCTATTCTCAATGAGGACTTGAATGAGTTAACTGAAAGTGATAAATTCAATTAGCTAGTGGATTTCGAGTTAGAGGTTGGTTGGTGGGACATGCAGAGTAATTCTATTTGTAACAGAGTTCGAAGTGTTGTGGTGCATGAGTTGGTTTAAGTTGTAAATAGTTTAACTCAGTTAAGTGAGTTAAAATCATTTGTGCTAGACGTAACTGAAGATACACTAGTGAGAGATCAAGTGAATTAAATATTAATTAATTCACAATCAGTGATCTCACATGCAACTGAGGATTTACTATTATTAGCTGCATGCATGTCAGACCCAGTGGAGACCCAACTAAGTTCCAGGTGAAAGGGAGGTTGACTATCAGTTATCGGATTATCTGCTTTCACACATGCAGGAAAACACCCATTGGAGTGCCCATGATACATGCGCAGTCAAGGTAGGCAAGAATTCCTATCTTTTAGGGATATTTACCATCAGGGTTGTGCAAGTAAGGCAGGTTGTCTGGAGGCTGAGAATTGGCTATGTGTTGGTCAGTTTTGCATATGACAGTGTGAGACAATTAGTTGAGTACTGGAGGGCTCTTGTGATAAGAATTTTGTATGTAATTGTTTCATGATCCATGCTTAATATACAATAGAATATAGTGGGGTTTTTAGCTGTAAGCTTTCCCCGACTAATTATCCGTGTTATGTGTGATTGATCTTTCTTCATGTTCATGTGATTAGAGATTGTGTTTTTAATTCCGCAAAAGATTTGTGAAGCGATTCAGTATTTAACTTTAGTACATTGTTAGATCGGATGAATCCAAGATATACATTCTTGTTGTATAATTTATACATGGCATTAGAGCACAGGAAATTTCAGAAGTGAAGCTGGAGCTAAGTTTGTGACTGGATAGAATTTGAATTTCCAGAAATACTTTCTTGGTGCTATAGCTGATTCAAAATCGAAATGGCTTTCAATGGCTTGAAGTTAGAGTATGCACTTGAGGGCAGCTCGAACTATATTGATTGAATGGACAGGATAGAGGCAGTACTCGAAGACAATGGCTTGAAGGAATTCATTGACAAAGATGTTCCTAAGCTAGATGCTGCAAATCTTGATGCATGCCAAAAGAAAGTGGCAAAGGCGAGGAGAATCTTGTTGGAGGGAGTACGAGACCACATTGTCTCAAGCCTCCATGGGAAACCCACACCATATTTAATGTGGAAGGCTTTAATGGATCTATTCCAAAGCATCAACGAACATAGGAAATTAGCGCCCAAATATAAACGCAAGAAGACCAAGATGGAAAATGGTGACACCATTCCAAAATATCTCACGAAGTTTGTCCAATGTCGGGATGAACTGGGGAGTGTGGGAATAACCTTTGCTCATGATGATTTGGTGAGCTTGGCTCTCCTAGGACTTCCTAAGAGTTTGCACAATTATCAAGACTGTCAATGGAAGGGACAAATTTCCAGATTGGGAACGGCTGTGTTGGATTTGGAGCAGGAGGAGTTCAGACGGAACACCGGAGATGGATCTTCATCTAAGAATGAGGATGAAGAGGATTGTGATTTGGCTGCCAAGGCGAGGAAGGGGAAGGGGAAGAAATTCCCTTCAAAATACCAGTCCAAGAATGGCAAGAAGCAGAACATGTCCAAGGTGAATTATTTTCACTGTCATGAACATGGGAATTTTGCTACTAACTGTCTACAAAATAAGAAGAACAAGAAGGTTGTTGGATCTACAGCTGGTGAGGCCCTTGCATCGCAATTTCAGATTGAATTCTCATTGATTGCATGCACGATTTCCAATGCATTGGGATCTGTGTGGTATTTGGATAGTGTCGCTTTCTTTCACATGACGGGAGAAGGAACTTTTCAGTGACTTGGAGGAGAAAGATCTCCAGATGCATATTGAGATGGGCGACGACGGACGATACAGTGCTACTGTGATTGGTACCATTACCTTTCAGAGGGAATCAGGTAAACCATTTCAATTAAAATTTGTAATGCATGTACCAAGTCTAAAGAAAAAGTTGGTCTCAGTCGCAATGTTGGAGGATAGAGGCTATGACGTTGTTTTTAGTGATGGAAAATTTTTCTTGCGACTTAAAACAACGGGTCAAGCCAAGTGGATAGGGATTCGAGTTAAGAATCTCTCAAGCTGGAGGTAGATGGCTGATGGGAAAGGCAGATTAAGTGGTGAGCTAGGATGAGGGCGAATTATGGCACAGACGATTGGGCCATCTTCACCATGGAGCCTTGAAATTCATGCATCAGATTTCTATTGGTCTTCCCAGGGGTACACTTGCACAGTCAGACACATGCAAGGGATTTATTATGGGAAAATATGTAAAGGCCACCTTTCATGAGAAGGAAAATCGAGTTTCTAGGATCCTTGAGAGAGTTCACATAGACGTGTGTGGTTCTTTCTCAGTTGCTTCAATAGAAAAAAATAAGTACTGCGTAATATTTGTTGATGAATTTTATCGTAAGTGCTGGATCTTCTTCATGAAGAAGAAAGATCAAACATTCTCTAATTTATGTGAGTTTAAAGCACTGGTGGAGAAAGAGTCGGGGAAGCAACTAAAGGCTCTTAGGAGCGATAATGGTGGATAATACATCTCTAACAAATTCAAGAACTTCTGTAGCAAAGAAGGAATTCAAAGAGAACTCATAGTGCGTCATAACCCACAACAGAATGGGTTCGCGGAGAGGAAGAACATAACTATCGTGGGTGCAGCACGAGCGATGTTGCATGATTAAGACATACCGATGCATCTGTGGGTGGAAGCATGCAATACATTGGTACATGTGCAAAATCGCTATCCTCATAGAGTACTTGGCATGAGTACACCTGAATAGGATTTCACTTGTAAGAAACCTGATTTTTCACACTTTAAGATTTTTGGCTCCTCTGTTTATGTGCATGTGACCAAGGGCGCTAGGAAGAAGCTGGAACCGACTGCAGAGGTTGGGATTTTTGTGGGGTACATTGAAACACCCCATAATTATTGTGTGTATTTTCCAAACAACATAATGATTGTTGTGCGATGGGATATCAAATTTGATGACGAGAAAGCCATGCAGTTGTCCCTTGAGAGGGAGCTAGGCTTGCATGTATAGGAGGAACTGTTGGTTCCCAAGGATGAGTCTCAAGATCTGGATGAGCCACATGAGGAGGTTCATGGAGTGGAGGAAATCACTTATGCAGAGCCATCCATCAGAAATTGTAGAAGGCACACCACAAAAGCTGATAGGCTGAGACTTGATGCTACATAGAATGTAGGAGCCCCTACCTCACAGCGCAGATAGAGACAGTCTCCTGACCGATTTACTAGATACACGGCTCTTATGAGAAAATGTATTGTGACTAAACCATCTTCCTTTCTGGAAGCAGTGCAGTAGCCTACTTTGGTAGAGTGCATGGGAGATAGTCCCAAGTCCGGTCGACAAATCAATGGTTAGATAGAGATGGATCTACAAGGTAAAGAAAACTGTTGATGGGAGTGTGGAGAAATACAAGGCCATATTTGTGGCCTGGGGATTCTCCCAGATTGAGGGGCTAGATTATGATGAGACTTTTGCGCCTGTCTCAAGGTACTCTTCCATAAGATCCATCCTTTCTCTCTCAGTGAAGATGGGATGGCGCATTCATCATATGGATGTGAAAACTGTGTTTTTCAATGGGATCATTGAGGAAGAGGTGTACATAGAGCATCCTGGAGGTTTTGAAACCTTCAACAATGAGTCACATGTGTGTAGACTCAAAAGAGTGTTGTATGGGCTGAAGCAAGCACCTCGTGCTTGGTACACTAGGATAGACAACTATTTCACCGGATTGGGATTCACCAAAAGTGAAGCAGATGAAAACATGTACCAGATTGTGGTTGAGGGTAAGCTATTGATCATTGTTCTTTATGTTGATGATCTAATTTTGACTGGTGATGAGAAAATGATACACTCATGTAAGGAGGATCTTGCAAGGGAGTTTGAAATGAAGGATATGGGCCTTCTTCATTATTTCCTTGGATTGGAAATATGGCAGCGGGATGGTGAACTTTTTGTTTCTCAAGGCAAGTATGCAAAGGAGATATTGGGTAAGTTTAACATGGAGAGATGCAAACCCATGTATATTCCTCTTCTAGGAAATTGGAGGAAAGAGGATGCTACTTCTGGAGAGGTAGTGGAGGCTAATGTCTATTGAAAGTTAGTGGGTTCGCTAATGTATCTAGTGAACATGAGACCGAACATTTGCTACACAGTTAACCAACTAAGTCAAGCTATGGTTGAGCCTACCAAGCTCTTTTGGAAGGTGGGGAAGCATGTCTTGAGATACCTCAGGGGCACATCAGAGTATGGTCTATGGTACAGACGGACGGCTGGAGTGAATTTGCATGGCTTCATGGATGCATATTGGGCTAGAGTCTATGGGATATAAAGAGCACATCAGGGGGGATCTTTAGCATTGGATTGACAACAGTTTCCTGGTACAACAAGAAACAACGATCCGTGGCACTCAGTTCAGCGGAAGCAGAATACATGGCAGCAAGTTGGTTGGTTTGTTTGGTTCTCAGATGGATCCAATAGTGATTCATTGTGATAATCAAAGTTTTATTAAAACCTTGATTAATCTCGCGTTTCATGATAGGTCTAAGAATACAGATATTCAATACCATCATCTTAGAGATAGTGTGCAGAGGAGGATCATGTTTCTTCAGTACATTCCCATGGAAGATCAGGATGCAGATATTCTAACGAAGGCACTCACCATGAGCAAATTCGAATACCATAGTGACAGGACCAAGGTGAAGGATAATCCCTTTCTTGTTGAGAGGGAGTGTTGAGATTCAACAAGAAGATTCAGCACCCACGCCTAGTGCATTAAGCAACTGGCTGCATTCAATACCTGGTTTCATTAAGCACCCAAACTAGGGTGGGGTCCACAGTGCTATTTTTGGGTGCATGTCTATTTTTTATCCCTTAATTTAGATGGACATTAATCTGTAATCTATTCTCAATGTGGACTTGAATGAATTAATTGAAAGTGATAAATTCAGTTAGCTAGTGGATTTATAGTTAGAGGTTCGTTGGTTGGACATGCAGAGTAATTCTAATTGTAATAGAGTTCGAAGTGCAGTGGTGCATGAGTTGGTGCAAGTTGTAAATAGTTTAACTTAGTTAAGTGAGTTAAAATCAGTTGTGCTAGATGTAACTGAAGATACACTAGTGAGAGATAAAGTGAATTAAATATTAATTAATTCACCATCAGTGATCTCATATGCAACTGAGGATTCACTATTATTAGCTGCATGCATGTCAGATCCAGTAAAGACCTAGTTGAGTTCTAGGTGAAAGGGAGGTTGACTATCAGTTGGAGGATTATCTTCTTGCACACATGCAGGCAAACACCCATTGGAGTGCCCATGATACTTGCACAGTCAAGGTAGGCAAGAATTCCTATCTTTTAGGGATCTTTACCATCAGGGATTGCACAAGCAAGGCAGGCTGTCTAGAGGCAAAGAATTGGCTATGTGTTGGTCAGTTTTGCATATGATAGTGTGAGACAATTAGCTGAGTACTGGAGTGCTCATGTGAGAAGAGCTTTGTATGTAATTGTTTCATGATCCATGCTTAATATACAATAGAAGATAGTGGCCCGTGGGGTTTTTAGGTGTAAGCTTTCCTAGGGAAATTATATGTGTTGTGTGTGATTGATCTTTCTTCATGTTCATGTGATTAGCGATTGTGTTTTTAATTTCGCAAAATATTTGTAGAAGCGATTCAGTGTTTAACTTTAGTACATTGTTAGGTTGGGTGAATCCATGATATACATACTTATTGTATAATTTCTACAACTTTAGGTTATGGTGTTTTATATTTTGATTTTTATGTTCACAATTGATACAATTTTTTCAATAATTTTAATTTCTTTTTAGTTTTAGTAAAATTGTAAGTTTTCTTAGTTTAGAAGGTACTTTTACATGCATAAATGGATTCAATGTTATGAGGAAAAAAATTAGACATTTATATCGTGCAAAGTGTATGCTTTTCAAAAATAAAAATTAACCAAAAAGATATACCATAAAAACCTAAATATAAAATAACTAACTCAATCATATGAATTAAATGGTTGGTAAACTTCCATAGACTCTCAAAGTACTTATTTGATGATACATATAACATTACCAAGTTTAAGAAAAATTCATAAAAATTAACTAAATTATAACTCTATTTTAAATTATATATTTTTTTGTTTACTAGTTTTTGTGAGTCTTACTTGTGGCTTGAGTATGGGCAACCGAGGGGCATCTAAGCCATGAAAATGAAAATTAACTAAAAGAATATACCATAAAACCAAATATAAAATAACTGAACACCATATAAATTAAATGATTGGTAAATTTCCATATACATCAAAGTACTTATGTCATAATACATATAAGATTAAAAAAATTCATAAAAATTAAGTAAATTATAATTTTATTCTAAATTATTATTATTATATTTTTGTTTTCTAGTTTATGTGAGCCTCACTACAGAACTAACTTGTGCCTTGAGTATAAGAAACTTAGGGGCATCTAAGTAGTCAAAATCAAAATTAAAAAGACATACTAAGAAACCAAAATATAAAACAACTAACAACCATATAAATTAAATGGTTGGCAAACTTCCATAGACATCAAAGTACTTATGTCATAATACATATGAGATTAAAAAAATTCATAAAAAATAACTAAATTATAACTTTATTATTATTATTATTTTGCTAATTTATATGAGTTAAATTGCACGACTAACTTGTGGCTTTCATCTAGTTGTTAAATCGCATTATGGCTTTCATCTAGTACCTTAACATAATTCTACGTCCAATGTGTTATTTTAAATTATTATTATTAGTAATATTATATAAAAAAATTATTATATGAGTTAAACATATTGATATTTACAAAAACATAAGTAACAAGATTATTAACCATAGAGATTCATGCCTATTTTACTATGAATATTTTTAATCTGTAAATAGACTTTATTACAATACAATATGCAAATATCATGTGTTACTAAAACTACCTATCTATACTAAAAAAAAACGAGAATAAGATATATACATGTCTATATAATATTTTTTTAATTTATCAATTTAATTAAAAAAACACAAAAAATATAACTACTTTAAAAAAATCTTATCCTTTTATATGTGACTAATACCATTCAAAATATTTTAAAATATTCCTTAAAAGTTTATTATCAAACCAATAATTATTAATAATTAAATTAAAATTAAAAAAATAATATTTTAATATATAACTAGTACCATTAAAAATATTTTAAAATATTTCTTAAAATTTTATCGTCCAACCACTCAACCAATAATTATTAATAATTAAATTAAAATTAAAAAATAATATCTTAAACACATCCAGAAATACTTCTTTCAAACTTATTAAACTACACCTTGTTTTCATACATACCTTTTTATGACAAATAAAACTTAGTTATGTAATAGTATACTGTAAAAGTGGGTTGGATCTCTGCGTCCCATTTGCCGACGGCCAAGGTTTAGCTAGCCACCGTCAAACCGGCTAAGTTTTCAATTCGATTGCAGGCGCATTCGAACCGTGTGCTAATCTGTGTGCAAGCTTATGATGGATTGAATCGTGCATGCCGTTACATTCTCTTGTGGTTAGAAGCCATCGCTTTAGCCTACTGTTCGAGATAAGTGCCATCGTTATTCGCTACTGCTGCAGGTACGCATCCCTTACCTCTGATTGTGTTATAGCCTGCGTGCATATGGCCTTTGGGAGGGTTTTAGGGGGATTCCGTCATGCTGGACCGACACTTTGAAGTGGGATCTGCCAGCCGCTCCTCCATGGCACCTATGGACAACTTTGAATGCTAATACTAATCATGTTCAAGTTTGCTTTTCCAAATCATGAATGGTTGATTTATTGTTTAATGGGTCGTCCATGTAGATCATTTCTTGGAAAACCTTTAAGGAATATCAAGTGGGTTTTGCGTTTGATGTGATGTTCAATTCATGCACATTAAGTGCATTAAAAAAAAACTATTTTGTGAAGAAGGTCGAATCAAATTTTTCTTTGGATCTCAGGTTTACGTTTGAAGGAAAGAGAGTTATTGGGAGATTTTACTGATCTCTGGCTAAGTTATGACGCGGTTGAAGATTGGGTTTTTGACAACTAGGAAAATCATGAATCCAAGAACATTTACTATTGTGGAAATGGTTTGCACATTTCTTTTTGAAAACCATGAAGATAGAGACTAGATCTATAAGTTGGGTTTTTATTTCTCACTCATTAGTCTCTAGAAATTAATCACATGATGAAAATTTCATCTTTACTTGTGTGGATCAAATTCCTTTTATCACCCTTGTTTGCTAGGGTGAAGACATTTTTAAGTAGATAGGAGATAAACTTGGTTGATTTATTACCAGTGATATGGAACATGGAAAAAAAAGGCTTGTCATAATTTGTGTTAAATGGATTTCTCAAAAGGCTTCCGTGAGGTGATTTCGCTAAATCTAGATGGCTGGTCTCATCTCCATGCTCTAGATTTTGAACATATTCCTTTTAAGTGTAATATGGGTCACGAGTATGGACACTTTGTGAAAAGCTATCCAAAAGCTCCAACTTCTCGAATGTCTCCAAATCCATTGCCTCCTCTTAAATAAGAGCATGGAGAAAATACCCAAGGATTCATTCCAATTAAAAGGAAACATAAGAAGCATGGAAGTAAAAAGAAACAAGCATGTAAGGATGAATCTATGCATCCACCCCTTTCTAAAAATAGTTTTGAAGTTCAAAATACTCCATAGAAAGCAGTTGAGAATCTTGACACCCAAGAGGCTCTGACAACACCAACAAAAAATAAACCTGTGAACCAAAGGTCACTCCTGATTGAAAAAATGAAGAAGACCCAAATCAAGATTCTCCAAAGAAAATTCCCATGGTAGAAAATTTCTCTACAAAGGTTTCTCTTGCATTGAAAGTTAAAGAAGATAGTAAGGTAGCTGAGAAGAAATTAAAATCCTCCTCCTCCTCCCCTTCATATTCAAAGGTGCTTCAAAATCAACATTCCTCCCCATCGGTAACAAGAAGCAAGAAATGTCATAGTAGAAATCACTCTCGTCCTAAGATCTATCATGTATCCTGTGGGCCAAGTGATGAGCCATGTTCTAGCAGTTTATGTTTTATTTTTGTGTAAGAAATTTATTAAAATTTACTCTTACTTCCAAGAAGTAGTAAGAAGAAACATTTGATGATTTAGTTTTTGACATTTCCCCCCTATTCTTATTGAGAGGAGGTTGGATTTTAGCCTTTTTAGAATTTAGTAATGAAGTAGTATTAAAATACCCATGGATGAAATTGCAAAGCTAAATGATCCTTCTACCAAGAGATCACATGATGAAGAATGAAGAGAAAACACACTTTATTACTTAAGAATCTGAGCTGTCCATGAACCAAGTTTATAGGAACAATAGAGGATTTTAGCTATAGCTAGAAGATAAGACTAATGACTCAAAAAATAAGGATAAGACTAAAAAAAAAGTTGATAAGATCACTACGTAATCTTACAAGTTCCAAGACTCTTTTATTGGAACTCTAACACCCCCCTATAAGCAAAATGTAGGGACAAAAATAAAGAAAAATTAACACAAAGAACGGGTCCCAAATACTAGGCCTTTTTAGGTACCCATGTACAAATTTTCATAAGAGAGAAATAAGAAAGAAATAAAATGAAGAGATGAAGGAAGGAGGACTCAAGATGAACCCCCAAGGACAACTTTCTCCAAGCATGCGTCGTAACTCAAGAGACCTTGGTGATGCGAAGGACATTGTGAAAATATATGCTATTTGTTCTTTAGTAGGAATATACTCTAGGCTCAGAATGCCATCTTGAATAAGTTGGTGAGTGAAGTGTATTTGAATCTCAATTTGTTTAGTCCATTGATGCTCCATAGAATTTCTAGAAATATGTATTGCAATGTTATTATCACAACACAAAAGAGTAGGTTGATCCCACTGAATGCCAACTCAAGCAGTAACTAATGCAGCCAAATAACTTCTTGAATTGCCAAAATTGCAGATCGATACTCAAAATTCTTCCACAAATAATGTACTTGTTGATTGTTTCTTGCAAGACCATGCAATAATAGCACATACAAGATAGAAAACAAATCCAAAGGTGTATTTTTTATCATCCATTGATCCAACCCAATAAGATTTAGTGGAACCTACAATCTTAGGAGAACCAACAATGCATTGAATTCCAAAATTGAAAGTTCCTTGAAGATATCTGAGAATATGCTTTGCTGCTTTCTAGTAACTCTTATGAGGATCCTGAGAAAATCTAGAAAACAAACCGATTCCATAAGAAATGTTAGGTTGGGTGTGTATCAAATAGAGTAAAATACCAACGAATTGACGATACAATGTAGGATCCACCCGGGGAGTGGTGCAATTGGCAGTAAGAGTAACACTAGACTGAAAAGGAGTAGGTATAAGCTTACAATTAGGCATGCCAAAACACTTAAGTAAGTCGAACATATTTTTATTGGAAGATGGCAATTCCTTTTGAATATTGGTGAACCTAAAAGCTAAGAATGTAGTGTAGAAGACCAAGATCTATCATAGAAAAATATCACATCAATGCTTCCTTAACATTTTGAATCATAGATGAAAGACTCCCTGTGAGGATCAGATCATCCACATACAAAACTAGAATCAATAAATCAAGCCTTGTCTCTTAGTGTATACTCTGAGATCAAAGTGACATTAATTGAACCCCGAAGAAAGGAGAAATTTATCCATCATCTTGAAACAAGTTCTAGGAGCTTGTTTGAGACCATATAAGGTGTACCACCCTCCTCCCAAATTTACCCAAGGTAACCGGTACATTGGGGTAAACATGTGACGAGAGGCTACTATGATCTTATTCAACCTCCTAGGTCACCTTAAGGAAGTGGCACGGACAAAACACAACCAAACTGATCATCCACACAACCAACAAAACCTCCAACATCTACCCCACCTTTCCAAGTGACCAACCCTTGAGGAAACTCAACAAATAAAGGACCTAGAGCCCCAGTCGCTCCCTTTCCAAGCCCTCCAAGTGACTGTGAGTCCCAGTCGCTCCCTTACCAAGCCCTCCAAGTGACTGTGGGTCCTAGTCACTCTCTTCCCAAGCCTTCCAAGCGACTATGGGTCCTAGTCGCTCCCATGAACCTACATGACTGCAAATCTAGCCTTTTTATGCCAGTGCTATGCCAGGGACTATGGGATTTAAGGCTGAATTCCAGGGCTAGGACCCAGTCACTGCCCAAACATTCATGGAATTTACAAAAATGGAATGAAAAATAGAAACAATGATACTAATGCAGATTATTGAACATAAACCTGACTGGATCCCTACTATCCATGACTTGCATTTCATCAAACATGTCACAAATATGCATTCTACATGTTTAAACAATAGATCTAAGAATAGGGGTCTCGTACTTATCTGAGAATCATTAAGAAGCACTGATGCCTTATATCATTAGCTGTATTATCATCTATTAGGTCATATATTCATTGCTCATTCATTTACAAATAAAAATAATGATGAGAACCATACATTTTCACTGTCATAAAACATAGTCATAACAAACATAGAAACCACACAAATACTAAGGATACAACATCCATAAATTCTACATAGAATCCAATACATTTACACATAAAATAACAAGGAAAGGAACTCTTATTAATGAATGCAAAAGCCAACCCAGTATGAGAGTACCATGTTCCACTCGACTATAGATTGGCTGAGCCAAATATCTCTTCAGCCAATCACCCCCGTGCCATATTCCAAGCATGAATGTGGGACTTAGATGAAAATAACCAACAAGGGCTTCCCGATGCTAAACCACCTCACCCTCATCAATATAAACATGCTTTATTGCAATCCTCACTAGATCACTAGGTCATAAACAATCATGGATGCCACTGGATTTATTCACCTACACTGTGATGATTTTTCCCGTCTCTTAGTCTCTAGGCTTTAACGCAATCCACAAAATAATCCAGGGATCACTAGGCCATAATCGAGACACTGCCCTCTAGGATTTTCCGTATATCCGCTATTCATCGACAAGGATTCCTAGGCTGATAAAGGAAAATGACCTCTAGGCTTTACTTTATATCCCTCCATTCACCAATTGAGGAATCGTAGGCCCATCGAGGCACACAATACCTTGGTTTATCACAACCCACATTCTGGTTTAGGGGTTACTAGGCCAGTGACTTTACCACAATACACAGTATGGTTCAACGATCGCTAGGCCATGTGTTCTTTCATTCAAGGATCCACCTCACTCGGTTTCAAATCCATTTGGAAATCCACCTCAACCAAAACATGAGAACCCCCTCAAACCATGGCTGCCCGAAAATGGCAAGGAAAGGCTAAAGAAAATTGTCATACCTAGAAAAACCCATGCCACTGATAGCAAGAGAACCAAGAACGCACATGCATAACCATGCATTCCAAATCTAGCAAGGAAATCACACATGCAAATTGATACCTACAAGTAAACCTGTTGTGGCTTCTTGATCCTGCTCTTCCTTGCTTGATCTTTTCTTCCTCTTTTCCTTCTTTTCTTTTCTTGATCCAATGCTAAAGTGCTCCAAGAAAACTCTAAGTGTCCAAGAGTGTGTGTGAGAGAGAATAGATCTCCAAAACCAAACTTATAAAAGGTTACATTGAAAAAAGGTACCAATTGATCCTCATAAGATTTTTTATCAATTAAGCCTCTATTTTCTTCATTTTCCATTAGTTTCATTCATTTTCCTCATCACATGCAACTTGTGACCTTTCACCTTCCTCTTCTCCTAATTTCCATTATTTTCATAAATAAATTGCCAAAAAATAACATTTTTCCTTTCCAAATGCCTTTTGCATTGCCTTTGCCAATTTCCTTAGCCATAATAACTGAAATGAACACCCACACTAGTATGCTTTTGCCCATTTTTTTTCCCAACATTTATCTTGGAATAAGTGTCCCATAACTATGGTTATTATTTTTCCTTTATTAAATTTTATTACATGGAATTTTCACCAAGGTTGGTGCAAAACCCTTCCCCTTGGAAGAACACCATCCTCGGTGTTCAATGACACCTATAACAAACAATACTACTAAAATAAAAATATACTACCCATGGAGCTTTATAACTTAGCTCGTAGCAATATATACAATGATCAACCTTATGAGAATTAAACCGAGATGAGAAAATGGAAAGTATAACATCATAATGACATGAAACCCATACCGCTTATTGGAGCTTTATAACATATCTCATGGCAATATTTACATCCATATACATATGTACATATACCAAAAAATCACCAAATAATTCACCAAAAAAATATACCAAAATATTCACTCAACCAAAAAATAGAGAAGGATACATAGCCCACATCTAATTTTCCATATTCCATGTAGTTTAATACAACCCAAAGTGCTTCCACGACACTTTAACTTGCTCGATTGCTCTATTCTCGAGCATGAGAACCTTTCTATGCAATATACACTGAGGTTCCAGCTGGAATTCTCCATCTCGCTCCACCTGTAATATAAATGATTCAATCCTCCGGATGCGGATGAACGCCTTGGTTGATGGGACAGCAGTCCCCGAGCGACTCCCAATGGAGCTCGCGTGGGGTGGCCATATGGCTCTCTGCAACTCCACCATCGTTGCATTAATGTTTCCAACTTGCTTCTCATTAATTCACACAGGCTGGCTCCTTCATTATCTTCCTCCGCTCGACTGGTTAGCAATGGCGTTCGTCTTGGATAGTTTGGATTGTTTCTGTGCTGAATGCAATTCTCTGCCTCCCCTATGGAGCGCCTGCCCACCTACGTGTGTTGAGGCAAGAACTCGCACCTAGATTGGGCGACGCTGTTCTCTCCTCAGTTGTTTAGAAACGCTGCCGAGTTTTCACCTCACCCAGAGCGCCCTCTGCTATTCGAATTTCCATTTGCATGCTCAGTTTGTTAACTCCTGTGGGCTCCCTACACTTTCCACCTACTCTTCTCGCCTCCGTCTCTTCCAGCGCTCCTCTGCGGACATGCCACGACTCCGAAAAAGGATGCGATGCCGTCGTGGTGTCAGTTGAGGTCGAGTGGTTCGCTCACGGCCTTCCACCAGCTCTGATATTGAAACTGCCTCTGAGGACACTGAATGGGGTCGATATCTGGACACCCGAAGCCAAAGGGGTCGTGCTCGCCACCTTGGCAATGTTTGTTTCGCCCAACCTTCCATGCCTCCTTCTGTCGACCCACCTAGACCTGTCTCCCCTGCCTCTCACGCATCTGTCAGTCACTCCCTCCGCCAATCCTCCCAGAGAGCAGAGTTTCGCTTTGAATGCTCTCTTAACCAGCCCATTGTCACTGCTTTTGTAACCATAACCCTGAGAGAAGAGTTGCCTGCGACTGGCCCTATTCATTCGTCACTCAGTCTCAACCCCTCGCCGTCTAAGAGCAAAGCCTTGGACCCGGATGCACCCTCTAATCCTGTGCACTCCAACTTGGGCAAAAAACCCATGCAGGTGGACGTCCCTAGCAAGAGCTGTGAGCCAGAGGAAGGAGACGAAGCCAGAAGGGACGAGTATTGGTGCAGAATTGTGGAGGAACCGCCCTCCCCAGCTCATGAGCAGTGAATCTCGCTCCTCTCGGCTTGCCATGGTACAATTGTTCAATCGTTTTGGAATTTTTTTTGATTTCCTTTGTTTCTCATCAGCTCAAACAGCTGATTGTTACTCTAGTCTAGTTTTTCATGCTATGTTTAACATTATGATCAATGAGCCGGTTTCCATATCAAGGGCGGCAAAACTCTTTCCAAAAGAACCGGTTTCTCTTCCAGGGCAGTTTAGTATTTTTGTTAAGCTTGGACATCAAGCCCAGTTTTTAGGCTTCCATAGCTAAAACTATGGCAGTTTTGTATTATTATGTTTTATAAATAGAATTAGTATTACTAAAAAATATATATATATATAAAGGAGTCAATCACATGATCAACATCTCTAACATACTTCTTAAGCAATGATACATGGAAAACATCATGAAATTTCATTGTTAGAGGTAGTGCAATTCAGTAGGCTACTGGCCCAATCCTTTCACGAATATTGAAAGGTCTACAAAACCGAGGTTCCATCTGGACACACAATCCAATCCACAAGGAGCTCTTCTTTGGCTTGATTCACAAGTACACATGTTCCCCAACCTAAAACTCCTTAAAGAACCTATTATGATTTGCATAACTTATCTTCTTTTCCTGTGCTACCTTTAGATTCTTATTGATTACATGTATTCCATGTTCCATTTCTAATAAAATGTCTGGTCCAATCAATACCTTATTTACCATATCACTCCAACTGATGGGATTATTACAATTCCACCCATACACTGCCTCAAACAGACTCATCCCCAGTGATTTCTGGTAACCATTATTGTAAGAAAACTCTACCAGTGGAAGATACTCTTCTCACTTTCTTTGTTGATGCATCACATACATCCTCATCATGTCCTCCAATATCATGTTGATCCTCTTAGTTTTTCCATCTGTTCGTAGATGATAAGTTGTAATGAAGGGAAAATTTGTAACTAAACCTGCAAACAACTCCTTCCAAAACTTGGAAGTGAAATTTGCATCCCTATCTGACACAATCTTCTTTGGAACGCCATGCAATATGAACATATCTCTGATGAACACCTATGCCACATAACTAGTTAAATATGTAGTCTTCACTGGAATGTAGTGTGTTACCTTAGTCAAATTTTCCACCACAAACATGATGGAATCATGTTTTCTAGATGTCCTCAACGATCACTAGTACAAAACGATTAATTAGTTACTAAAAAAATGACTAAAATTTGCATATAAATGACTATTTTTCAGTCGGTGACCAATAGCAGCTAATCTACAATATCTTATAATGCAACCAACTTTTAGTCATTTTTAGATTAGTCATTAATTGGTTGTCTCAATTTTATTGCCTAGTAGTATATTTAGTCATTAATTTGGTGATTAATTTAATCATTGATTTAGTCATTAATTGCCACAATTAATGACCAAATATACAACAAAATATATTACTAAATGATCACCCAAAAAAACCAATTAATGACTAAATAAATATGACCAAAATGTTGGTCGTGTTGTAAGATACTCTAAATTAGCTACTAATAGTCATATGTATGCAAATTTTAGTCATCATTTGAAATCGATTAATGACAAAAAAAATATGACTAAATTTTGATCGTGTTATAAGATACTTTAAATTAGCTACTAATAGTCGTATATATGCAAAATTTAGTCGTCATTTGTAATCGTAAATTTATCATTTGCAACAGTAATTTATTTATTCTTGGTAGTTTCACATTCATTACATAAATGACTACTTTAGTAGTTTATATTCATTTCATTTATTTTCATTAACAATCATTATAAGAAACTAATTTAATCGTATATTCATTTTATTTTTGTTCATCATTAATTGACATAAACTACTAATTTAGTAGTTTTAGATTGATTTATGTGTTCATTATTAATCAACATAATTAATTAATATTATATTGCAACTAAATTAGAAAATAAGTGTCATACAATGTGCATGTTCATCTAATATGAAAACACAAAGTTACATATGTTAATTACAATACTAAATAATATCAAGTGCAACTATATATAATTTCAACAACATAAATTATATTATATAAAATGTCAAAAATCACTGTTAGGTCCCCATAATACTTGTGTAGTCCCCTTATTGTTATCTTTGTGCCCATGTAGTCCCCATATTGTTATTTTTGTGCCCATGTAGTCCCCATATTATTATTATTGTGCCCAATAGAAGCCCACTATTGTTATTGTTGTGCCCTTACATTATTACTGTTATGTCAGCTGGGATTATATTATGACCCCTTGGACTCCTATATATAGAAAGAAAGGTTTTTCATTTAAATCATCCAATAATTTTTCATTTATGTAATGTAAAGGAGGTTTCCCCCTCGAAGAGGCTGATTTATAAGTCATTGATCTATATTTTCTTTTATTTTTTGAGCTGCATCCATAAAATTTGGTTTCAAAGCACTCTCGAGAAATGATGAGGATGTGGAAGCATTGTTTTGTGCCATTTCTATTATCCAACCTGAGTGGATAACCGAAGAAAGGGATGAATGGGAGAATTATGAAGAGGTGTGGACACTCATTCAAAATTTGGAGCAAGATCCCAATACATATGAAACATTCAGCTGGAAAAATGATTCATTATGGTACAAATATTTCTTATATCTTTGTACGAATTCCCAACTCAATCAAAAGATCATTTTGGAACTACACACCTCTCCCTTAGGAGGGCACTCATGATTTTTAAAACTTACCACATGGTCAAGAAGGATTTTTTTGGATGACCTTAAATCTGATATTCAAATTTTTGTGGTGGAATGTTTGGTTTGACAACAAAATAAAGTTGAGACAATTAAGACCCCATGTCTGTTACAACCTTTATCCATTCCAAGTAAATGTTGGTAGGAGGTTTTAATGGATCTTATCACAGGTCTACCCGAGCTGTCATCATGGTGGTAGTTTTTGAAATTTTGTGTATTTAGGATAGCATCAATTGTGTTCTAGCTCCCAAATTTTGTGGAGGGACTAGCGTACATTTGATCTACAAGATCCAGAAATTGATTTGGGAAATTTCATCTGTTTTAGGAGATATTAAATTAATTAATTATTTTAATGTATTTCCTAAGTTAAAACTTAGGGAACTTGAATAATTAAAGTGAATTTAATTAAACATGTGATGAAATTGTCTTAAATCACACAGATCAAGCTTTATTTTCACTACAAGAAAAAAGCACATTGGTGAGGGGCGAAAATGGTCACCATAAGCTCATTGGTGAGGGTCAAAAGAGCCTTCGTCACCAAAAGCTGAATGTCACCAAAGGTGGCATCGCCGAAAGTATAGGTGTTGTGGTGACATTCAAGGTCCGTCACCAATAATGATTTATAGTGACAGATAGTGACCGTCACCATTTCATATGAGCAATGGTGACGGAAAATAGCCTCCATCACCAAAAAACTAAACGTCACCAAAGGTGGCGTCGCCGAAAGTATGTCTTGTGGTGACATTCAAAGTCCGTCACGAATATTGATTATAATGACGGATAGTGACCGTCACCATTTCATATGAACAACAACGATTTTTTGTGATGGACCTTTCATGGTAGTCACTATTGGTGCATATATATGGCGACATTTATTGATCGTCACCATAAACTCATTGGTGACATCAAGGTCCGTCACGAATAATGACTATAATGACAAAAAATGACCCTCACCATTTCATATCAACAACAATGATTTATGGTGACGAACCTTTAATGGTTGTCACTATTGATGTGTATATATGGTGGCGTTCGTTGACCGTCACCATTTCATATTTTGGCGAGCGTCGAAAAATGTGACCATAAGTTGATTAGTGATGGTCAAAAGAGAATCCGTCACTAAAAACTGGTCTTCGTCATTCCCTATGAATATCAGGGCACGATGGAATCAAACCACCAACCTCCTGCTTGTAAATCAGGTGCTCTTCCATTGAGCTAGCATCCCTTTAAAGAATTATACTTTAAACTAGCAATTTCCCCTAAAGGTGCAAAGATACACCAAATGAATAAGAACCAGGAAAACTAAAAGAATTCAGTGTCTTTGCTCCTATTTTTATTCTACGACACTCTACAAAGTATGATCTTGATCTATGACGTATTTGTGCAAAGTGGTTCTAATTTAATAGTAAATGTTATATTCAGATAAATAAATGAATAACTGAGAGGCCTTATGGGCTAATTTTTAATCCTTACACCAAAATCTCTTAATATTCAAGTCTATGGAACAACTCGTTCAAAGTTCAAACTGAAGTAGATTTTAAATGGAAAGCCTAAAACTAGCTAAGTAGTTTACAAGTTAACATTTTGGATATAACTTATGTTCAATTTATATGACAAGTTATTCCATAACCTTGAAACTAGTTTCTTAGCTAAAAGACTTTCTTAAGTCAACAATGACAAAGAAAGATAGTCATGGCAAGCAAAATTCTCTTGTTTTTTCTAATGAGGGTGTATGTAACTTGATAAAGGTTGTATGAAGTATCAAACCATAAACAGTTTCACTAAAACATGGAAATGAAAAAGTCTTGTTAAGCAACAAAAGTTTAGTTGAATATATGAAAAGCATCGAGCTAAATGATATAATTAAACTAAAAGTAACTGTAAAAAACTGAAATTGTCATCATATACCATTTGGTTTGGTTAGTTCTTCAGAAAGAGAAAGTGCAATTGCATGATCCAACTCCTCATCTTGATTCTGTAATGGACCATCCTGAACAAAAATTTCCACATACGACAATAAATGTTATCGTATTGGTAAGACTTTTGATATAATCTATCAAAGCATGTACTATGTAGGAGAATAATTGGAAAGCACAACTAGAAATTTGAATCACAACATAACAATATAAAAGAACATGCAACAGGAAAGGAACAACTCCACAGTTTGAGAAATATGAACAATCCATGAACATGTTCTTATATATTGATATAGATAACGAAATAGAAATATAGATTTATGAGATTCAAGTATCACACAACAATGCCTTGAACAAATATCAATATGTAAAATAGTATTTTTTGCATTTGGATTTACCTTGCAGAACCTCAGGAAAAATTTTCCACAGAAACAACCAATAAACATAACAACATGGACCTTAGGAGCAATTGTGCAGGGGATAAAATATGAAGGTAAAGCACTATAGAAGTATTCAAAGCAAATGATGAAAAGCGTATCTAGAAATAACTGAGAACCCTCTGAAGTAAACCACACATTTATCATCGTGACTAGTACACTTGCAAAAAATATCAGAATAAATTATGAACTATTCCACCAAAAAACAGTGAATTTTTCCACTAAAATACAATTTCAAATTAATCACTAGCATGACGCTAACTTTGTTAGAGCTAACAGATACAAGAATGAAGTTTAAAAGAAAATACAGTCTGATGAATTAAGGATTATCGTGGCATTAGAGGGAACATGCCAAATTACATTATCATCTCCAAATGCACCCCTATGTAGTGTCCATCTGACACTTTGTGACTTGAACCTTTAAAAGGCTTGCTTAGCCACTTCATCATTCGAGATTTATTATGAGTATGATGGTACAATGTGACCTGCATGTCCCAAATAACATGAGCCAACAATGAAAACCATAATTAAATTATTAATGCCATACTAATTTAATCCTTCAAAAGACGAAAAACATGAATCCAAGAAAGAAAATGATAAGGTTCTCGTTAACCAACTATTATATTTACAGATATGGCAGAATTGTTGATTGGTTGTTTCAGAATTTAAAGCATTTTACTTATTCTCTCAAACATATGAAAAGACACTAAAATTACCAAGGTCATATTTCAACATAAATCTTGTAGAAAATCGGATTGCAACTATGAAGATACTATTACAAAAATCTTACAGAAAATAAGATTGCAACTATGAATATATTATTACAAAAATCTTGCAGAAAAACAGATTGCAACTATGAAGATATTATTATAAAAATCTTGCAGAAAACAAGATTGCAACTATGAAGATATTGTTCTAAATTTTAAAAATTATAGTAATAAAATCCATCTTCAACATGACTTAACATTTTATATCATATTAGACAAATTTTGAGTCAGGGAACAAGTACATGGTTCAAAGTTAAAATATTTGCGTCAAGGACAAGGAAATATCATATACAACTTTCTGAGTTGAGGTTTATCACTAAAGAACATAGTATTGAGTCTTAAACCAGTACTTAATGAGGGAATTATGGAAATAAATGGGTACAAAATGTGAATTCATCCCTCATGAGTCATGGCAACCCGCATACAACTCCTAAGGCTTTACAACCATTGAAGTTGCACCCATCAAACTATGTTTTTAGGTTGAATTGTCCACACCTGAGGCTTTGCAAGTTGCATCCACTGCAGCTGCACCCATCACACCACCTTTTTAGGTTGAATTGTCCACATTTCCTAATCCACAGAAGATGTAGTTGAATAGTCTGTTGTGCTGAATTGCACAGATTTTGCCCACAACTGACCATAAGTTCTTGTGTGTGATGAGTGCACTAGATATGTATCATGGGAGCCACAAAATCTGCAAACACAATTATCCATGAAGTCCAGAACGGGGAGGATGTAACTAGCAAGAACAAAGCTAGGACAAATGCTCCCTTGCAATGAAATTCCAGATGTGACTCCCCATGAACAGAGAGCCATTCTTATCAAAATATTCTAAGAGAAACATGTTTTAAAGCTAAATGAATACAATTCATTAACCACCCGGCCATCCTACCGTGTCATATCACCTTGAGAACCCCCCAACACAGTGACTCCCTTGGTAGAAAAGGCTAAATAAGTTTGCTAAAAAATGTAAAAACAACATCCAGATATGGAAATAATACACCAATGCCCAATAGGCTTGGGACTAGCAGTTGTTAGTGAGGAGTTTCACACCTTTGGTTAAGATTTTGTTCTCACAGGCTTCATCAATGGGGGATAGGAAGGGATTGAAATCATGGCATTGGGAGGTGATGAACCATGTGCATATATTTCCACTTGTGACCTGATTTCTCTTCGTGAGACGATTGTTGATCAATACAAAAAATGTATATATTCTTGGAATATGATCTAACTATGAATATGGAAGTGTTCAACTATCTTATTGAGGACATTGTATTTGTGAAAATCTGGAATTTAAATATTTAAAATAACAAATTTATGGGAGTGACAAGGTATGCAAGGCAGTGGTAAGCTAGAAGTCAAATCTAAAATAACACAATTCCAAAATAACTTAGGGTTTACAGTGGCTCCACCAAAGATACTCTGACAAGGAGGTTTTTCTCATGGTTATTTTAGATTGTTGGAGAACCTTTGGTGGAGCTAGGGTTTCTCTTGGTTTTCGCTATCTAGGGTTTTCGAAAGCATGGAGAATTAGATGATAGTTTGTGATTGTGTTCATGGGTTTCATTTATTCTTTATATATATGAAGTTTTTAGGTGAATGTTCCAACAAATCCTCACACCTTAAGACAAAAACACATAAAGTACAAAGAATATTGAATGAGAGAGAGATAGAGAGAGAGATAGAGAGAGAGAGTAGCATTGCTCTTACATTCCTAACCCAAGTATGAAAAGGAATATGCACAAGTGCATGATCGAATATAATAAAAACTCACTCCTTCCTCTATTTATATGAGAGGTAAAGGGGATTTACAATAACAAGTGGACCTAGTCCACTACAAGAAAACTTGAAAGACACATTTAGGTCCACCCATGTGAAGCACTCTACTTTACGTGACATGTGTCAACATCAAAGGTGACAGTGATTAATAAGTAAGCCCTCCATGGCATGAGCAGTACTCCCCAAGGTCCAACAATCCTCCAAAGGTCCTAAGCTCCAATGCATCTTCTAGGTCATGTGTCACCTTAAGGACAATGCATATCCAAGGTAATGTGTCACCTTAAGGACTCCCACACCTACATATCCACTCCCTCAACCCAAGAGTTCAGATGTCAAGGGATTTTGTGTGCTCATGTTGATTTTGGGATGTTTTTGTCATGGTGAAATACCCAACTCTACTCCAAGCACACAAACTCCCTTCATGCATCAACAACATGAAGTCACCAAGCTCCATACTAATCCAATAATTCGAGGAAGAATGTCTTTCAAACATCCAAACAAGGTCTAGCAGCAAACAGTAAACCACCTCCAATGTCCAAGTCCATCATTTCAAGAATATTTGTATTTTATCCAACATGATGACCCACTATGTGCACTATTTGTAGGGAATCTTTTGGATTTTTGTGCTTCAACGTGTCGATCCACTATGTGCATTGGTCAACAACTCCATTTAGTCAAGGAACTCTTCTAAATTTCTTTCCAAGTTTCATTTCTCTTTCCTGTCATCAAGGAAAATGGAGCAACTAGAAAGAATTCCATTAACTGTCGTCCATCCAGTTGTTTCCTAAACAAGTGCCTATTTCTTAAAGAAATTAGGAAACCATCATGAAACATGACTATAGCCACATAGTTTCAGTAGCTATTATCTGAAAATGTTATTGAAAACACTGTTAGATTTGTTTCATAAAAGAGCACCTACTCCCAAACAACATAAAATGTTCGTGGAGAATTGCTTGTTTCACTATCGTTGAGCTTGACTATAAACACTGACAAATTTTTGAGCCAATAAAGTCCCTGGAGAAAAACGACGATGGTTTCTCTCTAAAACATATGCAGATAAAGATACAAGATTAGAGTGGAGGACTTAAGTAGTTTCATGACTATTGCTCGACTTGTAACTGTTTGGTTTTTTGGTCTGCTTTATTTTTTATATTTCAGATCTAGTTCCAGAATTTTTGGATTTCAAATTTCAGTTATAATAGCAAAATTCTGGGTTGGCTCACATCATTGGCATTACAACCTCAATTAATAGCAGATTAATATCAGATTTTTCGCTATAGTTCAGATTATTTACTTATGTTCACCAATCTCTTTATCTTTCAAGGAATCCTTGTAAGGAAGATAGAGCAAAGCACAACTCAGATATATTGTCACCAACATACACATCAACTCAAATATATTGTCACCAAGAGGGAGAGAGAGAGAGAGTAGCATTGCTCTTACATCCCTAACCCAAGCTTGAAAGGAATATGCACAAGTGCATGATCGACTATAATAACAACTCACTCCTTCCTCTTTTTATATGAGAGGTAAAGGGGCTTTAGTGGACCTAGTCCACTACAAGAAAACTTGCAAGACACAACTAGGTCCACCCATGTGAAGCACTCTACTCTATGTGAAATATGTCAGCATGAAAGGTGACAGTGATTAACAAGAAATCCCTCCATGGTTTGAGCACTACTCCCCAAGGTCCAACAATCCTTCAAAGGTCCTAAGCTCCATTGCATCTCCTAGGTCATGTGTCTCCTTAAGGACAATGCATATCCAAGGTAATGTGTCACCTTAAGGACTCCCACACCTACATATCCACTCCCTCAACCCAAGAGTTCACATGTCAAGGGATTTTGTGTGCTCATGTTGATTTTGGGATTTTTTTGTCATGGTGAAATACCCAACTCTACTCCAAGCACACAAAATCCCTTCATGCGTCAACAACATGAAGTCACCAAGCTCCATACTATTCCAACACTTCAAAAAAGAATGTCTTTCAAACATCCAAACAAGGTCTAGCAGCAAACGGTAAACCACCTCCAATGTCCAAGCCTATTAATGTAAAATTCATGCTATTATTATTTCAAGAATATTTATATTTTATCCAACATGATGACCCACTATGTGCACTATTTGTAGGGAATCTTCTGGATTTTTCTACTTCAACGTGTTGATCCACTATGTGCAAATTGGTAAGCAACTTCATTTAGTCAAGGAACTCTTCTAAAGTTCTTTCCAAGTTTCATTCCTCTTTCCTATCATCAAGAAAATTGGAGCAACTAGAAAGAATTCCATTAACTTTCGTCCACCCAGTTGTTCCTAAACAAGTGCCTATTGCTTAAAGAAAGTAGGAAACCATCATGAAACATGACTATAGCCACATAGTTTCAGTAGCTATAATCTAACAACGTTATTGAAAACACTGTTAGATTTGTTTCATAAAAGAGCACCTAGTCCCAAACAATAGAAAATGTTCGTGGAGAATGTCTTGTTTCATTATATTTGAGCTTTACTGTAAACAATGACAGGTTTTTGAGCCAATAAAGTTCTTGGAGAAAAACGGTGATGGTTTCTCTCTAAAACATGTGCAGATAAAGATGCAAGATTAGAGTGGAGGACTTAAGTAGTTTCATGACTATCGCTCGACTTGTAACTGTTTGGTTTTTTGCTCTGATTTATTTTTTATATTTCAGATCTAGTTCCGAAATTTTTGGATTTCAAATTTTAGTCATAATAGCAGAATTATGGGTTGGCTCACATCATTGGTATTACAACCTCAATCAATAGCAGATTCATTTCATATTTTTCGCTACAGTTCAGATTAGTTACTTATGTTCACCAATCTGTTTATCTTTCAAGGAATCCTTGTAAGGAAGATAGAGAAAAGCACAACTTAGATATATTGTCACCAACATACACATCAACTCAGATATATTGTCCCCGAGAGAGAGAGAGAGAGAGAGTATCACTTCTCTTACATCCCTAACCCAAGCTTGAAAGGAATATGCACAAGTGCATGATAGACTATAATAACAACTCACTCCTTCCTCTTTTTATATGAGAGGTAAAGGGGCTTTAGTGGACCTATTCCATTACAAGAAAACTTGCAAGACACAAGTAGGTCCGCCCATGTGAAGCACGCTACTCTACGTGACATGTGTCAGCATCAAAGGTGACAATGATTAACAAGCAAGCCGTCCATGGCATGTGCACTACTCCCCAAGGTCCAACAACCCTCCAAAGGTCCTAAGCTCCAATGCATCTCCTAGGTCATGTGTCTCCTTAAGGACAATGCATATCCAAGGTAATGTGTCACCTTAAGGACTCCCACACCTACATATCCACTTCCTCAACCCAAGAGTTCACATGTCAAGGGATTTTGTGTGCTTATGTTGATTTTGGAATGTTTTTGTCATGGTGAAATACCCAACTCTAGTCCAAGCACACAAACTCCCTTCATGTATCAACAACATGAAGTCACCAAGCTCCATACTATTCCAACACATCAAGGAAGAATGTCTTTCAAACATCCAACCAAGGTCTAGCAGCAAAAGATAAACCACCTCCAATGTCCAAGTCCATCAATGTAAAATTCATGCTATTATTATTTCAAGAATATTTATATTTTATCCAACATGATGACCCACTATAAGCACTATTTGTAGGGAATCTTTTGGATTTTTCTGCTTCAATGTGTTGATCCACTATCTGCATTGGTAAGAAACTCCATTTAGTCAAGGAACTCTTCTAAAGTTCTTTCCAAGTTTCATTTCTCTTTCCTGTCATCAAGCAAATTGGAGCAACTAGAAAGAATTCCATTAACTGTCGTCCATCCAATTGTTTCCTAAACAAGTGCCTATTGCTTAAATAAAGTAGGAAACCATCATGAAACATGACTATAGCCACATAGTTTCAGTAGCTATAATCTGACAATGTTATTGGAAACACTGTTAGATTTGTTTCATAAAAGAGCACCTAGTCCCAAACAACATAAAATGTTCGTGGAGAATGGCTTGTTTCACTATCGTTGAGCTTGACTGTAAACAATGAAAATTTTTTGAGCCAATAAATTCCTTGGAGAAAAACGGTGATGGTTTCTCTCTAAAACATATGCAGATAAAGATACAAGATTCGAGTGGAGGACTTAAGTAGTTTCATGACTACCGCTCGACTTGTAACTGTTTGGTTTTTTGGTCTACTTTATTTTTGATATTTTAGATCTAGTTCCGGAATTTTTGGATTTCAAATTTCAGTTATAATAGTAGAATTCTGGGTTGGCTCACATCATTGGTATTACAACCTCAATTAATAGCAGATTCATATCATATTTTTCACTACAGTTCAGATTAGTTACTTATGTTCACCAATCTGTTTATCTTTCAAGGAATCCTTGTAAGGAAGATAGAGAAAAGCACAACTCAGATATATTTTCACCAACATACACATCAACTCAGATATATTGTCACCGAGAGAGAGAGAGAGAGAGAGAGAGAGTAGCACTAATCTTACATCCCTAACCCAAGCTTGAAAGGAATATGCACAAGTGCATGATCGACTATAATAACAACTCACTCCTTCCTCTTTTTATATGAGAGGTAAAGGGGCTTTAGTGGACCTAGTCCACTACAAGAAAACTTGCAAGACACAAGTAGGTCCACCCATGTGAATCACTCTACTCTACGTGACATGTGTCAGCATCAAAGGTGACAGTGATTAACAAGCAAACCCTCCATGGCGTGAGCACTACTCCCCAAGGTCCAACAACCCTCCAAAGGTCCTAATCTCCACTGTATCTCCTAGGTCATGTGTCTCCTTAAGGACAATGCATATCCAAGGTAATGTGTCACCTTAAGTACTCCCACACGTACATATCCACTCCCTCAACCCAAGAGTTCACATGTCAAGGGATTTTGTGTGCTCATGTTGATTTTGGGATTTTTTTGTCATGGTCAAATACCCAACTCTACTCCAAGCACACAAACTCCCTTCATGCATCAACAACATGAAGTCACCAAGCTCCATACCAATCCAACACTTCAAGGAAGAATGTATTTCAAGAATCCAAACAAGGTCTAGCAGCAAAAGGTAAACCATCTCCAATGTCCAAGTCCATAAATGTAAAATTCATGCTATTATTATTTCAAGAATATTTATATTTTATCCAACATGATGACCCACTATGTGCACTATTTGTAGGGAATCTTCTGGATTTTTCTGCTTCAACGTGTTGATCCACTATGTGCATTGGTCAACAACTCCATTTATTCAAGGAACTCTTCTAAAGTTCTTTCCAAGTTTCATTTATCTTTCCTGTCATCAAGAAAATTGGAGCAACTAGAAAGAATTCCATTAACTGACGTCCATGCAGTTGTTTCCTAAAAAAGTGCCTATTGCTTAAAGACAGTAGAAAACCATCATGAAACATGACTATAGCCACATAGTTTCAGTAGCTATAATCTGACAGTGTTATTGAAAACACTGTTAGATTTGTTTCATAATAGAGCACCTAGTCCCAAACAACAGAAAATGTTCGTGGAGAATGGCTTGTTTCACTATCGTTGATCTTGAATGTAAACACTGACAGGTTTTTGAGCCAATAAAGTCCCTGGAGAAAAACGGTGATGGTTTCTCTCTAAAACATATGTAGATAAAGATACAAGATTCGAGTGGAGGACTTAAGTAGTTTTATGACTACCGCTCGACTTGTAACTGTTTGGTTTTTTGGTCTGCTTTATTTTTTATATTTCAGATCTAGTTCCGAAATTTTTAGATTTCAAATTTTAGTTATAATAGCAGAATTATGGGTTGGCTCACATCATTGGTATTACCACCTCAATTAATAGCAGATTCATATCATATTTTTCACTACAGTTCAGATTAGTTAGTTATGTTCACCAATCTGTTTATCTTTCAAGGAATCCTTGTAAGGAAGATAGAGCAAAGCACAACTCAGATATATTGTCACCAACATACACATCAACTTAGATATATTGTCACAGAGAGAGAGAGAGAGAGTAGCATTGCTCTTACATCCCTAACCCAAGCTTGAAAGGAATATGCACAAGTGCATGATCGACTATAATAACAACTCGCTCCTTACTCTTTTTATATGAGAGGTAAAGGGGCTTTAGTGGAGCTATTCCACTACAAGAAAACTTACAAGACACAAGTAGGTCCAGCCATGTGAAGCACTCTACTCTACGTGACATGTGTCAGCATCAAAGGTGACAATGATTAACAAGCAAGCCCTTCATGGCATGAGAAATTCTCCCCAAGGTCCAACAATCCTCCAAAGGTCCTAAGCTCCAATGCATCTCCAAGGTCATGTGTCTCCTTATTACTACTGTGCTTTCTACCTATTATTTTCATAGTGCCAAAATGTTCACTTGCATTGAAAACTGCATGCCATGTACATAAATAGAAAACCTGATGGATGATAAGGAAAAGGGGCTATCCTATATGCCATGGAACATCATATTCCATACTTAGAATGCACCCCAAGGTGTCAAAATTGCATGCCAAGTGGAAAATTTGCATTTCTCAGGTTAAAATCTATTTTACAACTTATAGTCTGACCTAATTGCACACAGCCTCCTGCAGATGTGCCTATGGAAAAGTCATAAAATACAGTGCTACAATACTTCTCCCTGTGCATCTTCCTACACTTCCATAATTCTAATGTACAAATTCAAGTGAGAGTACTAAGTATACCAAAACAGTTTCACTGATTTACCTGTCTCTTGCTAAGTGCAAGTAGTCTTTAAAAGCATGCATGTCCAGGGCTCACTAAAGATAAAAATTGTGATTTTCAAATTTCTGTGCGGTTATTAGAAGATTATTGATATTTTTACATCGTTATAGTTTCACGTCCAATCTAGGAAGCCACTACTATGCAAAAATATTGTGAAACTGCCAAATTTCACAACATGACAAATCAGGCTATGGCGCCTTCAGAATTTTATATTCCAGAACATAGAGCACATATGGTGAAATATAGAGGTTTATAGTTAGAATATATTATGGTCTACAACCCTACACAATCAAATTCCGAAGAACAATCTCCAAGTGATAGTTATTAAGCATCAACCATGCAATTTGTTTGGTCTCTAGAAACACACACAACCTTCAAATAAATTGCATACCTTGTTCTCATTATAAATCAAAATGCCAATTCTCGAAGACTATGGTCTGTTCAAGCAACCAAACACAAACTAAAGAGGAAGCTTTACATGGAATGAAAGGTCTTTGCAACCATGGCATTACCTCAACAAAAAAGCGATCTTAGATCTTGTCACTATGAGCTTCCATGACTCCCTTTAAAATCATAAACCCCAAGCCTCAAATGATGTTAGCCATTTCAAGGAAGAGCCCCCGCTCCTCACAAAGCATCTACAAAATTAGTGAAAATCAACAGAAGATAACATGAAAACTTTAAACCATGTCTCAAAATAACAAAATTAAATTATTGAGTGCATATAAAAACCCTGTTAATTTAACAATTTAATTGACCTCTATAAGCGATTCTTGGGGCTGACTCATGTTCTCCACTATGATAGGGCACCCCATAGTTTGAAGACCCAATTCCACTGACCATATTGCACCACTTTCTAGGTTACCTTTTGAAAGAAAGCCACCATCCTTATCAAGCACCTACATATTTTCCAAGGAAATAAACAATTATACTTGAATGGCAAGTTTACAATCATATTTTCTTTTTTTTTAACTGTAAGGTCGGTGAATTTTTTTCACCACGAATATTTTTTATGTGCGATTTATTCAAAATTTCAGGGGTCTCCTATGACTTCTTATTGAATTGATCTTGCAAAGGAGGAATTCCATTTGGCTTTCCAAAGCCGATGTCAAGTTCATTGGATCGATATTTTTCTTGCTTTCCAAGTGATGCTGAACCTTGCTGGTCAATCTGTAGATTTACACAATTTACTAAAATGGAATTGAAATATTATAAATAACTTCCAAAAAATTCACCAAAACTAATGCAGTAAGGGTTGGTTTCAAATATCATTGGGTAATGTTACCAAGAGAGCTCTGATGGTCAATCTGTAGAATTTCATTATTTCCTTAAGACAACACAGGTAATGAAGTGAGGGTTTGTAGGGTAGGAAATTGCCAAGCATCCAAAGGTTTTCTTTCAAATTGCATTGCGTTTTGTTAAATAACATGAATTTTATTTAACATTCTGGCATTCGATGCATACTATTTGTTCAAGATAAACATCCATGATCTAAGAAGTATTAAGTAGATATATGCGGTAATTTTGATGGATGCATGCGATATGGATTGAGCAATGAGAAAAGGCATTAGGAAAACTGTGGAAAGAGGCAAGAGATATGAATATATTTACCTTCTCAATTAAAATTTGGGCCACTTAAAGCTTTGAAGAAATCCGTGCAACCATTGTTGTGAATTAGATCCAGGATGCTCAGCCTTCCATCTTTCCATTCTCTAACTAGTCTTTCCTTGTGAAAACCCTTGAACCGAGGTTCGAATTGAGTATTTTCATTGCGTAAAACTATGGGCAGTAAGGAACCGGGGATGGGACGAGATATTCTATACTATACAATAAATAAAATCTACTCCGAACATAATAACATATATAAGTCGTTGATATAGAAATTGTTTGAAATGTTCCTAGCAGAGTATTTCACAGCTTTTCTAGACTTATATCTGTTTAGTTGATTTTTCATTTTCAGTATATGTGATTGTAAAGTTTCAATTTGCCATAACATATACTCCATGGATTTTTCTCTGTCCTTAGATTCTGTCCCTCTTAAATTATCCTTGAAATGATTTTCCTCTAATCTGTCGTTACTCACATTACTTGTAATTGTTTTCATGTTGTTAGAATCATCATCAATTGAAACTCCATTCGCTTCCAATCTTTTCTTCTTCTCATAGAAAGAAAACAAGGGATGAAGAGAGATATCAAAAGACAACTCCACTGCATTTTCAACTTTATTTCTTCGCTTGCACTGCAAAATATGGTGCTTGTGAGTTTTATCTATTAAAGGGGAAGATCTCACTGTAAATGCCTTCACAGCTTGCTGCTCATCCTTCCATGGCTTTCTTGCTTGAAAAAATTCAAGTAAGTGGTCGTATTTGGAAGCTCGACATAAAAGCTCTCTAATCCGCAATTCAATCCCTTGTCACCGTTATTCAATATGGTGTCTAATATTTCCACTCAAGTGTCAATGCCTCTTCCTCTTCATTAATCCACTTGCATCAACTGTTGCAGAAGTTGCAGCTCCATTACCATTACACAACTCTAATTCTACTTCAGCAACATCACACATTCCAGAGCATGGACCATCATTTTAATTTTCAAATTATGTTTCTCAAATGAACTTGAACATTAAGTGGCCTGCTCAACAGGATTGAATCTGATTTCATCTCCAGTGCATTTTAAAATTTCCACCATTGACTCATCTGTTTGAACTTGTAGATTAGCCTCAAAAATATTATCCAATATAGTCTCAGTGTTTGATCTGTTCTCCTCCAGTTCTTCAACATAAACCATATTTTGTGTGCATGGAAAAGTAGAACCACAAACATATTGGAGGCTTTCATCTTCACGGAGACCACTGGTGTCAGCGGTTATCAATAGGTTGATAAGCTTCTGATCAGGAAGATTATATATTTAACAGGTAATACAAATTTGGTAATTTCTCTTTTTTTTTGATAAAATGCACTCTGCATCTTGATAAAGCATTTACGATGGCCATTGCTAAAAGCATCAAGATAACTGGTGCTTTTACCATCCTTCATTTCATTTGGGAGGCCAAAACACATTTCTACTCTATCTGCAAACTGTTCAATATATTTTCTACCCCGATATAATAAAGTATGTACAACATTCCAAATGCTAGAGCCTCTCTCTTTATAATTCATCCCATAGCCGCAGATGTTCTCAAAGTCATCCTCAAATGATATCCATGTCATGTAGTCCTTAGAATGGATCTTATGATGCATATAAGGAAAGCAGATTGGTTTTCTATGTCTCTTCAAATGATCTTGCCCAAATGAATCTTCTAACGGATTGGAGAAAAAACCATTCTCATCCAGACTTACAAGCCCTTGTAGGATATCTATCAAATGTATTCCATCAGATGTAAATAAGCCACTTTTTTGTAGCTCCTGCTCCAACCTTCCTTTATTATTCTGAGACTGAAACCTTGATCTCTTGGATCACTGCCAATACAAACCTTATGAAACACATGCTCTCTCTGTCCGCCATTCGCTTCTTGGTTGGTTGGATTCTCTGGCCTCTCCAAGATAGAAGGAATAAAACCTTTTCCAACAACACCTTCTTTTACACCTTGACGGTTGAAAGAAGACCCGTGAAATGAATAAATCTCATGCGGATTGTCATTTTCACAAACAAGGGATTCTCTTCCTGTTTCGGTGTTAACAGAAGTGCATGTTCCAAGACCTGCTACGCTTGCTCTGATGGCCTTATTTAAATGCCATATCTTTGATGTGATGTCTTCCTTGTCTACACTACAAGAGGATTTATCCAGTGTAGAGTTTAACTCTGTTACATCAGCCACTTTTCCACTGCTTGTAGGTAAAGAGTCCATGCCAACCAAGAAGTTACATGTTTCAGAGGTATCTTTTGCCCTTAATTTTTTTGCACAAAAACTGGACTCTTGTTTGTCCTCATGAAGGACTAGGAGAATGTGAAGCATCTTTGACATACACAAAATCAATAGTTAAAGGTTTTCCGTTGAACAAATCTGTGACACATATAGCCTTTCCACTGCCTGAAGGTTGTGGAGTCATGTCTACCAAATTTCTCCCACTGGCTACCCTCAAAAGCTTCTGCGCCAATATAGGGTATCGATTTGACACTATATCCTAAAATGTTGCATGTAATTTTCCCGCAAAACCCCCATCTTGCACAAATTTTCTCAGTAAAACCTCCACTTCACAACATTTTTTTAAGAAAAAATTGGTCTTAACTTAATTGCGAGGAGGAATCCAATTTCACCGTACCTGAGATATATGAGACATGTAGAGAGCCCTGGCCGTGAGTTTCAAGAGAGAATCCATTAATAAGGCAGGATCTCGAAGAAATTTGAGTTTCAAACCCTGTGTTGGACCTTTGGCGCCAATAGGAAGGCAATGGACCAGTCAATTAAAATCAGATGGAAACAATGCTCCAGCAATGATCTCTAAAGTGCAAAGATATCCAAGGAATAGAAGATAATTTTGAAAAACTATCATTACGAAAACTCTTATATAAATATTATATACATATTGATATTAATCTCTATCTATATTTCAAAAGAAGATGTAGAAAGTATTTTAGTGTATTTACATTCAGAAGGTGGGATCTCAAATAAATTTGAGTTTCAAACCCCGTGTTGGACCTTTGGCGCCAATAGGAAGGAAATGGACCAGTCAATTAACATAAGATGAAAACGACACTCCAGCAATGATCTCTAAAGTGAAAAGATATCCAAGGAATATAAGATAATTTTGAAAAACTATCATTACGAAAACTCTTATATAGATATTACATAAATATTGATATTAATGTTTATCTATATTTCAAAAAAATGTTGAAAGTATTTTAGTGTATTTAAAAGTAATATGACATGGTATTGTTATTGATTTGTTCTATGTTTTAGTGTCATTTACGTTAATTTGATTTAAAAATTGATTTTCAAGGATATGCATTGAATTTTCATCTAGAATCATTTATTTTTAAAGTTGTTTTTATGTTTTGGTGTTGTTTCTTCAACTTCAGTTAATCTAGGTAATTTCATCTTCGTGAGGTTCATTCTAGAAAATCATTTAGGGGTAATTTCTAGTTTAGCAAAGGTGAAAGACAACTAGTCTCTCAGTGAATCACTGTGTAAATTTGATTAAATATAAAAAAATTAAGCACTTCACTGAGTTGCGATTAAACAAAGTAGTACGAAAGTTATTTCCCAATATTTTAACCTAAAATTTCAAGTAATTTTACATATCGAAATGGGGTCCCATAAAATATCTTTGCTTCATTAACAAGACGTATATAGATATCCACACTTCTACACATACGAAACTCAATTTTCAACACTCTGAACAATTTTTCAATATGGTTGGGAATGGAACATGAGTGTCACCACGTCCCTAAATTTATTCAGTGTATGGAAAAATCTCTAAATTCATGGGTATAACTTTATAAATTTCATGGAAATCAACACAATAGTCTATCTGTTTGTTCTTCTTACACACGTGTGCTACTATCACGCAAGTGATATGAATCGTTCCTCTTCCTTCAAAATGATGACCATGCATTTCCCTAGGATAGAGAAAAGGTGCCAAATTAGGCTTCAAATAAAGACCATGAATTTCTCGGGAGGATGAAGAGATTCATGGATCTGAGTCATCTCTTTCAATCTCAATCCACTGAACCGACAATGCTTTCCCATCCGTCCCTACACAAACAATGGATTGTACTACTGAGTTTCTTCTTTACCATATCAATTTATGGCAATTAGGCTTCAAATCAGGATTTCTCAATCTCGTCTATTGTGACGAATTCATTCTCGACTGCCTTTGTCCACTTCTTCACTTCCATGCCCACCTTCAACTCCTTCGCCACCAGTATCGAGTTGGCAAATTGTTCTGAATGTTGCGGCCAAGCCACCATGTGAACACCCATGTTGATGCTCTCCAAAGTTGAATTCCACATGCAATGTGTTAAGAAACTACTAGTAAGCCCTTGAGCCAGTTCCCGGATTTTTTGGCATGATAGGGAACACGTTGTACTAAAAGAAACACAAACAATTGAAGTTGGAGCTTGGTCGTTCAGTCATCTCAAGCAACTTCCAACTTTTGAATTACCCTTCTTAGTCGTCCAAATTGATTAAGGAAGAAGGCAACCGATGGGAAACAGAGGATAATCACGTAATGTTCTCGGTGTATTTGTTGTAATCCATGAATTGAGATTCCAGGCTGCAAAAATTGTTCATGAGATGTCATGTCATCAATGCTAGACTTTCTGCTTTGCATTCAGGTATGGAAGTAATAAATCTATCCGTGAAGCACCAGCTGTATGATACAATGCATTCCAAAATTCGAGAAAGTGATCAACCCATCCCAAATTCAACAGTCCAGGGAAGTTCAGTCGCGCCGGAGGATTCAACAGTCGCCGATAAATAGCTTTGTTGTCTCAGTTGCAGCTTAAATTTCTTGTTCAGTCACCAATTATAGATGTTTGTAGAGAGAATAGTCAAATCGTTTGATGAATTTGTAAATCACATTTCACATGCCTATCCTATCAGCCTATAGGCCATTCGGTTCCTTTGTTTTTTCTTTCTTGGGAACCAATGTTAGGAATGATGCATTAAAAGCTTAGTATAGTGGAAGGGCTGTTGTGATTCCTCTACTACTTGCGAGACATCATGCCCAATGATTGACCAACATGCCTGAAAGAATTCAATGGTAAATTCATCTGAACCAGGTGCTTTTTTGCTAAGAATATCTATAATAGTGGCATCTACTTCTGTCATGGAGATGTCTCTAAGCAAGGCATCATTCTGTTCTGTAATGATGCCCAGATGAATTTTGCAGCTTGTTGTATCCATGAGTGTTATAGTTTTAACTCGTTTTTCATTAGTTAGCCTTTTGTTATGTTACAATGGGATTGATTGCTTCATGATCCTGATCTTTGGTAGATATGTTTTTATAGTCTGCAAATTTCTGAGATTTGGTATAATATTCTGATTTGTTTGCATTCACGAGATAAAAAGAAGAGGCATTCTGTGCTCATTTATGGCCGTACCAATGATATCAGTACTGGTTGTTCAATCAAAATTATTTCCATACTTGTTTAAAGCTAATTCACAACCGCAACTTTTTAATCCACAACTAATAATCCACTGTATACAAAATGTCAATCACATGGAATATGTCATCTATTTTTTGTTTCACTAAATGGATTCCTACTTGTCTAATTGATTTTACATTATTGGGATGCTTACCTATCACATGGCATATATCATATTATGTATTTCTTTAGTAATTGGATTCTAGTAATTGGATATTTGATATGCATATAAATTTTTTATCCTCTACGCGCTGGAAAATCATTTTCTAGCACCTACAGGAAAAAAAAACTATATGCATATCAAATATCCAGTTACCAGAATCTAATTACATTTAAAATTTTTTTATAGGCATCCAATTAGTGAAACAAAAAAAATATGACATATTCCATGTGATTGAAATTTTGTATACAGTGGATTATTAGTTGTGGATTTCCACTAATTATAATTATCATTATTAAGGATATATTTCCCCATGATGTTTGTTGTCATTCCTAGAGACAGCCTTGAGTTGTGAAAGACCAGTGCCTAGGAAATCTTATATATAACAAGGAGCATATAGTATAACAGAGGAAGTTATCAATAAAAGGCTCACATGCTATTTCCTGAAAAACTAGGAATATTAATCTGAATGGGACCAAGACCCTTATAATGTTGGAAATGTTGTCATTGATGGCAAAGGAATTGGCAAAGACAGGAGCAACATCTCATCTAAACTACCCATAAGGCAAAAGAGACAAGGTAATAGATTGAAGGACAAATTGAATATCTGGCCAAGATTTGTATATGTTAATGAAGAACTCTGGAATTGTGCTAAGTATGGTTGAGTAAATCTGGAATATATATGACCTGTGCCCAGAGAGGAATGAAATCATTGTTGCAGAGTTAGGGTTATGTGTATTATATGTGTATTGACTGATGTAATTCTTGTGTGGAATCCTCTGAACCTCTGTATGAGTCTCTGCGTATGGAGTTAAAAGTGAAACCCTGTTGAGGCATCATGGTGGTAGGATTCGAATTCCAGGATGAGACCTTCTTGTAATGAAGAACTGGCTTAGTTTGATATTTGTAGTCATGGAACTACTTGGTTGAATATATGAGGGGCTCTCGAGGCATTCAGTGTATCCATTGAAGAAATTATTGGTGGCAGAGATATGATGTTTTTGAATGTACAGGTAGAAGCGGAACTATGACAGGATTGAACTCCGAAATGAAAGGTTGATATGTTATATATATATATAGCATAGCAGAATTGAAAAATGACATTGAATTGTAACGAGTTAATGTTTGTAAATCCCGTTCGAAGAGAACTACATTTGTTCGTTGATTATTGGAAATCCTGCCAAATATAGACCAGAGTTATAGCGCAGATTAACCCTTTGGAATCATGAATGGAACCTTGAGCGAAGGGCGGAACCACGAAGGAGGAACAGTGAAGGCGGTTTATGGTTTTCATCGCACCGCTTTCAACGGGCAAGCGGTATTCAAGAGGTGAGGAGCGACTCCATAGAACGGACGACACGCGTCCCTGTACGATTTTACAAAACCACTTTTCACTATGCGCCATCGCGCGTTATAATTTGATCCAGGACGCCCAGCAATATTGTTGAGTGCCATTGATCTGGGAAGGGGTCATCAGACGATCGTCATTTGTTGAAGATGCACGAAGATTAACACAGGTACGACCGACCATCGCATGTTAAAGTTCGGCATCGGAGATTGAGCGATATGTATATATACGCCGTTGATCTGGAAGCTTGCTAATCTAACGGTGATCGGACGCTGCACTTGCGCGAAGTTTACTGTGGTACGATGGGCGTATTGGATTGGCTATTGACTATGTATGTGGGCCCAGGGTCAAAGGTTTATCGTAAGAATAATTTATTTGGAAGCGTTGGATATTTCTATAAAATCCGAAGGGTTAAACTTTAGACATAAGGCTTGGGAATTCAAAAATTGTAAATATATTTATTTGTCAATTTCTTTAAAATTGATAAATAAAAATTAAAAAGAGATCAAAAAGCCCCGTGGGATAAAATAAAAGGAATACTGACAGAGTAATACCATTAGCGGTTCGTGGTTTTGACTCATGGTTATAATAAGGAAAAACTATAAAAGGAGAAGAAAAATAGAGATCGGGGTGTGCATGGTAAGGGTGGCGAATAATAATTTCTCCAAAGAATATCTGTATGGGCGAGCTCTGTTCTTAACTGATAAAATCTGACACTACGATGCACCCATGAATATAATGATCTGACGATGATGAATCTCTGGTTTGAATGACGGACGAAAATATGAAGAACTAGTGTGAGTATACAGAAAATACATAAATCTGGTGATCGGAAAGGTATGTCGTATGGAAACTGGTGGATCCAGTATGAAAATTGATGAAGCATGGTCCGCAGTGGTGCTGAGGGTCGAAGCCTTCAGAGAGGGGGTTGTAGCTTCCTTCCAGTGGTAGCTGGTAAATGAGAGCAGGGGGTAGTAGCTCCCTTCCAGGAGAGGCTGGTAAACGAGAGAAGGTTGTAGCCTTCTGCAGGTGGGTGCATGCGTGCTGGTATAAGTCTGCACCAGAATATATTGTAAGAAGTTTTCTCTATAATAAATATTGAAGACTGAGATTACAACAGCGGTGGTTTTCTCCCGAATTGGGTTTCCACCTTAAATCCTAGTGTTCATATGTGTTGTTTATGATTGATGGTGTGTTCTATTATTTCTGTTCATGCTTAATGCTTATCTGATGCAATGCTCTAAGTAATGACATAATAAGATATCTGGACATACATGTTGGATGTTGTACTGTAACATATGGTTTAAAAGAGAGAAAAGAAAAATTGTTCAGCCCTAAATACTGATTCACCCCTCCCCTCTCAGTATTTTTCCCAACAATTGGTATCAGAGCAGGTCCTTCTGAAAAAGCTTAGCCGCTAGAAGGAAGATCAAGCAAGATGAGTAACCAAGATGGAACAACATCTATCAGGCCTCCGCTCTTTAATGGAAACAATTTAATCTTCTAGAAAACAAGGATGAGATCCTATCTTCAGTCTCTGGGAGCATATGTATGGGCAATTGTTGAACAAGGATATCAATATCCAGCTGCAGTGCTAACAGATTCGACGGAAAGAAAGAATTATGAAACAAATGCAAAGGCGGTCAATGCTCTATTGGGAAGTCTAACTGAATCAGAATTTGTCAAAGTCATGCAGCTAAATACAACAAAGGCAATATGGGACAAAATCATTCTAAGTTATGAAGGCGATGCAAAGGTAAAAAGTGCTAAACTCCAAACTCTCAGAATTCAATATGAGAATCTAAAAATGGAGAATGAGGAGAGCATTGCCAATTTCTTCTTACGTCTTGATGATATTGTAAATCGTATGAGAAATCTGGGAGAAACTATAACCGAATCTACTTTGGTTGAGAAAGTCTTAAGATCACTAACGACAAAATTTGAGTCAAAAGTTTCAGCTCTTGAAGAAAAGCAGGATCTTCAAAATATTACTGTGGTGCAACTTCATGGCATACTAACTGCATATGAAATGAGAAGAGGAGGACCATATGAAGTCAAAGAGGCAGTCTTCAGAACTTCTACAAAAGGGAAGGAGGTACAAAAACCAGAAGGATCAGGATATATTTCAGAAGAAGATGAGATAAAATTTGTAAGGAAACTTCAACTTGGCACAGGACAGTTCAGAGGTAAGATTCCTTTCAAATGCTTTGATTGTGGAAGAGTTGGTCATTATTCTGCTAAGTGTCCTCATAAAGAAACACATAACAAGGGGAAGGAAGTTACAAGAAGGAATAAGAATCGCTTTAGCACTAGAAAAAGTTACTATACTCATGAAGACAGTGATGGGTTATCTGATAGTGAGGAAGAATGTGAACAAGATCTTAGACTTCTAATGGCATTTGAAAAAGAATCTAGAGAAGAAAAGGATACTTTTATGGATGCTCTAGAAGACAATGATTTTCTTGATGAAAACAATCAACTCAAAATTGGCTTAGAAGAGAGTAAAATAATCATAGAAACTTTGAAAAATCAGCTTGAAGAAAAGGAGAAACACAATGAGAAATTAGAGTGTGAAGTAGTAAGTCTAAGAAAAGAACTTGAGAAAGTAAAGACTCTGAATATTAGATTTGCTAAAGGATCTGAAACATTAGATGAGATTATCAAGGTACAATGTTCTCCCCTTATAAAGACAGGTCTAGGATATATCAGAGAATCTTCTCAGGCTTCAGCACCAAATTATCTAAAGGCAGCTACTGCTAGTATACAACACCCTGCCATTTAGGAAGGGAATAAAGAATATTTGCAGGTAAAGCATGACCATCTCAATTCAAATAAAACTAACAAGAATGTCTTTCAAAGAAACACCAATCAACAGGTAAATTCAAGAAGGAGATTTTATGATCGTAGAAATTCCTTCTTCAAAGGACAATGTTTCTCATGTCACAATTTTGGTCATAAAGATGTTCAATGTGTAGCATATAAAACCATCATGACAGGAGAAGCAAGAAAGAAAAGGATTGATATGGAACCAAAGAAGAATACCTATAACAAATTTTCTCCTCTTCAAAATGAATTTGAATGTGCTTATTGCAATAACTTTGGTCATGAAGAATCTGAATGCAGAAGCAAAGTTTAGCCAAAAGAACAAGTTCCTTCAAGCTCCAAAGTATGTAAAAAGAAGGAATTGCAGGTTGAAAATTTTGGCATAGCGTTATTTGCAGAAGATGAAGAAAACCAATGGTACATTGATAGTGGATTCTCAAGACACATGACAGGTGACAAAAACAAACTTCTTGCATATAGTGCTTTAGAAAAAGAAAAGAATGGTACATTTGGAAATGATACTCCTGCGGTCATTAAGGGAAAAGGGTATGTTTTTCTAAAAGAAAAGGTGAAAGCTAATGAAGTTATGTATGTATATGGATTAAAGCATAACTTGCTAAGTGTATGTCAAATGTGTGATCAAGGAACTGAAGTTGTCTTTAGTTCAAAAGAATGTGTGGTACATGATCTTGATACAGGTAAAGCAATTATAAAAGGAAAAAGGACTCCAAGAAACCTGTATGTATTGAAGAACTATAAAGAACAATGTTACTTGAGTAAATCTTCGGAAAATTGGCTATGAAATAGAAGGTTGGGGCATCTGAGCTTCTCCCAAATCAACAAATCAAGAAAACTCAAGGCTGTTTGTGATCTTCCCAATATTACTCTACCTGAAAATATCATATGCAAATCTTTTCAATTTGGTAAGAAAACCAGAGTACAATTTAATGCCAAGGAAGGATCATCAAGTAAGCCTCTTGAAATCATTCATACTGACATATGTGGACCTATGAAGAAAAAGTCACCACGTGGTGAAGAATATTATATCTTATTCATTGATGATTTCTCTAGAATGTGTTGGATTGGCCTGCTTAAACACAAAGATGAAGCATTTGAGAAATTTCAGATCTTTAAAGCACTAGTTGAAAATGAATTAGATCAAAAAATCAAGTGTCTCAGATCTTATCGAGGAGGAGAATATACATCAAATGAATTCCTTGAATTTTGTGAACAACATGGCATAAAAAGATAGTTTTCTTTAGCTGGCACTCCACAACAAAATGGTGTTGCAGAAATAATGAATTGAACAGTTCAAAAAATGGCTAGAGCTATGCTTGATGATTCCAGAACACCTGACACATTTTGGGGAGAAGAAGCACATACAGCAGTAAACATTCTCAACAAGGCACATGTTCGTGTAAATAGTGACAAAACTCCATATGAACTCTGGTATGGTAATCCTCCCACTATAAAGAATTTTAGAATTTTTGGGAGCAAATGCTTTATCAAGAATAATGATGAAAAACTTTTCAAGTTCGAACCTAGAGCAGATGAAGGAATATTTCTTGGTTATTCCTCTAGGAGTAGGGCATATAAATGTTACAATAAAAGACTTCGGAAGATTGTTGAATGTATTGATGTTGTTATTGATGAGTCTCCTGCAGCTCCAAAATATGAAAATAAAACAACAGATGAAGATGATGATGACACATATCCTTCTACATCAAATAAGGATGATATAGACAGTGAACCCAATGAAGAACCCAAAGATGATTTAGCTGAAAAAGATCCATATAGATATGTTCAAAATAATCATCCAGAATCTCAAATTTTGGGAGAAAAGGGATCAGGTGTACAAACAAGAAGGACTATAGTGGGATCTTCTAGCAATATGGCATTTCTGTCCACTATTGAACCTCACAATGTCAGTCAAGCTAGCAAAGATGAATGTTGGATTCAAGCCATGAATGAAGAGCTTGATCAAATTGAAAAAAATCACACTTGGGAATTAGTACCAAGACCTCATGACAAAAATGTCATTGGAACTAAATGGATATTCAAAAACAAGTTAAATGAGAATGGGGATGTTATAAGAAATAAAACTAGACTTGTTTGCAAGGGGTATGCTCAACAAGAAGGTATAGACTTTGAAGAAACTTTTGCTCCTGTAGCCAGACTTGAAGCCATAAGAATGTTTCTTGCTTTTTCAAGCTTCCAACAAATCAAAGTTTATCAAATGGATGTTAAATCTGCCTTTCTAAATGGTGATTTAGAAGAAGAAGTTTATATAGAACAACCAGAAGGATTCATTTTGGGAAATGATGAAAAAATTGTTTGTAGACTTAAAAAGGCTCTATATGGTCTCAAACAAGCTCCAAGGGCATGGTACTATCGTCTTGACAAATATCTTCATCAACAAGGATTTTCAAAGGGGTCTGCTGATAGCAACTTATACACAAAAACTGAAAATAACAAACTGTTGATTGTGGTTGTATATGTTGATGATATCATTTTTGGAAGTAATGAAGAGTCTATGAGTCAAAAATTTGCTTCTGATATGCGGCAAGAATTTGAAATGTCTTTACTTGGGGAACTAACATTCTTTCTTGGCTTGCAAGTGCAACAAGCAACAGATGGTATATTATTATCACAAGCAAAGTACCTCAAGCAAATCCTGAAGAAGTATGGCATGGAAGATTGCAAACCTGTAAGTACACCAATGATAACCGGATGTAATCTAAGTTCTAATGATGATTCCCCCACCGTAAATCAACCAGAATACAGATCTATGATAGGAAGTCTACTTTATCTTACTGGGACAAGACCAGACATCATGCATGCAGTTGGAATTGTTGGACGATTCCAAGCTAATCCAAAAGAGTCTCATCTTTAGGCTGTGAAAAGAATATTCAAATATCTACAAGGAACCCAAGACTTTGGACTATGGTATCCAAAGAATGTTGATCTTACTCTTCATGCATACACTGATGCAGATTGGGCTGGAAGTGTTGATGATTGGAAAAGCACTAGTGGTGGTGCATTCTTTATGGGGCCCCGGTTAGTATCTTGGTTTAGCAAGAAGAAAAGCTCCATTGCCTTATCTACAGCAGAAGCAGAATATGTGGCTGTAGCATCATGTTGCACTCAACTTCTCTAGATGATGCAAACCCTACAAGACTTTCAAATCAAATGTTCACCTCCTATCTCCATTATGTGTGATAATACAAGTGCCATTAGTATCTCAAAGAATCCTGTTATGCATTCCAAGACCAAGCACATTCCCATCAAATATCACCTCTTACGTGAACAAGTGCTTGAACAAAAAGTGAAATTGGAGTATGTTCCCTCCAAAGAACAAGTTGCTGATATATTTACCAAACCTCTACCCAGGGAAGCATTCAAATATCTCAGATAGAAACTGGGAGTAGTCTCTTCCATGCAGAAGATTAGATCTACTTAAATACAGAAGAGTAAATTGGTTGTGAGGTGTTGTTGGGCATCTCTGAATGCACAGGCTAAGGGGGAGCATTGGTCATATGAAAAGGATGTATTGTTGAATTATGTCTATCCGGAAAGGTTGTTTTAAATCCTTTGGCTATTGATGTGTCAAAGGGGGAGGAAAAGCAACAAAGGGCTTCTATAAGGCCATCAGAGGAAGAGTATTTCCATCAATGCCAAAGGGGGAGATTGTTGGAAATGTTGTCATTGATGGCAAAGGAATTGGCAAAGACATGAGCAACATCTCATCTAAACTACCCATAAGGAAAAAGAGACAAGGTAATAGATTGAAGGACAAATTGAATATCTGGCCAAGATTTGTATATGTTAATGAAGAACTATGGAATTGTGCTAAGTATGGTTGAGTAAATCTAGAATATATATGACCTGTGCCCGGAGAGGAATGAAATCATTGTTGCAGAGTTAGGGTATGTGTATTATATGTGTATTGACTGATGTAATTCTTGTGTGGAATCCTCTAAACCTCTGTATGAGTCTCTGCGTATGGAGTTAAAAGTGAAACCCTGTTGAGGCATCATGGTGGTAGGATTCGAATTCCAGGATGAGACCTTGTAATGAAGAACTGGCTTAGTTTGATATTTGCAGTCATGGAACTACTTGGTTGAATATATGAGGGGCTGTCGAGGCATTCAATGTATCCATTGAAGAACTTATTGGTGGCAGAGATATGATGTTTTTGAATGTACAAGTAGAAGAGGAACTATGATAGGATTGAAATCCGAAATGGAAGGTTGATATGTTATATATATATATCATAGCATAATTGAAAAATGACATTGAATTGTAACGAGTTAATGTTTGTAAATCCCGTTCGAAGAGAACTACATTTGTTCGTTGATTATTGGAAATCCTGCCAAAGATAGACTAGAGTTATAGCGCAGATTAACCCTTTGGAATCATGAATGGAACCTTGAGCGAAGGGCGGAACCACGAAGGAGGAACAGTGAAGGCGGTTTATGGTTTTCATCGCACCACTTTCAATGGGCAAGCGGTATTCAAGAGGTGAGGAGCGACTCCATAGAACAGACGACACGCGTCCCTGTACAATTTTACAAAACCACTTTTCACTATGTGCAATCGCGCGTTATAATTCGACCCAGGATGCCCAGCGATATCGTTGAGCGTCGTTGATTTGGGAAGGGGTCATCGGACGGTCATCATTTGTTGAAGATGCGCGAAGATTAACACAGGTACGACGAACCATCACATGTTAACGTTCGGCATCGGAGATCGAGCGATATGTATATATACACTGTTGATTTGGAAGCTTGCTAATCTAACGGTGATCGGACGCTGCACTTGTGCGAAGTTTACTGTGGTACGATGGGTGTATTGGATTGGCTATTGACTATGTATGTGGGCCCGGGGTCAAAGGTTTATCATAAGAATAATTTATTTGGAAGTGTTGGATATTTCTATAAAATCCGAAGGGTTACATAAGGCTTGGGAATTCAAATATTATAAATATATTTATTTGTCAATTTCTTTAAAATTGATAAATAAAAATTAAAAAGAGATATAAAAGCCCCATGGGATAAATTAAAAGGAATACTGACAGAGTAATACCATTAGCGGTTCGAGGTTTTGACTCATGGTTTTAATAAAGGCAAAACTATAAAAGGAGAAGAAAAATTGAGATCGGGGTGTGCATGGTAAGGGTGGCGAATAAGAATTTCTCCAAAGAATATCTGTATGGGCGAGCTCTGTTCTTAACTGATAAAATACGACACTACGATGCACGCATGAATATAATGATCTGATGATGATGAATCTCTGGTTTGAATGATGGACGAAAATATGAAGAACTGGTGTGAGTATACAGAAAATACATAAATCTGGTGACCGAGAAGGTATGTCGTATGGAAACTGGTGGATCCAGTATGAAAATTGATGAAGCATGGTCCGCAGTGGTGTTGAGGGTCGAATCCTTCAGAGAGGGGGTTATAGATTCCTTCCAGTGGTAGCTGGTAAACAAGAGCAGGGGGTAGTAGCTCCCTTCCAGGAGAGGCTGGTAAACGAGAGAAGGTTGTAGCCTTTTGCGGGTGGGTGCCTGCGTGCTGGTATAAGTCTGCACCAACATATATTGTAAGAAGTTTTCTCTATAATAAATATTGAAGATTGAGATTACAGCAGCGGTGGTTTTCTCTCGAATTGGGTTTCCACCTTAAATCCTGGTGTTCATATGTGTTGTTTATGATTGATGGTGTGTTCTGTTATTTCTATTCATGCTTAATGCTTATCTAATGCAATGCTCTAAGTAATGACATAATAAGATATCTGGACATACATGTTGGATGCTGTACTGTAACATATGGTTTAAAAGAAAGAAAAGAAAAATTGTTCAGCCCTAAATACTGATTCACCCCTCCCCTCTCAATATTTTTCCCAACACAGAAAACAGATACAAGGAAAGGAACACTGCAGAGGCAACGTGCAAAACTCCAATATAAAAGCAACAGAAAATTCAGAGATAGCTTACTGTAAAGAGGGCCAATTCAGAAATACCTCACAGAAATAAATTATCAGAAAGTGTATGCTGTGAATGAAAGATTGAGGGAATACTAGTTGTCATTGAGTTGATATCCAGATACACAATATCACCATGTGATGGGCTTACCAATTTAAGAATCCATACATGACAATAGCGTTTTAAAAATACCCTCCCAAAGAAACTAATATAGCAGAAATATGGTTTGAGTGAATAGTGAAACAAAATATCATGCTTGAGCCATATTTAAAGCGCTTGACTAATTCGAGCATGGGTATCAACTAGGATAAATCCATACCAAAAATCAGTGAGCCACTCGCATTCCAGAAACATGATACAGGAAAGATGGATGAAATGAAAATGATCTATTAAAATAGCACATATGAGAGAAAGTTACACACTGTGAGAGATCAAAGACCAAAATCCTCTTTAAAGATGGAACTCCTCCTCACTGAGACCCCATGGGCTCTGTACATTCGTATGAGAGTTTTTACAAAATGTATACAAAAATCCTCTAACTGCATAATTTTCTGATAAAATCTAGAACCCTAAGTCCTCTGTTCTTCGGGAGCTTTATAGGAGAAAAAGAAAGCTCGAAAAGGGAGTAGGTGATGAACATTTAATTTTCCTCATTAAGACAAGATGGTGGAAACGTGCACGCCCATACTGCTTGATGACTCTGTAATGATGTTTGTACCCTATGGCCTGCTTACTGAAATAAATGCACTGGGTAGAAGTCTCTTCAGGAACACGGCAAAGAAGTAAAATCACATAGACATTCCGTCCTTTCCTGAAAGAAAATGGTGCTGAAAAGAAAACTTCAGGGTATTGTTTTCTGCGAATGGTACCCTCTGCCTTCTAAACCCTGAATAAAGGTTTAAGATCTTCAATGCTGAACGTTGAATTCCTCGATTATTCACTGATATTTCTCTGCTGCTCCATTAATGTCTCCATTTGCGCAATCTGTGCTTTGAATGACTCTGGAGGGTTTGACAGATTTTAACCCTGCTTCTTTAATGGAAGTCTTGTCGACATACCTTCCCAGGCCTTTCTCCATAATTCTAGCCTCTGAAAAATGGTCCTTTGATGTGCTCTCTATTACAGTAATAGAGACTGTAAATCATGGCATTTTTTCGCCGCTATAACCCTGCAAAACCCGCAAACTCGTTATGAAAGCCATGCATGGGGGTGGTGGATGTGGCGGGGTCAATGAAAATGGTCGTGCGGACATGGCGAAATGGTGGAACAATGCAGGGTGGCGGAAAAAACGCAGTGACACGATGGAGGATGGACTGGTGAAAGTTTTTAACGTAAAACATTGAAATTTGACTAATGAGCGAAATATGTAAGGGCGTAGGAAAAATACGACGAATACGTGGAACGGTGACGGGGCGGAAGACGCGTGTTGATGGTGGGGAGGTAAGTGATATAGACCGTCCGATCTCAAGACGAGATCAATGGCTGAAAATGCATAGGAGGGCGATGAACAGTGGGCCAGGGGTATGATTTCCCCATGTTAACTCGCGAGCAACTTTGTGGAGCGATTGCTTGATGGGTTGCTTAGATTGGGTTCATGGCTGAATTTATGTAATGCAGACGACAAAGATAATGGCAAAAGCGCTGAAATAGTGCGCGACACGCTGCGACGCATGAATGGTATCGCTTCAGCCGAGAAATACCGCCTGGCCTGGGAAGCGGCGGTGCGATATAAAAATCCGGGTTGCGTTTTGTACAAGGAGTGGTGCACGTGACCGTTGATTTTGCGTGTTGATCTGATGGCGCGTGACGGTGGCCACTGGGCGCTGGCGGGATTTTATGAGCCGTCAGTCTGACGCTGTGACGATGGATAATACCGCCAACATATATATATATATATATATATATATATATATATATATATATATATATATATATATGATAAGTTCCTTTGGCGCTGCCAGCGCTCGGTTTCGACTTTTGGTCATGTGGAGAAAAAGGTGCAGGGGCTAGGGCTGAAAGGTGCTAGGCCTTAAATATCTTATAATGTTGGATTTCGGCCCTTTTATGCAGTTTTGAGGCTGGGAGAAGGTAATGATGAGCAGAAAACGAATTTCTCAGGGGAAAAAGAGGGGGTTTGAAAGGTTTAAGCGAGATTGCTTGTCAGAATTTAATAGGCGGCTGACATGATCAACATTGGCTCCACCTGGGGACGACACGTTCATCTCGGGGCGTGTTGAGAACTTTGCAGACCACCTGATAATCTTCTGTGCGAACTCTACTCTTCAGCACTTCTACTTTTCTTTTCATAATTCATCACGACACCCACATTATTCAAACAAGGGAGAAAACAGGAAACTAATATATAGTATAATACATCAGGCTATCTCTGCCTGAATTAGAACTGGAAGTAGGGTTTAAGGAACTGAACATTTACAGGGGTGTCAAGCAAGTCACCCTGTAAATTCTCCAGCCTGAAAGTGTTGTTACCTCCTTGTTCCACAATTTTGAAAGGATCGAACCAGAGTGGGTCGAATTTTCCATGTTTTCCTTTTTCGGCTCTCCGAATATCCCACCTGAGCACTAAATCACCAATCTGCAAATTCCTGTCTTTGGCATGCTGATCAAAAAGGTATTTCATCTTCTCCTGGTATTCAGTCAGCCTTTGACTTACCCGGTTGCGGGTTTATTCCAATTCCACCAGCTGATTTATTCTCCTGGTCATATCATCAGGCTCTTCTTGACTTTCTTGCATGAATCGAGCTACTGGTAGGGCTAACTGTATAGGGAATACTGCTGCCCTCCCATATACTAATTCGTATGGGGATTTTCTAGTTGCTCTGTTGGTAATTCTATTGGCCCACAGAGAAAACTTCAACTGGGAATCCCAATTTTTCTGATTTTCATTTATAGCCTTCTTCAGTGCCTTTACCAGGGTTTTATTGGAAGACTCTTCCAAGCCATTTCCTCGTGGGTAATAGGCTGTAGAGTGGCTTAGTGTGATGTTGTATTGCTGACAGAAACTCACAAAATTTGCAGACTTGAAGGCCTGGGCATTATCAGTCACTATTCTGACAGGGTAGCCAAACCTGGATATGATGTTTTCTTCCATGAATTTTATTATCACAGTATCTGTTGCATTCCTCACAGGTATGGCTTCCACCCATTTTGTGAAATAATCAGTGGCAGTATTTCACCTATAAAATCAATTCCCCATTGTCGGAATGGTTCGTCCACGTGCACGGGAATCATGGGCAGAGGTGCCAACTTCCATCTTTCAACAAATTTCTGACATTTCTCACAAGCTCTAACCCGGGCAAAAACATCTCCAAAAAGCTTGGGCCAATAGAAACCAGCCTTCAGGATTTTCTGAGCAGTGGCCCTCCAGCTGTAATGACCCCCACAGATTCCTTCATGAAATTCGGCTATAATACTCTCTACTTCATCCTCTGTGAGACACAGGAGTGAGATGCCTGAGGGATCTCGCCAGTATAGCCGGCCATTTGCGACTATGTACTTCTGTGATCCCAATCTTAGCGTTCTGTATTTAGCTTTATCACAGCTTGGAGGGAAGCTGAGTGTGAAGAGATATTCTACTATCTCCTTGTACCACTGACTAGTGAGGTACTTTATATGTGTTTCCGGAGTGGCTACCCCAATTCCCTATCACTCTTCTTTCTCTTTAGATTCCTCACCTGCTATTATAGACAAATTTATACCCAGAGCCTGATAGTTTGATTCAGATAGTATTTTGGCAAGCCCTTGTCCTTTGATCCGCTTAGTAGGGTGGATGTCTAATTCATACTCCTGTATTTTGGCAATCCACTTTCCCCTTTTTCCTTCACTATCCCCTTGGATAAGAACATCTTTTACAACAGCTGCAGGCACAAATGCAGTGATATGGGACTGCAAGATATACATGCGGAATGCTTTGAGGGATTTCAACAGGGCGTATGCTTGCTTTTCTATTATGTTATATTTTAATTCTGCATCATGGAGCACCTGACTGAAGAAGGCGATGGGCTGCTCGTACCCTTCTTCATTTTTCTGTAATAAAACTCCTGCTATTGTATGAGGTGATGCAAAAGAAAAGATCATGAAAGGTTTAGCATAATCTGGTCCAGCTAGCACAGGGGCTTCTGCAAAAGAATTTTTTATTCTGGTAAAGGCCTCTCGTGATTCCTGGGACCATTTAACTTCATTGTCTTTCTTCAGCATGTCAGTTATATGTCTAAATATTTCAGCATAGTTAGGAATAAACCTTCTCAGGAAATTAATGCGCCCTAGGAATACCTGTACCTCCTTATTTCTAGGAAGAGCAATACCATTTATAACTTCTACCCTCTTAGGATCTATCTTCACCCCATCTTTAGTCACAATATGTCCCAAAAGTTTACCTTCTTCTAATGCAAATAAAGACTTTTGTGGATTAAGGGAAAGACCATACCTTCTGCATTTCTCAAAGGTTCTACGCAGATGCTCAATGTGTTCAGTATCATTCTGTAAAAATACAGTGATATCATCGAGGTAGACTACAAAAATTTTATCTTACTCCCCAACAAAAGCAATGTCCATGGCCCTCTAAAAAGTGGCCCCTGCATTAATCAATCCAAAAGGCATCCTGGCATACATAAATGTACCCCATGGTGTGGTGAAAGCAGTCTTATTTTGATCTTCTGGGAGTACAGCCACCTGATTGTAACCAGAGAATCCATCCATCATTGACATCCTAGAAACTCCAACCACTTTCTGCAGGATGTGGTCCATCTTAGGCAGTGGGTAATTATCCTTTAAGGATGCTCTATTTAAATTTCAGAAATCAACACAAAGCCTTATTTCTCCATTCTTCTTTCGAACAGGGACTAGGTTTGCCACCCATTCAGAGTACCTCAATGGCACAATTATTTTGGCCTTTAACAACTTCTTAATTTCCTTCTCAATAGAGGGAAGCAGCAGGGGATTTATCTGTCTGAGCTTCTGCTTATGAGGTTTTGCATCTCCCTTTAGTGGAATTTTGTGCTACATTATACTGATGTCGAAAGTTTTCAAGTCTCGATAGGACCATGAAAACACATCCTTGTAAGACTGAAATAACTTATGGTATAGATTTTTATATTCTTCTGGGATCTTCTTGGATAATTTTACAATTTTGGGGTCAGCCTCAGTACCAAGATTCAAGTCTTCTACCTGATTTTCTTCTACCACTTTGCCTGGCTGCAGTGGGAAATCATTCTTGTCAAATAATATTTCTAGAGGCACCAGCCCTCTAGGTATAATGTTTCCCTTCAATTGCAACACTTTATTACCTGCCATTTTCTTCTCCCAATTTCTTTCTAAAGTGTATTCAGTCTCTTCTTCTTCACAAGCATCAATATCCATATTGGAGAATTCCCCTACTGTTTCTAGGAATCTCTTCATTTGTTCCTCATCCTCAAATACCTGCTAGTGCTTAATGTTATCTGGGATTGATGGTCAATAACGTACCTCAATTTCATACCTTAAGAGGGGGTTCTGAGGTGGACGGAACGTGCTAGCAGCCACGGCAAGGGAATCAACCATCCTATTCTGTTCTCGGGGCATGAATTGGATATTAAATGCCAAGAAGAAAATATCTACCATATCCCAAACTTCATTCCTATACGCCCTCAGCCGAGGATGTTTGGTTTGGCACTGATTCCTGACTTGTCTAACCACCAGTTCTGAATCTCCCAGAACTTTTAAACTTTGTATGTTCATGCTCCTGGTTGTCTGCAATCCTAACAGGAGTGCTTCATATTCAACCACATTATTAGTAGCTTCATATTCCAGTTTGAAGGACAATGGGACCCATTTCCCTGAAGGAGAAATCAATAATATTCCAGCTCCATTACCTTCTCTTGAATTTGCTCCATCAAAATGAAGTGTCCAGATTCCTGTTTCATTGCTCTCTGAGGGCTGCTCAGTCTTGATTTGGCAGAAAGATGGTTCATGAGAATAATCTTGATCTTCTTCCAGCATTAAGCATGAGAAATCTCCTTCTTTACTGTAGACTGGTGAATTAAAAGAGTTGTCAGCCTGAGTCACCATCTTGACAAATCTAGTTTCCCTGTACAACCTTCTCTCCTGGCCACCAAACACTGGGATAGTGGCATATGTTAGATCCAACTTAATTGACCCACCAATTTTTGGCCCCCAGGACCTTGACAGTAACATGCCAAAGCGGGCTAGGATGTCCGCCACCACGATGTCCATCACCACACTTTTTGCTGGGATTTGGGCCAAATTGACCACCAAATCCTTGATCATCCCTAGGAATTTAACTCTTTTGGAATCAAATGAATAGAGGTATTTGCATGGACGGGTGATTTGTAATCCTAGTTGTTCCATGATTGACAGAGGTATAAGATTATGGGAAGCTCCAGAATCTAACATGCAGTTATGTAATAGCAGGTCATGAATCACTAGAGACACGTAGAAGGGAGGAGTAGAAGCATCTAACTCCTCAACATGTGGGCCAAAAACAACCATGGGTCTTTCTTCTTGAAGTTTGAGACTATCTGGGGTGAGTGCTGCTTCTGGAGGGAGCATGAAAGAGGTGACTTGGGATTGATACGCAGGTTGTTTCAACAGTTTAGTCAAGGGAACTAGGATTTTGACCTTCTCAAGTTCTTTTTGCAGACTAAAAGCAGGAGAAGACTTCTCTATTACAACCTCTTTTGATTCTCTATTTTCAGCTGAGGGTTTGACTTCTTTTGACATAGACCCGGTATTAGGGGAAATGACTACTTTTGAAGAGGAGGGAATTTTATCATTAGACTGCAAAGGTTTGTTTAGAGGCCCCTTGCCTTTGTTTGCGACTTTCTGCATTGTTGACTCCTTCTGAGCAAGTGCTTCCTTCTGGGGTGGCTCTTCTTCTTGATCTTGAGTACGAGTCCTCTTCCTAGAAGATCTGAGATCATATCTTCTATTGAACTGTGCTTGCATGAAATCAACAAATTTCTTACAATAGTGATCAATTTCTGGGTCTTCTATGTCTCTAGCCTTTTCTTCTTCTTACAATGAGCACTCGGTTCCATCATTTCCTTGCAAAGGGCATTATTCTCCATCACTATTTGAAAAATCAAGATTTGCATCCTCCAGTCCATAGGCAGTGTCTGTATTAGTATCATCTTCTGGACCTTCCAAGTACAATGGGTGTGGTACCTGATCCCGTTGTTCCTTTGGTTCCCTTGGCAATATTTGCAGGAGTGGTTTCCTATACTGAGGATTGTAACCTCTGTTTGGGACATTGTGGAAATTATTGGAGGCTGAATTCTTGGCCTCTAATTCAAGCTTGACCAGCTTACCAGAAAGGTTCTTAATCATTTTTCTCATTTCTTCAATTCTGTCATTAGCTGAGTCTCTGTCTTGGTTAGAGGTTGATACCTCCTCTTTGCCCCTTCTTCTAGTATCCTGTTCAGATTTTCCCTTTGATTTACCAGTAGAGGAGAAATTTGCCTCCAACTCTAGTGCATCTGTCTGAGCATCATCCAGAGTAGCAGGCTTTCTTTCTCTGAGAGAGAAACCAAATTCTGAATCAAAGGCTGCTACAAAAACAACTTTAGCAGCAGTTTGATGAGGTTTCATATCAGCAGGAAGACTCAGATACAATTTATTAAATCTATTGATAAATTCTGACACCCCTTCATTATGTCTTTTCTTGAGTGTATTGAACTCAGTAAGACAATGTCCATGATCTTTCTTCTCTCCCCATTTCCTGGGGAAAGTATCTTCCATTATTTCCCAAGCAGTAATAGAACGGCCTGCCAATGTATTAAACCATTTTCGAGCTTCACCATCAAGAGATTGGACAAACAACCTTAAGACTACATCTAAATGTTCCACATTAAAGTTCTCTACAAAGGAGCAGAAAACCTCAAGATGTTTTTGAGCATCAATCTCATTTTCCCCACTGAATCGGGGTAAAATATTCAAATAATCCTGTGGCATATCATTCAACACTTGGGGTAATGCCAGAGGGGCATATTTATTTAGCAAGAAGCCTGGAACATTGGCCATTTGAGGGGGTGGAGGAAGTGCAATAGTTTGATGAGTAAAAGGAGGAGGAGGTGGAAGAGGAGTATGAATAACAATAGGAATGTAATGAACAACAGTTTGAGTTGTTGAGGGGAATAATGGTCTGTTAATAGCAGATACTTCGGTGACTTCTTTGACCTCTTCGACCTCAGGAGTAGGGTGAAAATTATCTTTATTTCTGACACCTCCTCAGGGTGGACTATCTGAATAGTAATCGGTATCTCCCACAGTGGGGTTGGGAACTAACACTTGAGCTACTTGAGAAGAAGAAGATGGAAAGTTTTCTATAGAAAATTCAGGGATTTCAGTGTGGACTGATTTTCTTTCCCTCCAATTTCTTCTATGTATGATCTTCTCTGGGTCAGACACTAAAGGTGTCTTTGGCTGTGACGTATCTGACCTCAGGTGTGGCTTACGAGGAGCCAGGACTGCAAGTGAATTTATCTAAATAACAAATGTGGAGTCGCCAAGGTGAGGGATCTACAACTCTCAACTCTCCATGCTCACCTACTTGAAGAGTGAATTAGGTTTTGTCGAGGCCCAGGGATTTAAATTTTCTCAACTTTGTTCCCCAGCAACGGCGCCAAAAATATGTTGTTGTTCCTAGAGACAACCTTGAGTTGTGAAAGACCAGTGCCTAGGATATCTTATACATAGTAAGGAGCATATAGTATAACAGAGGAAGTTATCAATAAAAGGCTCACATGCTATTTCCTGAAAAACTAGGAATATTAATCTGAATGGGACGAAGACCCTCAGAAAACAGATACAGGGAAAGGAACATTGCAGAGGCAACGTGCAAAAATCCAATATAAAAGCAACAGACAATTCAGAGACAGCTTACTGTAAAGAGGGCCAATTCATAAATACCTCACAGAAATAAAATATCAGAAAGTGTATGCTGTGAATGCAAGATTGAGGGAATACTAGTTGTCATTGAGCTGATATCCAGATACACAATATCACCATGTGATGGGCTTACAAATTTAAGAATCCATACATGACAATAGCGTTTTAAAAATACCCTCCCAAAGAAACTAATATAGCAGAAATATGGTTTGAGTGAATAGTGAAACAAAATATCATGCCTGAGCCATATTTAAAGCACTTGACTAATTCGAGCATGGGTATCAACTAGGATAAATCCATACCAAAAATCAGTGAGTCACTCGCATTCCAGAAACATGATACAGGAAAGATGGATGAAATGAAAATGATCTATTAAAATAGCACATATGAGAGAAAGTTACACACTGTGAGAGATCAAAGACCAGAATCCTCTTTAAAGATGGAACTCCTCCTCACTGAGACCCCATGAGCTCTGTACATTCGTATGAGATTTTTTACAAAATGTATACAAAAATCCTCTAACTGCATAATTTTCTGATAAAATCTGGAACCCTAAGTCCTCTATTCTTCAGGAGCTTTATAGGAGAAAAATAAATCTCGAAAAGGGAGTAGGTGATGAACATTTAATTTGCCTCATTAAGACAAGATGGAGGAAACGTGCATGCCCATACTACTTGATGACTCTGTAATGCTATTTGTACCCTGTGGCCTGCTTACTGAAATAAATGCACTGGGTAGAAGTCTCTTCAGGAACACGGCAAAGAAGTAAAATCACATAGACATTCTGTCCTTTCCTGAAAGAAAATGGTGCTGAAAAGAAAACTTTAGGGTGTTGTTTTCTGCGAATGGTACCCTCTGCCTTCTAAACCCTGAATTAAGGTTTAAGATCTTCAATGCTGAACATTGAATTCCTCGATCATTCACTGATATTTCTTTGCTGCTCCATTAATGTCTCCATCTGCGCAATTTGTGCTTTGAATGACTCTGGAGGGTTTGACAGATTTTAACCCTGCTTCTTTAATGGAAGTCTTGTCGACATACCTTCCCAGGCCTTTCTCCATAATTCCAGCCTCTGAAAAATGGTCCTTTGATGTTCTCTCTATTACAGTAATAGAGACTGTAAATCATGGCAGTTTTCCATCGCTGTAACCCTGCAAAACCCACAAACTCGTTAGGAAAACCATGCATGGGGGTGGTGGATGGGGCAGGGTCAATGAAAATGGTCGTGCGGACATGGAAAAATGGTGGAACAATGCAGGGTGGTGGAAAAAATGCAGTGAACGATGGAGGATGGATTGGTGAAATTTTTTAACGTAAAACATTGAAATTTGACTAATGAGCGAAATATGTAAGGGCGGAGGAAAAATATGACGAATACGTGGAACGGTGACGGGGCGGAAGACATGTGTTGATGGTGGGGAGGTAAGTGATATAGACCGTCCGATATCAAGACGAGATCAACGGCTGAAGATGCATAGGAGGGCGATGAACGGTGGGCCAGGGGTATGATTTCCCTGTGTTAACTCGCGAGCAACTTTGTGGAGCGATCGCTGTTGGATGGGCCGCTCTAGATCGGACGGCTCATGTGCATATCGCGCCACGTCTGCGGCCGAACTATAACGCGCGATGAGCAGGCGGTTTTGAAATAGTGCGCGAGACACGCGTCGCGCGATGAATGGCATCGCTCTGAAATGAGAAATACCGCCCGCCTTCGAAAGGCGGTGCGATATAAACTAGCGGGTTTTGTACAGTGAGAGGGTGCACTATGGACCGTTGATTTTGCAAGTTGATCGGACGGCGGACGGGGTGGGCCATAGGCGCGATGGAGCCTTGCGAATGCTGTCCGATCTGTACAAATTGACGGATAATACTGCGCTCGATATATATATATATATATATATATATATATATATATATATATATATCGGCCCGCGGTATTATATATATATATATATATATATATATATATATATATATATATATATATATATATATATATATATATATATATATATATATATGTGATAAGCGCATTCAAGGCTAGCGCTCGGTTTCGACTTTCGGTCATGTGGAGAAAAAGGTGCAGGGGCTGGGGCCGAAAGGTGCTAGGCCTTAAATATCTTATAATGTGGGATTTCAGCCCTTTTATGCAGTTTTGAGGCTGGGAGAAGGTAACGATGAGCAGAAAATGAATTTCTTAGGGGAAAAAGAGGGGGTTTGAAAGGTTTAAGCGAGATTGCTTGTCAGAATTTAACAGGGGGCTGGCATGATCAACAATGTCTATAAATCCACATAATCAAATATAATTATGGTAGATGTCCTCAAAAGGTCATTTGTTATAACAAATGTTCAAAATATTAGGAGTCCCTACTGGAAAATATGATAGATGCCCCTAAATGTTCATTGGATATAACAAAGGTTGAAAATATTAGAATACTCTACTACTAATCAACTTTTCTGCAGAATCTATAAGACTCTACCCAATTAAATTTTTGCTCAGATTGCTTACTGATGTTGTATATGTTTGGTGTTTATGAAATTGAGGGTATGCTATTATTCATGGGAAGATTCATGACGAGGGCAATATTGATTAGGTTTGGGGTAGGACTTGAGCCAAATATATGTTGAGTGAAGGGTTTATTTTGTCTGTAAACTTTGTATCTGATCAGTTGCAACTTGCAAGGCTCTGTGTGCTAACATAATTGTACTCTATTCTATGCTTGGATTCCTTAGTGTCATGTGAGTGTGACCATTGAGTCCTTGTTAGTACCAGTATTATGGTTATATTATGCTCAGAGTTGTTACTTTCACATACCAGTGTGATGATTTGGTTTTTGATAGTGGAGATGGAGATGAGTGTATGTTATACTTGTTGAGTTTCTCCAAACCCTCTATTTAGGGCCTGTGTTAGGTGGTGAATTTATATGAATGCACGATATTTTCTGGTTCTTTTCATACTTTTTTTGATAGTGTGTAACCTCATCTTTATCTATTCAAAAATCTTGGAGTGCCCTCATCTTGTCTTTCTATCTTTAAGGATTGGTCAATGGTTCTTGCCAGATCTTTCTAATTTCATCTGCTCCATGCCATGTGTTTTTCCTAATTGTCCATATTTCTATAAGACTCTTATCTCTTGATACATGATTTTCATATTGCAAAGGTGTGAAACACTTCCTGTGGTATTTTGAAGTGAATATGATCTACAACTTCTCTGGGAGAATATGTCATGTAAAGCTAAAATGACTTGTAACTGAGCTTTTGGAATTTGACAGACATGGATGAAGAGATAGTAATATTTACCAATCGTTGTCAGTTATTCTTTTGTTTTCTTACTAGTATGGGGACAAGTAACTGGTTAAATATTGTGTTTGTTTATGGAATTTATTATGCCAAAGGAAACTTTGAACTGAAACGTAATGTGTATGTAATTTAATCATACTAACTATTAGAGTTTTCCATATGTAGCAATCACATTATTTTTTCATCATGTTAGTGTTCTCTGGAATTTTTTTTAATCTACATTGATGAAAGAATATTAGTAAATTTGTGAGGAATCATTGATTAAACTACTTGCTGACATTCACGTTGTATGCACTTTTACTAGATGCCCGAAAAATCTTGGAAAAGAATTCAATCTGTAAATTCGATTGTAGGAGTTCACAACTTGATTCCATCATTATTTCATGAATGATGGCTCCTTGAACTGTAATTGATTTGGTCTCTGGTTGATCAGAGTGCAAATCAATCCTATGTAACTGAAGGCTTATGAACAACCTTGACATACAAATATCATACCCTTATAATGGAGAGTGAAAAGTTGGTATTAAATACATACAAAGATCATGCCCTTGTAGTGGAGAGTGAAAATGTGATTTCTTTCTCAATATGGGTGCAGAACATTTTTAATTTAATGTCATACCTGTTTAGAGGAACATTTTTAGTTTCATGTGCCTGTTTAGATCTGGGAAAACTTGGAAGGGGATCATTTCTCAGATTATTCAAGGAGCACTTAAAATGAATGGTTGGGCCCAATGTGAATTGGTTCCATTCTCTCCTAATAGACGGAGGAGATTGAATCTAAAATTCATGTGTAGAAGGGAAAGGGATACACTAATGGAGAAGGAAAAGCACATATTCATTCATTTTTTTCCCTTTCAGAATGGTAATGTTACTATATTTGTTGAACAAGATATCTGAAATAGTTTATTGAATGAAAAACTAGCTAGTGGTGTGCTCATAAAAGTAAACCAGTAAATGACAGTTTCATGAAATGAAATTGAGCCATTACTTATTGTTTGAGGAGCAACATGTATTGATAGCAACTATGATTCTTCTACTTATTTGCATAAAAGCTGATTAGCAGTAGAGTCTTATAATCTTCTGAACCTTTGTTATATCCAATGACCATTTAGGGGCATCTATCATATCTGCCAGTAGGGACTCCTAATGTTTTGAACCTTTGTTATATCGAATGACCTTTTAAGGACATCTACCATATTGAAATTTTATTATGTAACATCTATGTGCCTTGTATTTGATTTCATAGGATTTATCAATGGTAGTGGCTTTCTAACACCTTATTGGATGTAGAATGGAACATTCTTTATGATTACAATATGGTAGAATGGGAAGGGATATAGGAGGCATGCCATAGGTAATTTGGGGATTGGAGAAGGTTTATTTGATAAAATATATAACTAGATTAAAATTTTTTAAATATAAATTGGAGACAAAAATGTGTAGATTATGGTACAGGGTTTACTTGTACAGTAGGGAAAGAGCTTCTGACTTAGTTCAGACTAAATTGGATAGGAGTTATGCTCATAACCAATTATTTCTTATTTCTTTGATAGTAGACATGCATTGTGCACATTATCACAATATATATGTTTAGGTCATTTGCATCTAGTGTCTACTTTGAAGATTAGGCATTCTGCAACCTTCCCATCTTCATTTCCTTCAAGTTGAATATGCCTGACATTGGTTCAAGGAACATTGTCAAATGATTGCATGCTATAGGTGTAGAATAGGAGGAAAAAATCTTACAAAGATAGAAAAAATCTTAGAAGAAGACTTGCATGATGTTTAGCTACAAAAGGGTGTTGTTAAGGAGGAAAATTACACACGAGTTGAACATAATGGAAAACATAACATCTCATCTCAGTTCTAAGAACATAACAGAGGAGCACCTGAAATGAATGGTTGGAATGGCTAGAATGAAAAGCTTGGAATGGCTAGAATGAAAAGGAAGAATATATGAAATGACAGATGCAATCCTCTACTCAAAATTTTGATCTCATCTGCTCTAAATTTTGATTATGCATCATTCCAAGTATCTCATGCTTTTCTTTTATGAACAAAATTGTCTTTTCCAAACCCTGATTGGACATTTTAACAAACCTAATTTTGATTGTATTCAAGGAAGTGAGGTGCTCTGAAACTTTGGTAAAGTTAGGGATTTCATGTGTGCAAGGTGCCGTGATTTTATAAATTGAATCTGATATGAATGCCTACCTCTGTGATATTAATTTATTGTTTTTTAATGTTCTATGTTTTTTAAGTGTGGACAATGGTGGAAAAGTGGACATTGTGTATCGAAGTTTCCTGTCGTCCAAATCCTAGACAAGCCACAATTAAATATGTGCCTTATAATCCGGTGTGAAATCATGTCCTACATAGAAACATAGATCTACACGAGAGGACAACTAATAATGAAGGCTACTATATTTCCCTTGTTGAGGGCTTAAAAGAGGCAACAAATAATGTTGTCAATGATATTGCAGTTTACATGAACTCGCAACTCATCTGTAATCAGCTCAATGGAATCTATGAAGTTCAAAAAGCTAATTTAAAACCCTTGTACAAGGAAGAAATAATGTGGAGCTCTCAGTTTAAATATTTCAGCATACAATGGCTTGCAGACATTCATAGGATGTCGACTGATATACCGGTGGCAGGAATGTCAAGTGTAGATGCAGGCGTCAGAGATGACACCGGATCACGGGTTATTGCAAGTGAAGTCATCAATCATCATCATGATAGCTCTCAAATATGTGAATATGTTATTCTTATCATTTTCCTTGGGGCTATGATGGCATGGTTATTTCACTAGCGAAGAACCCATTGTATTTTTTGGATGGTTCGCGATATAATAGATGAATCTTTTTGAGGGTAAAATTATTTTCTTGTGTTATTTTGCCATGTATCATGAACCTTTTCAACCCCCAATTGATTATTGTTGTTCAAAGGACAAATATTTTCCACTAGGCATTATATTATGAAATGTTGTCATAATGACCATTTGAGTAGTACACAATTATTTTTGTGCATGAGTATTTTTTTTTTACTTCCTTGGGATCTAATACATGATAGATTAACATGGATATTTTTCAAAATTGTAAAAATAAAACTTAAAAACAAATTTGACACTCTATAGTAGGAATGATTATACACCCTGCTACCGAATTGGGAAATAATACACCATAATGACAATATAAGTTTTATGCATTAAGAAAAATCTCATTACTCAAGTAATCAACTATTGGACTGAAATCTCCAAGTACTCAATTATTGGACTGTTGAAACACTTCATTTATATAGAAAAGATGAAGTACATGTACATACTTGCAGCTTATCAGAAGCTGGAATAATTTTAAGCTCTCCTAACCCTAGCTAGGGAAACCAATATAACCCTAACAACAATTTCCTCCACACTAGGAATCACATGTAACTAAAGATGGCCACTCCACCATGAATCCTCACCAACATAGCATCACAACTGGAATGACATTCATCGCATGAATGTCGGTATGTCAGAAAATAAGCAAAAAACTGCAGTTTCTATCACAACTTTTTTTTGAAGCCAATTTGTGTGTTTTCTCCAAGTTCTGTGATGTTAGTGACCTAATCATCTTCGGATAGAGGGGGACCCATTGAAGAATTTGTTGTGTCTGTAACATGACAATGCATTTTTCATCAGAGAAAATAATAAGATGTGAAGTAATACATGCATCAAAATACATATTAGATCAATTAAAAGTCTCGTCTTAAGCACCTTGACTCATCTAATAACAATAGTTATAGTGTGTCTTTGTACATCCTTCATTTGAAATTGCATTAATTGGACGCTTCAACCCTGCAAACATTCCAACACTACATTAACAACTTGGACAACAACCAGTGCTAAAAGTTAACAACAAAGACAATGCAACAAAAATGGAAATTCACCAATTTATATGATGTCACTGCCCTATCTTGTTCTGGTCAAGGGGGACCCATTGACGAACCAGCTATGCTTTTAAGATGACAACACATTTTCCATCAGAGAAAAAAATAACATGTCAAGTAATAGATGCATTAGAAGACATAGTAGATAAATCAGGAATCTCGTCAAATGTACCTTGACTCATGTGATCAAAAGGTTGATGGTGGGTCCGTGTACATCCTTCATCTGTAAACACATTAATTGGATGTTGCATCCCTACAAAAATTCCAGTGCTACATTAAAAACATGAACAACAACCATACTTAAATGTTAGGAGCGAAGACAATGCAAACAAACATGGAAATTCACCAATTTACGTTATGTCAGTGGCCCAATCTTGTTCTGGTCAAGGGGGACCCAATAATGAGCCAGCTGCGTTTCTAAGATGACAACACAATTTCCATCAGAGAAAAAAATAACATGTCAAGTAATAGATGCATCAGAAGAGATTGTAGATCAATCAGGAATCTCGTCAAATGTACCCTGACTCATGTGATCAAAAGGTTGATGGTGGGTTTGTGTACATCCTTCATATGTAAACACATTAATTGGATGCCACAGCCCTACAAACATTCCACTGCTACATTAACAACATGAACAACAACCAGTGCTAAACGTTAGGAGCGAAGACAATGCAAACAAACATGGAAATTCACCAATTTACGTGATGTCAGTGGCCCAATCTTGTTATGGTCGAGGGGGACCCAATGATCAACCAAATTTGTTTGTAAGATGACAACACAATTTCCATTAGAGAAAAATATTACATGTCAAGTAATAGATGCAACAAAAAACATAGTAGATCAATCAGGAATCTCGTCAAATGTACCTTGACTTATGTGATCAAAAGGTTGATGGTGGGTCTGTGTACATCCTTCATCTGTAATCACATTTATTGGATGTCGCAGCCCTGCAAACGTTACTAATGGTCAATATCACTCACACTACCTTTTCTGAGTTAAAATTAGAAATTTTCACGCTTGAGTTTAGGTAGTGGCAATCATCATGATTTCAGTATGATGGCAAGCAGGTTGTCTCCTTGTCTCAACAATCACTCTCATGGGAGCTGTATGATCTGCTTTGGTTTGACATGGTGTGAGGAATGTTATATTCCTTTATGTACAAATAAAACAAGCTGTATACATATATATGGAAGGTGAAAGATAATGGGAAGGTTTGCAGGCAATATCAATCCATATTTTTTGGTCAGTTTCTCATTGATCAATGGATTATTATTCCCTTACAAATGGAATTTTTGTGATCCATTGTGGAAACAATGATCTGCTTGTTATATTCTGAAGAAGTTTTTTTTTTTTTTTTTAATTTTTTTTTTTTTTTTATAACATATTTTGTCAATCACCAGGATCTGTTTGATTTTTAATGTGGTATATGATGCATTTTCAATAGCCAAAAAAATGGTGTAGCCAATTCTAGAAAGTAGATCACCTTTCAGAACTGTTTTATAGTGCACAAATTCTGTTGTTTTAACTGAAAGATTGCATCGTTATACCTGTTGGTGTAAAAGAAAAGGTTTAATCATATCCAGTTGGAGGAAATGGATGGATATTAAAAGATTTTTTACTGGGGACCATTGCTGCTATTTTAAATTAAAATGTTACATTGTTTAATTGGTGCAAGGCTGCATCAGATTTATCTGTTTCTTTTAGTGAGCATCATATTGGAACTCAAAAAAATTTATATATGTCGTTAACCAAATTAGGTACATCTAACCAAATGTATAAGAAATCTCCAAAAAATTTCTGTACACTTGTATAATATAGGGCAAGTTCCACACATTTCATTTCGTTTAATTGAATATTATTATCCAATTACTTCAAGAACTTGCACCATAGATATCTAATAAATTTTATAGTTTGATCCGAAATGAATATATATCTAAATTTTTCTATTGGATGAAAACAACTATACAAGATTATTAGAAATTTAGATGAATACCATTATTCAGTGTTATTGGAAGTTTGCACCATGGATAAGAGATATCTTTCATTTTTATATTTTATTTAAGATATGCATAAAACTCTGATCTCAATTTGGTTTTGCTAGCTTATTTCAAGGTTTTTTTTCATGCTTGAGTTTAGGTAGTGGAAATCATCATGATTTCAGTATGATGGCATGCCTACCATAGCCCTAGATTCAAATTGGAATGTTGGATGATGGCATTGAAAAGAGCAAGTGCTCGAGGGCCTTGGGGTAAGGGTGAGGGGAACAAGGTACCTGATATTTTGAACATTCAACAGTTCCAGAGCTATATGAGTGTAATGTATTTTAGTTTAACTATAGAGTATTTTTATTAATTTACATTTGATTCTTGCAAGAACATATATGATTGTCATTTATGAATGTGACATAAAGTATGCCTGTAGACTGTTAATCCCCTTCTATCACATCAATTTAGCCTCTACTTCACCGTTTCCTTTTATTTATTTACATTATTGAATATGGTGGCCTAGACAAACTTCACAGAAATCAAGATTGTTAGGTGTTTATTTGTTTTAGTTAGTTTGTTTGGAATGTAACATCATTGGGTAGAGTTCATGCACATTATGACTATCTTGTTGCATTAGTTAAACTATATTTCTGATAACTTCTCATGTTTTTGTGACAGATGGGAAAGAGTGGGAACCTATATCGTTATGAGCTAGATAGAGCTTGTGCATTTGAGATTTATGGTGCTGATGAATTTCCATTTTTCAACGAAACGGGCTAGTTGCCCGTCATTAAGTTGTTCAATGACCTTAAAATGAAACTCTCTTCTGATTTCATTGATACTTTTGATGGTAACAATGGTAAGGTTGAGGGGCTATTGTCTCCTGTAACAGAGGAAAGCATTTCAGAAGCAACGAAAACACCAACTGAGGGAGAAAGGTGGTTCAAAAGGAAGCTAATACAGGGGGTAAACCTCAATTTTTTCCTAAAAGACAATTGTCATGAACCTTGCTGGAGCGTTGTGGTCCACTCTAGCATTTTAAAACCAGAGTGGGATAGACTAATGTGATAAATTCAACTTCATTTGACATGTGATGGCCGTTTCTCTAAGGTTGGTACACATGGTTGGGTTCAATAAGATGAATCTCCCTTATTTCTTGCATCAGAGCTTAATAAAAATGGTTGCCTGTGCAAGAAAAAGGAAGATTTTATATCCCCATCATGTCTACCACCATGGCCTCATTCAAATCCTGTACCTGCATGCATTAAAGAAGCAAGCACAACAGTCGAGGAAGAGGGTAATAGGACAACCACTTCCTAGAAAACATAAGAAGGAAAGGTCTTTACCTATAGAGGCCGAGAGCAGTCATCAAGCTGCTGCAAAAGCCGTTGACAACCCTAACATGAGGAAAATCCCTAGGATAAGTACCAGGAGGCATAGAGGGCATAAAATAGAAGTCCAAGACAACAACAAAGATGAAACTATTAGAGAATCTGTAAATAAGGGTGAAGATCTTGGAGAAATTCACCATGCAACAGAATACTCTAAAAGGCCACAAACAAGGCCTACAAAAAAACTGAGGCTGGGGTTGAAAGCTAAGTTAAATCCCAAACTGAAGGATCCAATTTTAATTATTGGTGAGCAAGAAGAAGGGTCTTCTAGAGATGAGCATGGGATTCCAGTAGAAACTAAAAAACAATCTCAAACAGTTCAAAAAAAGGGTTAAAGAGTGAGGAAGGTAGTGGCCAACAACAACCACCTCAAAATCCTTGCAGAAGTAGCACATCTTGTTGAAATATGAAAGATGGGAAGATTGGAGTTTTATAACCTTTATTAATGTTAATGTTATGGTTCTTCTAATGTTATGTTTTGGTATACCAACTTCCCAAAACAATCTAATATATTGGAAGCTTGTGTATGTTTGTCTTATATGCTCTTGGTTCATATTTTTAATAATGTATCAAATTTCATGCCCTTGCCACTTAGATTTCTCATTGCCACAAAAGTGCTACTGCCACTGACTTCAATTATTTCTTGTTTTTGTGAATTACATGCATGGGTCAATTCTTTCTTGTTTTTGTGAATTAAATGCATGGGCTAATTATTTCTTGTTTCTATGAATTATAGGCATGGGTATTTGTTGGATGTATACTTCAGAGCCATAATTGAGAGACCATTAATGAAACAACATTCTGCTGGGAACCCTAATACAGTCTGTAATAGTTCTGACACTATTATCTTTGGTTAGAACACCTAAGAGTTTGATGTATGTCATCAACAATGCCTGACTCGACCACATGACTGGAAAATTTGACATCAGCCTTCAGAAACATGATGGAATATAGTTACGAGCTGGAGAGATATTCTGTTGTAGTTAGATAGAAGACATACATACAAGTCTTTCTTATATTAATGTGATTATTATAGGAAATGGAATAAAATCCTAAATTAAAGCTAATCCCTCCAAAATAGGCAAGTAAAGGGTGAATAATATTTGTGTGGATGATTTTATACCCAAAGCTTCATACAACCACTTCGTGTATCATAAATAACTGCATATCACTGAAAAAGTGATCTTTTGGGAAATACAAGAAAAGAGTACACATTGAAATAGGGTGGCAGAAAATCTACATAAATAATATGCCACCATTCTCTATTAATAATCTATTGAGAGGTTGTGGTCAACTGGGGTTATCTTGGGTAGTTGGGCAGAATGGTTGTCATCTCTCCCACCTAGGTTAAATCTCGTGCATTCATATAAATTCACCACCTAACACAAGCCCTAAATAGAGGGTTGGGAGAAACTCAACAAGTATAACATACACTCATCTCCATCTCCACTATCAAAAACCTAATCATCACACTGATATGTGAAAGTAACAACTCTGAGCAGAATATAACCACAATACTGGTACAAACAAGGACTCAATGGTCACACTCACATGGCACTAAGGAATCCAAGCATAGAATAGTGTACAATTATGTTAGCACACAGAGCCTTGCAAGTTGCAAATGATCATATACAAAGTTTATAGACAAACTAAACCCTTCACTCAACATATATTTGGCTCAAGTCCTACCCCAAACCCAATCAGTCTTGCCCTTGTCGTGAATCTTCCCATGAATAATAACATACCCTCAACTTCATCAACACCAAACATATACAACGCAGTAAGCTATTTGAGCAAAAATCTAAATGGGTAGAGTCTTATAGAGTTTGCAGAAAATATGATTAGAAGAAGAGTATTCTAATCTTCTGAACCTTTGTTATATCTAATGACCATTTAGGGGCATCTATCATATCTGCTAGTAGGGACTCCTAATCTTTTGAACATTTTTTATATTGAATTAACTTTTAAGGAAATCTACCATACTGATATTTGATTATGTAACATCTATGTGCCCTGTCTTTGATCAATCCTATGAAATCAAAGAACCCATAGAAAATACTTTAATGGAAGCATGACATTTTTTTCCTGTAGGCGCTGGAAAATGATTTTCTAGCGCCTATAGGAAAAAAAGGTTTATATGCATATCAAATATCCAGTTACCAGAATCTAATTACTAAAGAAAAAAACTTGGATGCCTACTTGTCTCATTTATTTGACATTATTGGGATGCTTACCTATCACATGGCATAAATCATCTATTTTTTTTCTTTAGTAATTGGATTTTGGTAACTGGATATTTGATATGCATATAAAAAAAAATTCATACAGGAAAAAAAATTTAAATGCATATCAAATATCTAGTTACCAGAATCCAATTACATTTAAACAAAAATTTATAGGCATCCAATTAATGAAACAAAAAACAGATTACATATTCCACGTGATTGAAATTTTGTATACAGTGGAGTATTAGCTGTGGATTTCCACTAATTATAATTGTCATTATTAAAGATATATTTCTCTATTTCAAAATGTTTTATTTAATTATAAGTGTGTATTTTTAGAGATAATCAATCTCTTTAAAAAAATAGAAAACAAAACACAAAGCTATTTAATTAAAGAATTAGAAAAAAATATAAATGTCGTACAAAATAAAAGGATGATTAGCAATAGGGTTAATATGACATGCACAAAAATCAAACCAAATTAATGGAGACTATTACACATACAAGTGACATTGAACAAACTCTGCATCAAAACTCTCCATTGACAATAAAAGCTCTACTACATCTCATAATTTGTAGAAACATCAGTAAACCTGATATAAGTCATGTAGGATTAGGAACTAATAATTGGAGATTTCTTACCTCTGAAATAAAAATATCTTCATTTAAGTTTCGTAATGAAGTTGAACCTCATGAATCAATTGAAATAATCAACATGATATTCAGGACATAGAAATGTTTTTTGAAGAAATAAATGTAGCATTGCTCTAATTTATAGATAGACCACTCCATCCATGGGGAACAAAGTGGTAGGAGAAGAGTTATGCTCAGAATGTGTTTGGCAATTTCACAACAACATTTTACTAAAGGGCCTATTGGAAATGGATTACACCATATGAAATATAACTTTCCCATCTCTTTTAAAAATGGAATTTATAGTATCAATTTACTGAAAATTTTCAAATCTCGGAATCAAACACAGATATGGGGCATTATTAAGTTAGAATTTTAAATAGAAAACTTAACGCATGAGATACCAGTGAAAAACAATAAGTTTTCTCCTAGAATTATTCAAAGGTGGACAAAGAAATCTCAACAGTTAATTAAGGGAATCACATATGCACTGAAAGAAATAGTCCTTAAAAAAAAAGAAAAAAAGAGAGATGATGATGAAAGGAAGAAAATCATGTCATACATGTGGGAGGGAGACCATTAACATTATCAGCAAACTATATATGGGCTAATTAAAATTAACTATAACCAACAATTTCTAGTAATTAAGCAGAGCCCCAACACTTCAGAGGGCTTGGATAAATCAAAAGACTCAATCAATGCAACTCTAGAGGAAAGAAACCAATGTAATCAGAACATATTGATCATGGTTGATCTATATTGCTCAATTTTTTTCATAAGATCATCCCCGTTGGGATTCCAACATGACACAACTCAAATATCCTATTTGCATCGTCTGCCATAAATATACGCCTTGTGAATGGATCATCCCAAATGTTGCATTCCAACTTGGTTATTATAGCCTCCAAGATACATTTTACGTGACAGATGTTGGAATCAGGTATGTGTGCAATGTGTATATGTTATGTGTACAATAGCTAACAACCCTTAAGGGCTATAAATTCACAACGAGAACCACCTAAAGTTTGCACAAAACATCGAACAACATACAATAATTAGTGTTCAACCCAAAACTGCAATGATTGCAGACCCAAAATCACACAAGAATATCACATAATCCAAAAGTTAAGGGAATTCTTCACTACAACAAACACTACCAGGACGCCACCCCCTGGAGAGATATTATGTTAGATAGAAGACATACATACAGGTCTTTCTTATATTAGCGCAGTGTATTCAGCGATGAAGACCTGCAGTGGATTCAGCTATGAAGAACGCTACTAGAAAGACAACCATTGGAGAAGCATGAACAGATCAAAGAATTAGTACCTGAAAGTGACGACTTTGACTTCGCTGTGTAGCTTGATATAGGACCGAACTGAGCGCTTGATACAGAAAGAATTGAAGGGAAAATTGAAGTTGAAGCTGAAAACATTCACGTGTGGAAGTTTCAAGCTGAGCAGTCCAGCATTGATTGTGGTAGGTGGCTCTTGGTCGTGGAGTGGGGGTGGCGGATAGGAGAGGAGCGGCGCAGAGGGAGAGAAGTGGCGGAGGTAGGGGCGCGGGTTCCACCAGAGTTTGTTGCCATCGCCGTCCGTTCGGGATGTGTTGCCATCGCGATTAGCAGTTGGAGTTGGGCGGGGTCCACCTCCTACTCGGAAAGGCGTGGGGGTCGCCAGAGGGGCTTGTCCCAGAGTTGTCCCATCACACTCGGTTTCATCGAATAAAAGACACTTCCAATTTTTTGGATCTTTTATTCAATATTCTTAAATGATCGTTTTGGCAGATGTGCTCTGAATCGCGTAAAGCTTATTTTTTATAGTTTTTTTTTCCAAAACGTCATTAATAATGCTTTATTTTATGGCCAGTTAACCATTCCATTAGCAAAAGTTTCCCATCACTCTCTGGCACAGGTCTTCAAAAATTATGAGTGTGCTTGCCCTGAAATAGTCTCTCACACTAAACAAGCTGGTGACGACTGCTTTTACTTTTGCTAAAAAACAACCCGTTGAAGAAGCTACCCAGTGATTAACAGGTCGAGTTCCACGCGTTGCCTATCTACAGTCCACTTGGTACCCTTAATACCTCAAATAGCCCCGTAAACACGATAGTGTGCCCCTCGCCTCGCGGACCGCAAGTATGTACTGACGGTGTCCTCATTCCAGGGATACGGTGTGTCAACAAGGCCACTTTCAGCAGCACCCCGCTCGACGATCAACCCCTTTCGATCTTTACGGTGAACAAGTTGCTCGAGCCGAAAGAGGTCTTCACCATGTCTCTGACACCCTCACCCTCACCCTCGTAGGCCCTCGCTCCTAATGTTGACTCACCAATCCACGCCCATCTCCTCGCCCCCGACTCCAGCTGGACCTAGCGAAAGCCCCATTTCTAAGTGCCCCTCTGCTTCTGAATCTAGCAGCACTTCGTTCGCCTCTCTGCCAGTGTCTGTCATGGATTGTTGGCCTTCTTGGTTGAGAGCGTTAGGGTTTTAGTTTTCATGTTATAGGAAATGTAGCGTCGCTACAGTGAGTCAATCCTGCAGAGCGTCGCTACGAATAAGAGAACTGTGCCGCCTAGGTTGATTAGATTAGCAATTGCTCCTGTTGTTACTGTTCTCAGGTTGGTTGATGTTACTGATTATTATTTCATTTATATTTGGAAATAATTGTAAACATAACGGTGTTTGTAGCGTTTAGATGACAGAGATATTATCGTGTTGGGCAGTGGGGCTGCTGATAGAGATATTATCGTGTTGAGAGCAAGCCTATGGAGGGTTTTATCTGTTTTCCATCTCAATTGAATTGCAATCTAATCGATTATTTTTCTCTGAAACACCGCAGCATTTGGCATTGGAAATGTGAACAACAACAATTTCCCTTCGGCGCTGGAGGAACTTCGGGTGCTTATAAGACATGTCCATTTCGTTTCCATTGATTTGGAGATGATGGGGTCACCAGCGCACCCTGGCGGGAGAATTTTGAATTCAGCGCATTCAATGTACGATACTCAAAGACCAAGGAAGGATTTTGTAAATAATTTTGTCGTTACGAAGCTTGGAGTGTGTCCCTTTCGCTTTCGCAATGCCAATGATCAATTCCTTGATCACCAATAAGATATTTTGCACAAAATTTCAAGGATGCCCTGATTTTGCATGGCCCCCAAAAAAATTACCTTAAAACTACTACTAATTTGTTACAATTTGCAAATTAAAGGTTTACACAAATGGACAAGTATAACCTTTTCAGTTCATGCTTCGAGGCTAATAGCTTTACTAAAAATGACCATTTGTTCTAGTTACTAGCAAACTTGTTAGCATTTGCTCATCAAATGGTAGCAACATTCCAAATCTGAGTCACATTATGTTTTTATTTTAAAAAGATTAAAAAGAAATAGTAATTTTGCTTCTTTTGACAATAGGTTTGTTAAGTATCTATGGTGTTTTGTAATATGTTAGTGTGGAATGAGTTATTCTTGTTATTAAAAATTTGTGTTTCGACATTGAAATGAAAATGATTTATAGTATGTTTTCATGTTTTCTAGGTCAACTTCTGTGTTTTTTCTTGACTCTAAGTCAATTATTACTCTTATCTAGATTGTTGTTTGAATTGAATATCCTAAGTTAAACCAGGTTTCATATTTTGAGACTAGGAGTCTTTCAACAAGAGTTGGCATACATGTTCTACATAAATTGTATTTTTCCAATTTCTTGTCGAAGTCCCCCTCTCTAAGAGATTGAGCCAAAATGTTTAAACATACAAATTATTTAGTGGAAATGTTTCCCTAGATTGGGTAGGGATTTTGTTGGAAGTATAGTTCAACAAGATTGATAGACACTTTAATCATGAAAATTTTCCCTTAGGGCCTTTGGATTTATTTTAAGATGACTTAGATAGCTAGAATTTTCAAAAAATGAGTGGATAAGAGGGGAGCTTTGCCTTGCTGGGAGTAAATGGACTCAACTGAAAAGTTGAGTTTGTCTTCTTTTGTTGTGAGTTTTAGAATATTCTAGCTGGGACATGGAGATAATGTGTTTTTTTCATGGATTTGTGTGTTAATGGGGCATAAATATGAGAAGTGTTATAGAAGAATACTATGTTACTGTGAACATGAGCTTCAGAAGTAACAAAGTACTTTTGCTATTTTCAGAAGTAACAAAAAAATATCTCCCATGTTGCCTCTTTGAGCTCACTTCTCTGTTGATTCTCAATCCGTACAATTGATCAGATCTGGCTTGGGGGCATGAGAAACGTTGAAGAAAACTTTAGATCAGACGAGCATAAAATGCGCTTATCCGATCTCTGTAAGAATCCTCATATGAAATAGTTGCACATTGACTGTAGGAAAGAAGTAAGCATTCCTGAGCAAGTAATGGGATTTTGTGTGGAAATGAGAACCCTCTGATTGAACATGAGAAAGTTGGAAGCTCTCGCAAAAGGCATGAGAGGCATGGAAAATGTGGAGATACTTCAGCTCTCTGCTCGGGATCTGCAACAACTTCCAACTTGGATTTCTCACTTTAAAAATATCAGGTGGCTTGAATTATCGCCTTGCCAAAATAGTGAACAGCTTCCCCCACTGGAGAGGATGCCCTAATTGCAGTGCCTGCAAATTGAATAGTGCTCCAAACTGATAGAATTTGTTCCAACTTTAGATCTGCAAATGCCTTTCCAGCTCTAGAGGTGTTGTGGTTAGTGGGATTGGATAAACTCAAAAAAATACCAGCATTGGAGTCGGGGTCGATGGCTAGGCTTCGCGTGTTGAAAATTATTCGATGTGATACTATTAGGAGGTTACCTGAGGGGATCGACAAGATTACCAATTTGTGGATTTCAGATTTAATTTGTTCTAGTGAATTGATAAGGAGTCACGTGACATCGCATGCAAATACAAAAACATATGAAAGTTAGCAGAGGATTTGTCGTCTCCCTCAACACGTTCATATTCACATGCATTCTTGTGCACAAATTGCATCTATAGATTTCATCCCACTAGAAGTCACTAACCATTTCAACGAAACTCTAGAGAACTCTCTTCAATAATCCATATAATTGGTTTCGTAATATCGCTTTCAAAATTCCAAAAAATACCATTGGATTCGGTGGGAATAAATGTGAAAGTTATGTGGGTTGACCTTTTGCATTGAAATATCCTAAGATTTCTTACCACCAAAGCCCCACTTGTTCGAAATCGCATAGTAGACATAAGACAACTAAGGCATTGGGCGCTTAGCTTAATGTCTAATTGAAGCCATTGTACTTCAATTTAAATTCAATATGTTTTTTTAAAACTAAAAATACTAGATGATGGATCATGCAGTGCTCTGTTTATAGATGACTTTCGATGTTCTTTTGCACCTCTTGGTGCAATTGCTAGTTTATGTTGATGAGAAAAATACATGGATGTAGAATTTAATGCAGGTTTCATTTCTCCCACTAAGCTTCACTTGGGTGAATATTATTTCCTGGGCTATATTATAAGAAATGTCGTTGGGCAGTATATGTTTATTTTTAGATTTAAATTAGTTTGAATTTAATCGTGGACATACTGTCTAACCTCATTTATTATTTTATAGCCTAGGAAACATGCGTGGTTCTTGACTTGTCCTCCGGTTTTACTAATTTTGTGCAGTATTCTTCTAGGTTTGAGCGGGCTAGGGTTTCTCCCTAAGACTTTTGGTTAATTTCTTTGGTCTGCACAAATTTTCTTGACTCTGTAAGAGTTGTATGAGATATAAAGATGGCTTTGAAATTGATTGGGTCGAGACATATTCATTTCATTTTGGTAGAGATGTATTGATTCATGATATTTATGTGGAATATAGTTTATCTAATGGGAAATTAAATCAGCTTAGATTTATTTTAACTTTGGATATACTAAGTTTGTAGACTAATCAAATCTCTTTTCACTCTAAAAAAAAATTTGTATCTCAAGACATTAGCACCTCTGTAGATTTGATAGATTAGAATTAAAATAGATCTAAGCTGGTCTATCTTTGAATGGAAGCTATAATGTAAGATACATTGAAATATGTGTTTATGTAAATTTATTCAGTTTGTTAAATTTTTCATTATTTTGTTTTTAATTTTCATTTTTTCTAATTTTTTTTAGTTAATTTTATTGAAAATTTGATAATTTATTTATAAAATAACAAGTTTGAACTATATAATTTATATAATTCATTATTTTTAACTTTCAAATGAGTTGAATCTATTTATATATTAGAAACTGCAGTTAAAATAAGAATTACCGTTTTAAATAGATTTAAATAAAATCAGGAATGACCATATAGTCTGAAATGTATTAACCACCATGTAGCTAGTCCGAACCATGTTTTAGCCGTAGTTAGTTATTGTTTTTGTTATTGTTTTCTTGATGTTGTAATGTCCAGGGTAAGTGGAAAACTCACTAAAACATAAAGAAGATTGTTACAAAAGTGACAACAATCGAATATCAGTGTATACATGTTTAACTTTCATATAAATTTAGAATGTTGGGAATACATAATATTTTTCACGTCTATTCTTTATGGGATAAATATGATGGTCTAAACTGAGACGGTAATAACATGATGAAAATTTTGAATATATGCAACGAAAATGTCATTTATTGCGGGACAATGAATTTTATATGGGAAGATTACTAGAAAGCCACCGAAAACTTGCACTGAAAGCCAACGTCATTAAAATTTCAATTTCAATCCATCATAGAAACGAAAGAGTGAGATATACATCTTGTATGCAACATACCGAATAATTTGAAAGTTACAAGTCATTTTAAGATGCAAGTGTGGAAGGCGTCCAAAGCCTTGTTTATGAGCTACATCATTTTTAAGCAATCTACTGAAATCTCTCTCCAACTTCCACAAGTATGAAGGAAAATATGTTTTCTCCTTTTATTCCGTGGGCTTATCATCTTTGAAATTCTGTAAATAGCTGTTACATACCGATAGTCATTAAAATATTAATATTTTAATGTTGACAATTTTTGAAGCTATGACAGTAGTGTCGGTGGGCAATGTAAAAATAATTTAGAAACTGTTGAATGGTGTATATCACTAAGAATATTATCATATTAAATCAATCATATATATTTAAAATGGAAATAAATCATGTGTATATCTATTAAAATCTCATAAATTAGGTTTGTGAACTAGATTTGGGTTATGGTGTTTTATCATTTGATTTTTATGTTCACAATTGATACAATTTTTCAATTTTTTTTACTGAAATTGAGATTTATTTTTAGTTGTAGTAAAATTGTAAGTTTTATTAGTTTAGAAGGTAGTTTTACATGCATAAATGGATTCAATGTTATGAGGAAAAAAAATAGACATTTCTATTGTGCAAATTGTATGTTTCAAAAATAAAAATTAATCAAAAAGATATACCATAAAAACCAAAATACAAAATAACTAACTCAACCATATAAATTAAATGATTGGTAAACTTCCATAGACATCAAAGTACTTATGTGATAATACATATAACATTACCAAGATTAAGAAAAATTCATAAAAATTAACTAAATTATAAGTTTATTTTAAATTATATATATTTTCTTGTGGCTTGAGTATGGCCAATCTAGGAGCATCTAAGCCATCAAAATTAAAATTAACTAAAAAGATATACCATAAAACCAAAATATAAAATAACTGAACACCATATAAATTAGATGGTTGGTAAACTTCCATAAACATCAAAGTACTTATGTCATAATACATATAAGATTAAAAAAATTCATAAAAATTAACTAAATTATAACTTTATTCTAAATTATTATTATTATTATATTTTTGTTTGCTAGTTTATGTGAGTCTCACTACAAAATTAGATGGTTGGCAAACTTGCATAGACATCAAAATACTTATGTCATAATACATATGAGATTATAAAAAATTATAAAAAATAACTAGATTATTATTATTATTATTATTTTGCTAATTTATATGAATTAGATTGCAGGACTAATTTGTGGCTAGCATCTAGTTGTTAAATCACACTGTTCTATGTCCAATGTGTTATCTTAAATTGTTGTTATTAGTAATATTATAAAAAAATTATTACATGAGTTAAACATATAGATATTTAAAAAAACATAAGTAACAAGACTCTTAACCATAGAGATTCGTGCCTATTTTACCATGAATATTTTTAATCCGTAAATAGACTTTATTACAATACAATATGCCAATATCATGTGTTACTAAAACCACCTACCTATGCAAAAAAAAAAAACAAGAATATGACATGTACATCTCCATATAATATTTTTTTAGTTTACCAATTTAACTAAAAAAAAATAACAAAAATCATAACTACTTTTAAAAAAACTTATCCTTTTATATGTAACATTAAAAATATTTCTTAAAATTTTATTATCCAACCAATAATTATTAATAATTCAACCAATAATTATTAATAATTAGATTAAAATTAAGAAAATAACATACAATAACTACTTCTTTCAAACTGCCCATGTGGTGTATAGCAGTCGGACTTAATGATTCATTATACCTTCACTTACAAAGTCTATGACATTAATCAACACAACTTAATCCTGAAGTTGTGACCATTATATATATCTAACTATTAATTTAATTACAATTAAAAACAAAAACTCATACATATAGCCACAGTTAATCCTATAGTCATACTTTGATTTTTTTTTTTTAATGTGTGAACCACCTGTTTGCCACTTATGATCTTGCTATACTTCGCATTCATAGCGCACCTAAAATTTGAGTAAATGATTTAATTCATCAGTGCAATTTAGCACAAATCGTGTTATGGTACTTATGAGGGTCTCGGAATATCCGCCCACATGATGGAACTGCATTTAAAGTTTACAACTATTTAGATGGTACACCGTAGATCTGTTTAACCTAGATCCAATGGTGGCGGTGAAATTAGGGTTCTGAGGTGTTGACCTCACCTCGATAATCATTTTCTTTTGGCTTTCGGCCATTTCGTCACAGCTCTTCGGAGCAAGAACTTCCAGCTTCCGTCTCGGCCCTCTGCGGGAGGTAACCCTTATCCATTTTCATGGTCGCTCTACAGAGAGGTCTGTTGCTTCTGTATTACATCCTGTTCATGAATTCTTTCACATGGAACTGGTTCCGCAATCACCAAATGGTAAGCACCTTCTGGCTCTGCACACTTTATCGAGTTTTGTTTACTGTAACAAGTATGGTCCACCATAGTTGCTTTTCTACAGGGTTGATACATTGTTTTATTTTATTTTTTCTAATTCTCATCAAACTAACACCCAACCCTTCTCGCGTCGGCATTGAATGAATAAGGTTATAGTGAGCCAATCTCGACCCTTTTGGGATCAGTTTCTGTGTATTCGAGTTGCTTTAGCTATGGAAATGAAGGTTGGAAGAAGGTAACACAATTTTCATTCTAATGTCAATTTTTAGGTTTCCTTTGTTTTCTTTTTCTCATCTTTACTTACCCATAAATCCATATGGTGTCGTTGCAGGCTAGCGCAACCCAACCATCTCGGAAAGAATAATAAGAGGTAGGTTATAACTGTATTTAATTTTCTCTAAGGTTTTCTTCTCGTTAAATATAGTTATGGCAAACATTATTTAACTTGTCTATCTTTTATTGGCAGGAAAAATCTTTGGAAGAAAATTGCTGGAAGAATGGGTCCCTGGGTCAAGTTCATTCCACCATCGCTAAATTATCTTCCTCTCATATTTAACAGGTACCTTTCTTTGTATTTTGGCTTGGAAAATCTAAACTCCCGGATTGGAAGCTTAAACCTTCACGAAATCTACATTGCTCAGGTTCCTATAGACTTGTACTAGCATACGGCTTTGCCTATTGAAGCAAGCAATCTTCATTTATAGCTCCATAGGGTCTATATTGGTTCAAAATGTTCTACAGTGTGGCTTGACCACCAAATTTGTCTCGGTTATAACTGTTTAAATAGTTCATACTTTGAATGGCAATATGGTACTATTGAAGTTCTGAAGAATTCCTCGACTATGCGTCTTTAAATTTTTGTTCTTGTTTAAGCTAAACTGTATGAACAGTTACCTTTCAGTGTTATTTTATATATAGAATTTTTGGCAACAATGATATCATTTCTACGGTATTTTCTTTATATTATTTGCAATGATATTTGCCTTGATTTCCATTATAATAAAGTTATTCTTTCTAGATTTAATGTAAAAGGCTTCAAACAGTTTTATTCTTTATACTTAGCAGAGTATCGACATTTTCTATTCTTTTTACTTTTCTAGAATGTAGATTTACTGGATGTATTTATTTCTTTAGGAATGTTTAATATATGTTTAACGTCTATCCTGATAACAGGAACAGATATATATTTCATAGCTTATATAATGTTTATTACACAGCTTTTGTCCTTGTCTGCAAATCTATGTCTTACAACTTTTATTAGCTTAATTATTTATCTACAGTTTTCAATGTTATAACTATGAATATAATTTTAGGAGTCGACCGGACTGACTGATTCTTTTCTAGTTTATGTATAGTTATGAGGTCGGAACAAACATCTAGTATTCTGGAACCTCTGAGTTCTGGAATCGGACAAGTTTCCCTATCGAATCACATTCAAGTTTTTTTTTTTTTTTTTCCTCCGTTTCTAGTTTTTCGTTGAGTTTGTCTCACTGTACATTATCTACTGATTTGTCATGAACATTTCATTGTTTTCTATCTAATATACTGCACCCTTCATCATTATGGTTTAAAAGGAATCACTTTCTGGACACTTAATTTAATATAATGACTGACTGAGATTTTAAAATAAACATACTACAACATACATATTTTGTCCATTCTACTATACTGAAAATCTTTACTATGTACATAATTAAATTAACAATTTACATAGTAATTTTTTTTTCTTTCTTTCATAACTGTAGATTTTTCCATAATTTTTTCTTATACAAACATTTGACCAGAGTATTTTTCCTGAAATAACAGTATCATTCTACTTCATTTACTTATCCAATTTTTTAGTAGAATCTACTTATCTGTGATTGACTGTGATTGTTCGCCCTACCGTGGATGAGGCGATTACATCCTCAACCCCCCCCCATGCTCCAATCCTGAGCCAAGTAGGAAGAAACAGTGCTCAGAAGAGATCTCAGGACTCCGGTCCAATCCACCTTCCAGAAAGAATAGGATAGCTGAGAGTATTGCCACTGGTTTCTACCAGCTCGGGAAATTCATGCTCTCTCTCCTTTATTTACTTCACAACACACAAGTCAGAACCCCTCTTCCTCACAGGGATGTTGCTTTATCCACAGAGGAAGAGTAACTGAATAAAATATTTCCATTCAACTACTTCTCAGTTGGAATAAATATTTTTACTATCAATCTTTCACTATATGGAACAAATTCCATAAAAAATTAATTTAATCAAATTAAATTTCTGTTCACAATGTATTATTTTCAAAATAATAACAAGAAATGTCTTAAAGTCTTAATAAATAACTTAACCAACAATTTAGCAATTAAGACGGTAGTTACACTATGTCTGCAAGGTCACCGGTTCGAAACCCGTGGGTTTAGGATTAGTCTAAACTACCAAAAAAAAATTCTTCTTTCAAACTTATTAAACTACACCATGTTTTCATATATATAACTTTTTATGGAAAATAAAACTTATTTATGTAATAGTATACTGTAAAATTGGGTTGGATCTCTGCATCCCATTTATCAACGGCTAAGGTTTAGCTAGCCATCGTTAAACCCTGTTTCAATTCAATTGCAGCCGCATTCAAACTGTGTGCTAATCTGTGCACAAGCTTCTGATGGATTAAATCATGCATGCCATTACAAGAAAATCAAGATTGGGAAATACAAGAAAAGAGTACACATTGAAACAGGGTGGCAGAAAATCTACATAAATAATATACCACCATTCTCTATTAATAATATATTGAGAGGTTGTGGTCAACTGGGGTTATCTTGGGTAGTTGGGCAGAATGGTTGTTATCTCTCCCACCTAGGTTAAATCTCGTGCATTCATATAAATTCACCACCTAACACAAGCCCTAAATAGAGGGTTGGGAGAAACTCAACAAGTATAACATACACTCATCTCCATCTCCACTGTCAAAAACCTAATCATCACACTGGTATGTGAAAGTAACAACTCTGAGCAGAATATAACCACAATACTGGTACAAACAAGGACTCAATGGTCACACTCACATGATACTAAGGAATCCAAGCATAAAATAGAGTACAATTATGTTAGCACACAGAGACTTGCAAGTTGCAAATGATCAGATACAAAGTTTATAGACAAACTAAACCCTTCACTCAACATATATTTGGCTCAAGTCCTACCCCAAACCCAATCAGTCTTGCCCTTGTCGTGAATCTTCCCATGAATAATAACATACCCTCAACTTCATCAACACCAAACATATACAACACAGTAAGCTATTTGAGCAAAAAGCTAAATGGGTAGAGTCTTATAGAGTTTGTAGAAAATATGATTAGAAGTAGAGTATTCTAATCTTCTGAACCTTTGTTATATCCAATGACCATTTAGGGGCATCTATCATATCTGCTAGTAGGGACTCCTAATCTTTTGAACATTTTTTATCTTGAATTAACTTTTAGGGAAATATACCATACTAATATTTGATTATGTAAAATCTATGTGCCTTGTCTTTGATCAATCCTATGAAATCAAAGAACCCACAGAAAATACTTTAATGGAAGCATGAAATTTTTTTCCTGTAGGCGCTGGAAAATGATTTTCCAGCGCCTACAGGAAAAAAAAGTTTATATGCATATCAAATATCCAGTTACCAGAATCCAATTACTAAAGAAAAAAACGTGGATGCCTACTTGTCTTATTGATTTGACATTATTGGGATGCTTACCTATCACATGGCATAAATCATCTGTTTTTTTTCTTTAGCAATTGGATTTTGGTAACTAGATATTTGATATGCATATAAAAAAAATTCCTACAGGAAAAAAAAAATTAAATGCATATCAAATATATAGTTACCAGAATCCAATTACATTTAAACAAAAATTTATAGGCATCCAATTAGTGAAACAAAAAACAGATTACATATTCCATGTGATTGAAATTTTGTATACAGTGGATTATTAGCTCTGGATTTACACTAATTATAATTATCCTTATTAAGAATATATTTCTCTATTTCGAAATGTTTTATTTAATTATATTTGTGTATTTTTAGAGATAATCAATCTCTTTAAAAAAATAGAAAACAAAACACAAAGCTATTTAATTAAAGAATTAGAAAAAAATATAAATGTCGTACAAAATAAAAGGATGATTAGCAATAGGGTTAATATGACATGCACAAAAATCAAACCAAATTAATGGAGAATATTACACATACAAGTGACATTGAACAAACTCTGCATCAAAACTCTCCATTGACAATAAAAGCTCTACTACATCTCATAATTTGTAGAAACATCAGTAAACCTGATATAAGTCATGTAGGATTAGGAACTAATAATTGGAGATTTCTTACCTCTGAAATAAAAATATCTTCATTTAAGTTTCATAATCAAGTTGAACCTCATGAATCAATTGAAATAATCAACATGATATTCAGGACATAGAAATATTTGTTGAAGAAATAAATGTAGCATTGCTCTAATTTATAGATGGACCACTCCATCCATGGGGAACAAAGTGGTAGGAGAAGAGTTTTACTCAGAATGTGTTTGGAAATTTCACAACAACATTTTACTAAAGGGCCTATTGGAAATGGATTACACCATATGAAATATAACTTGCCCATCTCTTTTAAAAATGGAATTTATAGTATCAATTTACTGAAAATTTTCAAATCTCGGAATCAAACACAGATATGGGGCATTATTAAGTTAGAATTTTAAATAGAAAAATTAACGCATGAGATACCAGTGAAAAACAATAAGTTTTCTCCTAGAATTCTTCAAAGGTGGACAAAAAATTCTCAACAATTAAATAAGGGAATCACATATGCACTGAAAGAAATAGTCCTTAAAAAAAGAAAAAAGAGAAGATGATGAAAGGAAGAAAATCATGTCATACATGTGGGAGGGAGACCATTAACATTATCATCAAACTATATATGGGCTAATTAAAATTAACTATAACCAACAATTTTTAGTAATTAAGCAGAGCCCCAACACTTCAGAGGGCTTGGATAAATCAAAAGACTCAATCAATGCAACTCTAGAGGAAAGAAACCAATGTAATCAGAACATATTGATCATGGTTGATCTATATTGCTCAATTTTTTTCATAAGATCATCCCCGTTGGGATTCCAACATGACACAACTCAAATATCCTATTTGCATCGTCTGCCATAAATATACGCCTTATGAATGGATCATCCCAAATGTTACATTCCAACTTGGTTATTATAGCCTCCAAGATACATTTTATGTGATAGATGTTGGAATCGGGTATGTGTGCACTGTGTATATGTTATGTGTACAACAGCTAACAACCCTTAAGGGCTATAAATTCACAACGAGAACCACCTCAAGTTTGCACAAAACATCGAACAACATACAATAATTAGTGTTCAACCCAAAACTGCAATGATTGGAGATCCAAAATCACACAAGAATATCACATAATCCAAAAGCTAAGGGAATTCTGCACTATAACAAACACTACCAGGACGCCACCCCCTGGAGAGATATTATGTTAGATAGAAGACATACATACAGGTCTTTCTTATATTAACACAGTGTATTCAGTGATGAAGAACCTGTAGTGGATTTAGCTATGAAGAACGCTACTAGAAAGACAACCATTGGAGAAGCATGAACATATCAAAGAATTAGTACCTGAAAGTGACGAATTTGACTTCGCTGTGTAGCTTGATAAAGGACCGAACTGAGCACTTGATACAGGAAGAACTGAAGGGAAAACTGAAGCTGAAGCTGAAAACATTCACGTGTGGAAGTTTCACACTGAGCGGTTCAGCATTGATTGTGGTAGGTGGCTCTTGGTTGTGGAGTAGCATCGTGGGGGTGGCGGATAGGAGAGGAGCGGCGCAGAGGGAGAGAGGTGGCGGAAGTAGGGGCGCGGGTTCCACCGGAGTTTGTTTCCATCGCCATCCGTTGGGGATGTGTTGCCATCGCAATCAGCCATCGGAGTTGGGCGGGGTCCACCTCCTACTCGGAAAGGCATGGGGGTCGCTGGAGGGGCTTGTCCCAGAGCTGTCCCATCACACTCTGTTTCATCGAATAAAAGACACTTCCAATTTTTTGGATCTTTTATTTAGTGTTTAACATTCAATATTCTTAAATGATCGTTTTGGCAAATGTGCTCTGAATCGCGTAAAGCTTATATTTGACAGTTTTTTTTTCCAAAACGTCATTAATAATGCTTTATTTTATGGTCAGTTAACCATTCCATTAGCAGAAGTTTCCCATCACTCTCTGGCACAGATGTTCAAAAATTATGAGTGTGCTTGCCTTGAAATAGTCTCTCACACAAAACAAGCTGGTGATGACTGCTTTTACTTTTTCTAAAAAACAACCCGCTGAAGAAGCTACCCAGTGATTAACAGGTCGAGTTCCACGCGTTGCCTATCTACAGTCCACTTGGTACCCTTAATACCACAAATAGCCCCGTAAACACGATGGTGAGCCCCTCGCCTCGCGGGCCGCAAATATGTACTGACGGTTTCCTCATTCAAGGGATACGGTGTGTCAACAAGGCCACTTTCAGCAGCACCCCACTCGACGATCAACCCCTTTCGATCTTTACGGTGAACAAGTTGCTCAAGCCGAAAGAGGTCTTCACCATGTCTCTGACATCTTCACCCTCACCCTCGTAGGCCCTCGCTCCTAATGTTCACCAATCCATGCCCATCTCCTCGCCCTCGACTCCAGCTGGACCTAGCGAAAGCCCCATTTCTAAGTGCCCCTCTGCTTTTGAATCTAGCAGCACTTCGTTCGCCTCTCTGCCACTATTTGTCATGGATTGTTGGCCTTCTTGGTTGAGAGCATTAGGGTTTTAGTTTTCATGTTATAGGAAATGTAGCGTCGCTATAGTGAGTCAATCCTGCAGAGCGTCGCTACGAATAAGAGAACTGTGCCACCTAGGTTGATTAGATTAGCAATTTCTCCTGTTGTTACTGTTCTCAGGTTGGTTGATGGTTACTGATTATTATTTCATTTATATTTTGAAATAATTGTAAACATAACGGTGTTTGTAGCGTTTAGATGACAGAGATATTATCGTGTTGGGCAGTGGGGCTGCTGATAGAGATATTATCGTGTTGAGAGCAAGCCTCTGGAGGGTTTTATCTATTTTCCATCTCAATTGAATTGCAATCTAATCGATTATTTTTGTCTAAAACACCGCAGCATTTGGCATTGGCAATGTGAACAACAACAATTTCCCTTCGGAGCTGGAGGAACTTCAGGTGCTTATAAGAGATGCCCATTTCGTTTCCATTGATTTGGAGATGATGGGGTCACCAGCGCACCCTGGCGGGATAATTTTGAATTCAGCGCATTCAATGTACGATACTCAAAGCCCAAGGAAGGATTTTGTAAAGAATTTTGTCGTTACGAAGCTTGGAGTGTGCCCCTTTCACTTTCACAATCCCAGTGATCAATTCCTTGATCACCAATAAGATATTTTGCACAAAATTTCAAGGATGCCCTGATTTTTGCATGGCCCCCAAAAAATTTACCTTCAAGCTACTACAAATTTGTTACAATTTGCAAATTAAAGGTTTACACAAATGGACAAGTATAACGTTTTCAGTTCATGCTTCCAGGCTAATAGCTTTACTAAAAATGGCCAGTTGTTCTAGTTACTAGCAAACTTGTTAGCATTTGCTCATCAAATGGTAGCAACATTCCAAATCTGAGTCACATTATGTTTTTATTTTAAAAAGATTAAAAAGAAACATTGATTTTGCTTCTTTGACAATAGGTTTGTTTAGTATCTATGGTGTTTTGTAATATGTTAGTGTGTTTTGAAATATGTTAGTGTGGAATGAGTTATTCTTGTTATTAAAAATTTGTGTTTCGACATTGAAATGAAAATGATTTATAGTATGTTTTCATGTTTTCTGGGTAAACTTCTGTGTTTTTTCTTGACTCTAAGTCAACCATTACTCTTATCTAGATTGTTGTTTGAATTGAATATCCTAAGTTAAACCAAGTTTCATATTTTGAGACTAGGAGTCTTTCAACAAGAATTGGCATACATGTTCTACATGAATTTTATTTTTCCAATTTCTTGTCGAAGTCCCCCTCTCTAGAAGATTGAGCCAAAATGTTTAAACTTACAAATTATTTAGTGGAAATGTTTCCCTAGATTGGGTAGGGATTTTGTTGGAAGTATAGTTCAACAAGATTGATAGACACTTTAATCATGAAAATTTTCCCTTAGGGCTTTTGGATTTATTTTAAGATGACTTAGATGGCTAGAATTTTCAAAAAATTAGTGGATAAGAGGGGAGCTTTACCTTGCTGGGAATAAATAGACTCAAGTGAAAAGTTGAGTTTGTCTTCTTTTGTTGTGAGTTTTAGAATATTCTAGCTAGGAAATGGAGAGAATGTGTTGTTTTCATGGATTTGTGTGTGTTAATGGGGCATAAATACGAGAAATGTTATAGAAGAATACTATGTTACCGTGAACATGAGCTTCAGAAGTAACAAAGTACTTTTGCTATTTTCAGAAGTAACAGAAAAATATCTCCCATGTTGCCTCTTTGAGCTCACTTCTCTGTTGATTCTCAATCCATACAATTGATCAGATCTGGCTTGGGGGCATGAGAAACGTTGAAGAAAACTCGAGATCAGACGAGCATAAAATGCGCTTATCCGATCTCTGTAAGAATCCTCATATGAAATAGTTTCACATTGACTGTAGGAAAGAAGTAAGCGTTCCTGAGCAAGTAATGGGATTTTTTGTGGAAATGAGAACCCTCTTATTGAACATGAGAAAGTTGGAAGCTCTCGCAAAAGGCATGAGAGGCATGGAAAATTTGGAGATACTTCAGCTTTCTGCTCGGGATCTGCAACAACTTCCAACTTGGATTTCTCACTTTAAAAATATCAGGTGGCTTGAATTATCGCCTTGCCAAAATAGTGAACAACTTCCCTCGCTGGAGAGGATGCCCTAATTGCAGCGCTTGCAAATTGAACATTGCTCCAAACTGAAAGAATTTGTTCCAAATTTAGATCCGCAAATGCCTTTCCGGCTCTAGAGGTGTTGTGGTTAGTGGGACTGGATAAAATCGAAAAACTACCAACAATGGAGTCGGGGTCGATGGCTAGGCTTTGCGTGTTGAAAATTATTCGATGTGATACTATTAGGAGGTTACCAGAGGGGATCGACAAGATTACCAGTTTGTGGATTTCGGATTTAAGTTGTTCTAGTGAATTGATAAGGAGTCACAGGACATCGCATGCAGATACAAAAACATATGAAAGTTAGCAGAGGATTTGTTGTCTCCCTCAACATGTTCATATTCACACACATTCTTGTGCACAAATTGCATCTATAGATTTCATCCCACTAGAAGTCACTAACCATTTCAACGAAACTTTAGAGAACTGTCTTCAATAATCCATATAATTGGTTTCGTAATATCACTTTCAAAATGCCAAAAAATACCACTGGATTCAGTGGGAATAAATGTGAAAGTTATGTGGGTTGACCTTTTGCATTGAAATATCCTAAGATTTATTACCACCAAAGCCCCACTTGTTCGAAATCGCATAGTAGACATAAGAAAACTAAGGCATTGGGCACTTAGATTAATGTCTAATTGAAGCCATTGTACTTCAATTTAAATTCAATATGTTTTTTTAAAACTAAAAATACTAGATGATGGATCATGCAGTGCTATGCTTACAGATGACTTTCGGTGTTCTTTTGCACCTCTTGGTGCAATTGCTAGTTTATGTTGATGAGAAAAATACATGCATGTAGAATTTAATGCAGGTTTCATTTCTCCCACTAAGCTTCACTTGGGTGAATATTATTTCCTGGGCTATATTATAAGAAATGTCGTTGGGTAGTATATGTTTATTTTTAGATTTAAATTAGTTTAAATTTAATCGTGGACATACTGTCTAACCTCATTTATTATTCTATAGCCTAGGAAATATGCATGGTTCTTCACTTTTCCTCTGGTTTTACTAATTTTTGTGCAGTATTCTTCCAGGTTTGAGCGGGCTAGGGATTCTCCCTAAGACTTTTGGTTAATTTCTTTGGTCTGCAGAAATTTTCTTGACTCTGTAAGAGTTGTATGAGATATAAAGATGGCTTTGAAATTGATTGGGTTGAGAGGTATTCATTTTAGTTTGGTAGAGATGTATTGATTCATGATATTTATGTGGAATATAGTTTATCTAATGGGAAATTAAATCAACTTAGATTTATTTTAACTTTGGATATACTAATTTTGTAGACTAATCAAATCTCTTTTCACTCTAAAAAAAAATTGCATCTCAAGACATTAGCACCTCTGTAGATTTGATAGATTAGAATTAAAATAGATTTAAGCTGGTCTATCTTTGAATGGAAGCTATAATGTAGAATACATTGAAATATGTGTTTATGTAAATTTATTCAGTTTGTTAAATTTTTCATTATTTTTTTTTAATTTTCATTTTTTCTATTTTTTTTTAGTTAATTTTATTGAAAATTTGATAGTTTATTTATAAAATAACAAATTTGAACTATATAATTTATATAATTCATTATTTTTAACTTTTAAATGAGTTGAATCTATTTATATATTAGAAACTGCAATTAAAATAAGAATTACCGTTTTAAATAGATTTAAATAAAATCAGGAATGACCATATAGTCTGAAATGTATTAACTACCATGTAGCTAGTCCGAACCATGTTTTAGCCGTAGTTAGTTATTGTTTTTGGTATTGTTTTCTTGATGTTGTAATGACCAGGGTAAGTGGAAAACTCACTAAAACATAAAGAAGATTGTTACAAAAGTGACAACAATCGAATATCAGTGTATACATGTTTAACTTTCATATAAATTTAGAATGTTGGGAATGCATGTAATATTTTTTACATCTATTCTTTATGGGATAAATATGATGGTCTAAACTGAGACGGTAATAAAATGATGAAAATTTTGAATATATGCAACGAAAATGTCATTTATTGCGGGACAATGAATTTTATATGGGAAGATTACTAGAAAGCCACCGAAAACTTGCACTGAAAGCCAACGTCATTAAAATTTCAATTTCAATCCATCATATCAACGAAGGAGTGAGATATACATCTTGTACGCAACATACCGAATAATTTGAAAGTTACAAGTCATTTTAAGATGCAAGTGTAGAAGGCGTCCAAAGCCTTGTTTATGAGCTACATCATTTTTAAGCAATCTACTGAAATCTCTCTCCAACTTCCACAAGTATGAAGGAAAATATGTTTTCTCCTTTTATTCCGTGGGCTTATCATCTTTGCAATTCTGTAAATAGCTGTTAAATACCGATAGTCATTAAAATATTAATAGTTTAATGTTGACAATTTTTGAAGCTATGACAGTAGTGTCGGTGGGCAATCTAAAAATAATTTAGAAATTGTTGAATTGTGTATATCACTAAGAATATTATCATATTAAATCAATCATATATATTTAAAATGGAAATAAATCATGTGTATCTCTATTAAAATCTCATAAATTAGGTTTGTGAACTAGATTTGGGTTATGGTGTTTTATCATTTGATTTTTATGCTCACAATTGATACAAATTTTCAATTTTTTTTTACTGAAATTGAGATTTATTTTTAGTTTTAGTAAAATTGTAAGTTTTCTTAGTTTAGAAGGTAGTCTTACATGCAGAAATGGATTCAATGTTATGAGGAAAAAAAATAGACATTTCTGTTGTGCAAATTGTATATTTTCAAAAATAAAAATTAATAAAAAAGATATACCATAAAAACCAAAATACAAAATAACTAACCTAACCATATAAATTAAATGATTGGTAAACTTCCATAAACATCAAAGTACTTATGTGATAATATATATAACATTACCAAGATTAAGAAAAATTCATAAAAATTAACTAAATTATAAGTTTATTTTAAATTATATATATTTTCTTGTGGCTTGAGTATGGTCAATCTAGGAGCATCTAAGCCATCAAAATTAAAATTAACTAAAAAGATATACCATAAAACCAAAATATAAAATAACTGAACACCATATAAATCAGATGGTTGGTAAACTTCCATAAACATCAAAGTACTTATGTCATAATACATATAAGATTAAAAAAATTCATAAAAAATAACTAAATTATAACTTTATTCTAAATTATTATTATTATTATATTTTTGTTTGCTAGTTTATGTGAGTCTCACTACAAAATTAGATGGCTGGCAAACTTGCATAGACATCAAAATACTTATGTCATAATACATATGAGATTATAAAAGATTATAAAAAATAACTAGATTATTATTATTATTATTTTGCTAATTTATATGAATTAGATTGCAGGACTAACTTGTGGCTAGCATCTAGTTGTTAAATCACACTATTCTATGTCCAATGTGTTATTTTAAATTGTTGTTATTAGTAATATTATAAAAAAATTATTACATGAGTTAAACATATAGATATTTAAAAAAACATAAGTAACAAGACTCTTAACCATAGAGATTCGTGCCTATTTTACCATGAATATTTTTAATCGGTAAATAGACTTTATTACAATACAATATGCCAATATCATGTGTTACTAAAACCACCTACCTATGCAAAAAAAAAAAAACAAGAATATGACATGTACATCTCCATATAATATTTTTTTAGTTTACCAATTTAATTAAAAAAAATAACAAAAATCATAACTACTTTTAAAAAAACTTATGCTTTTATATGTAACATTAAAAATATTTCTTAAAATTTTATTATCCAACCAATAATTATTAATAATTCAACCAATAATTATTAATAATTAAATTAAAATTAAGAAAATAACACACAATAAATACTTCTTTCAAACTTCCCATGTGGTGTATAATAGTATGTGACGAGGTGCATTGTTAAGGCACTCCGTCACACTTAATGATTCATTATACCTTCACTTACAAAGTATATGACATAAATCAACACAACTTAATCCTGAAGTTGTGACCATTATATATATCTAACTATTAATTTAATTACAATTAAAAACAAAAACACATGCATATAGCCACAGTTAATCCTATAGTCATACTTTGATTTTTTTTATTTATTTTTTATGTGTGAACCACCTGTTTGCCACTTATGATACTGCTATACTTCGCATTCATAGTGCACCTAAAATTTGGGTAAATGATTTAATTCATCAGCACAGTTTGGCACAAATCGTGTTATGGTACTTACGAGGGTCTCGGAATATCTGCCCACATGATGGAACTGCATTTAAAGTTTACAACTGTTTAGATGGTACACCGTAGATCTGTTTAACCTAGATCCAATGGTGGCGGTGAAATTAGGGTTCTGAGGTGTTGACCTCACCTCGATAATCATTTTCTTTTGGCTTTCAGCCATTCCGTCACAGCTCTTCGGAGCAAGAACTTCCAGCGTCCGTCTCGGCCCTCTGCGGGAGGTAACCCTTATCCATTTTCATGGTCGCTCAACAGAGAGGTATGTTGCTTCTGTATTACATCCTGTTCATGACTTCTTTCACATGGAACTAGTTCCGCAATCACCAAATGGTAAACACCTTCTGGCTCTGCACACTTTATCGAGTTTTGTTTACTGTAACAAGTATGGTCCACCATAGTTTATTTTCTACAGGGTTGATACATTGTTTTATTTTATTTTTTCTAATTCTCATCAAACTAACACCCAACCCTTCTCGTGTTTGCGTTGAATGAATAAGGTTATAGTGAGCCAATCTCGACCCTTTTGGGATTCGTTTCTGCGTATTCGAGCTGCTTCAGCTACAGAAATGAAGGTTGGAAGAAGGTAACACAATTTTCATTCTAATGTCAATTTTGAGGTTTCCTTTGTTTTCTTTTTCTCACCGCTACTTACCCATAAATCCGTATGGTGTCGTTGCAGGCTAGCGCAACCCAACCATTTCAGAAAGAATAATAAGAGGTAGGTTATAACTGTATTTACTTTTCTCTAAGGTTTTCTTCTCATTAAATATAGTTATGGAAAATATTATTTAACTTGTCTATCTTTTATTGGAAGGAAAAATCTTTGGAAGAAAACTACTGGAAGAATGGGTCCCTGGGTCAAGTTCATTCCACCATTGCTAAATTATCTTCCTCTCATATTTAACAGGTAACTTTCTTTGTATTTTGGCTTGGAAAATCTGAACTCCCGGATTGGAAGCTTAGACCTTCACGAAATCTACATTGCTTAGGTTCCTGTAGACTTGTACTAGCATACAACTTTTCCTATTGAAGCAAGCAATCTTCATTTATAGTTCCATAGGGTTTATATTGGTTCAAAATGTTCTACAGTGTGGCTTGACCACCAAATTTGTCTCGGTTATAACTGTTTAAATAGTTCATACTTTGAATGGCAATATGGTACTATTGAAGTTCTGAAGAATTCCTCGACTCTGCGTCTTTAAATTTTTGTTCTTGTTTAAGCTAAACTGTATGAACAGTTACCTTTCAGTGTTATTTTATATACAAAATTTTTGGCAACAATGATATCATTTCTACGGTATTTTCTTTATATTATTTTCCTTTATTTTTATTATAATAAAGTTATTCTTTCTAGATTTAATGTAAAAGGCTTCAAACAGTTTTATTCTTTATACTTAGCAGAGTATCGACATTTTCTATTCTTTTTACTTTTCTAGAATGTAGATTTACTGGATGTATTTATTTCTTTAGGAATGTTTAATATATGTTTAACGTCTATCCTGATAACATGAACATATATATATTTAATAGCTTATATAATGTTTATTACACAGCTTTTTTCCTTGTCTGCAAATCTATGTCTTACAACCTTTATTAGCTTAATGATTTATCTACAGTTTTCAATGCTATAACTATGAATATAATTTGAGTAGTCAACCGGACCGACTGATTCTTTTCTAGTCTGTGTATAGTTATGAGGTCGGAACAAACATCCAGTATTCCGGAACCTCTGAGTTCTAGAATCACACAAGTTTCCCTACCGAATCACATTCAAGTTTTTTTTTTCTCTGTTTCTAGTTTTTTGTCGAGTTTGTCTCATTGTACATTATCTATTGATTTGTCATGAACATTTCGTTGTTCTCTATCTAATATACCACACCCTTCATCATTATGGTTTAAAAGGAATCACCTTTTGGACACTTAATTTAATATAATGACTGACTGTGATTTTAAAATAAACATACTACAGCATACATATTTTGTCTGTTCTACTATACTGAAAATATTTACTGTGTACATAATAATTAAATTAACAATTTACATAGTAACTTTTTTTTCTTTCTTTCATAACTGTAGATTCTTCCATAATTCTTTCTTATACAAACATTTGACCAGAGTCTATTTTTCCTGAAATAACAGTATCATTCTACTTCATTTACTTATCCAATTTTCCAGTAGAATCTACTTATCTGTGATTGACTGTGATTGTTCGCCCTACCGTGGATGAGGCAATTACGTCCTCAACACCCCCCCCCCCCCCATGCTCCAATCTTGAGCTAAGTAGGAAGAAACAGTGCTCAGAAGAGAGCTCAGGACGCCAGTCCAATTCACCTTCCAGAAAGAATAGGATAACTGAGAGTATTGCCACCGGTTTCTGCCATCTCGGGAAATTCATGCTCTCTCTCCTTTCTTTACTTCATAGCACACAAGTCAGAACCCCTCTTCCTCACAGGGATGTTGCTTTATCCACAAAGGAAGAGTAACTGAATAAACTATTTCCATTCAACTACTTCTCAGTTGGAATAAATATTTTTACTATCAATATTTCACTATATGGAACAAATTTCATAAAAAATTAATTTAATCAAATTAAATTTTTGTTCACAATGTATTATTTTCAAAATAATAACAAGAAATGTCTTAAAGTCTTAATAGATAACTTAACCAACAATTTAGCAATTAAGACAGTGGTTACACTCTGTCTACAAGGTCACCGGTTTGAAACCCGTGGGTTTAGGATTAGTCTAAACTACAAAAAAAAAAAATTTCTTCTTTCAACCTTATTAAACTACACCATGTTTTCATATATTTAACTTTTTATGGCAAATAAAACTTAGTTATGTAATAGTATACTGTAAAATTGGGTTGGATCTCTGCGTCTCATTTATCAACGGCTAAGGTTTAGCTAGCCATCGTCAAACCCTATTTCAATTTGATTGCAGCCGCATTCAAACTGTGTGCTAATCTATGCACAAGCTTCTGATGGATTAAATCGTGCATGCCATTACATTCTCTTGTGGTTAGAATCCATCACTTTTGCCTCCTGTTCGAGATAAGTGCCATCGTTATTCGCTACTAGTGTAGGTACACATCCCTCAAATTTGATTGTGGTATAGCCTACGTGCTTATGGCCTTTGGGAGGGTTTTAGGGGGACTCTGTCATGTTGGACTGACACTTTGAAGTGGGATCTACCAACCACTCCTCCATGGAACCTATGAAGAAATTTGAATGTCAATATTTATCATGTTCAAGTTTGCTTTTCCAAATCATGAATGGTTGATTTATTGTTTAATGGATAGTCCATGTAGATCATTTCCTAGAGAATTTTTAAGGGATATCAAGTGGGTGTTGCGTTTGATGTGAGGTTCAATTCATGTATAGTAAGTGCATCAAAGAAAAACAAATTTGTGAAGAAGGTCGAATCAAACTTTTCTTTGGACTTGAGGTTCTTTTCAACAAAAAAGAATGTGGTAATTTTGAAGGAAAGAGGGTTATTGGGAAATTTTACTAGCCTCTAGCCAAGTTATGAAGTTGTTGAAGATTGGGTTCTTGACAATTAGGAAAAACATGAATCCAAGAACATTTACTATTGTGGAAATGGTTTCTACACATTTCTTTTTTAAAACAATGAAGACAGAGACTAGATCTGTAAGTCGAGTTCATATTTCATGTGTACCATTTCTCACTCATTAGTCTTTGGAAATTAATCCCATGATGAAAGTTTCATCTTCACATGTGTGGATGAGATTCCCATTTATCACCCTTCTTTGTTAGGGTGAATACATTTTTAAGTTGTTAGGAGATAAACTTGGTTGATTTATTACCAGTGATATGGAACATGGAAAAAAAATTTCGCTGGCAAGAACTTGTGTCGAAATGGATTTCTCGAAAGTTCTCCGTGAGGTGATAGAGCTAAATCTAAATGGCTCACTCATCTCAAGGCTCTAGATTTTGAACATATTCCTTTTAAGTGTAATATGTGTCATGAGTTGGACACTGTGAAAAGCTATCCAAAAGCTTCAACTTCTCGAATGTCTCCAAATCCATTGCCTCCTCTAAAAGAAGAGCATGGAGAAAATACCCAAGGATTAAATCTAGTTAAAAGGAAACATAAGAAGCTTAGAAGTAAAAAGAAACAAAAATGTAAGGATGAATATATGCATCAACCCCTTTCTAAAAATAGTTTTGAAGTTCTAAATACTGTTGATCAGTGGTTGTCATTGATGTCAACCCAAGCAGCACCAGGGGCTACCACGATCTTGCATGTGAATTTTGACCTACCAAATTACTATATTCTGAGTCAAGGAAATTTTTTATGGTTTCTACTTGTTGAGATGTTTCCGTTGATATATAGCACACCACATAATTCTTCACGGTTTGAGAGATATTCATGTTTGAAGTTAGTAACCCTAGTTAGTGGGCTAAAACCTCATGGGGTTGTGGCATGAGACTAATAATTGGTTGTGGTCATTGAACAATCAATAATTAATAATTTTTAAGCTCCTAAAAAGTAAAATCTCTCCCATGTTCACTTGTTGAAGTCTCTCTCAACCTAAGCATTTATATAAATTGTGATCCTCATATCCTCCTCATATAGGGATTTCACTACTTGAAATAGGTCATCGTGGAATTTTCGATATAATTTTTTTTCTATGAAGGTTCAGAAGTTGAAGTTTTTATGAGGTGAAGTCGAAATCCTGAGGAAGCTCATGTAAAATTTTCAGATCATGGTGCACAATATTTTCAGAGATATGATATGTGGAAGTTAGGCTTTTTGCAAGCTCCTGAACTTCATCTCAAAGACGTGACGTTGGGAAAATTATCATAACTCTCTCTCTGAGTATCAGATTGGAATTTTGTAAAAAGTGACGGACAGTAGACAGAATTTAGTTCTATGTGTATCAATTTCAGAGCCGAATGAGGAAACAATAACACGTGGCATGCCGTACAAGTTCTCTCTATTGAACTAGTCCATAATTAGGTCGTTGTGAGAGAATGGGCATAACTTTGTCTTGAAGAATCCAAATTGGGTCAGACCTATGGCATTGGAAAGAAGACTCAGAGGAATACTAGAGGACTGAAAATCAGATATTGGGGATCTAAAATAACAGAGATACACCAGATTCAATATCGAGATCCTAGAAGACAAGAAAAATCTAAATCATTTGTTGTTAACTAATGCTATGGAAGATTATTAATAATACTAATTGAAAGGAATACTGATTCACCCCCCCCCCCCGCCCCCCCCTCAATATTTTCAACAAATAATCCATAGAAATAAGTTGAGAATCTTGTTTCCCAAGCGGATTTGACATCACCAACAAAGAATAAACAGGTGAACCAAGATCAAGATTCAAGATTCTCCAAAGAAAAGTCCCATGGTAGAAAATTTCTCTACAAAGGTTTCTCGTGCATTGAAAGTTGAAGAAGATAGTAAGGTATTTGAGAATAAATTAAAATCCTCATCCTCCTCCCCTTCATATTCAAAGATGCTTCAAAATAAAAATCCCCCCCCATCAAGAAGAAATAAATATCATAGTAGAAATAAATATGGTCTTAAGATCTATCATGTATCTCGCAGGCCAAGCGATGACCCATGTTCTAGCAGTTTATGTTTTATTTTTGTGTTTTCTCGTGTAATAAATTTATTAAAATTTACTCTTACTTCCAAGAAGTAGTAATAAGAAACATTTTAAGATTTTGTTTTGGACATTTTCCCCCTATTCTTATTGAGAGGAGGTTGGATTTTAGCCTTTTTAGAATTTAGTAATGAAATACTATTAAAATACCCAAGGATCAAATTGCAAATCTAAATGATCCTTCTACCAAGAGATCACATGATGAAGAACGAAGAGAAAACACACTTCATTACTTGAGAAACTGAGTTGTCCATGAACCAAGTTTATAGGAACAATATAGGGTTCTAGCTATAGCTAGAAGATAATACTAATGACTCAACAAATAACGATAAGCCTAACAAAACAGTTGATAATTTCATTACATAAACTTATGAGTTTCAAGACTCTTTTATTAGAACTCTAACACCTCCCTATAAGCGAAATGTAGGGATGAAAATAAAGAAAAATGAACCCAAAGAATGGGTCTTAGCAACTAGGCCTTTTTAGGTTTTAATGTCGGGTTGCTTGTGTTATAGGATCTATACATCCAGATTTGGTCAGAGTGTTGAGCCATCTCGTTCCTCACGTGGCATCTTCTAGGTAAGCCCTCTAATTTACAGTTAATGTGTATGGTCGATTTAGCTGTGGACTATGCCATGTGTAACTTTAGCCCCACCCCCGCCACTTGTTGCAGGGTTTTGGGGTTCTCCGGTGCTGTAATGTTTAATCAATGATGTGAGCTCTAGTCTAAGGGTTTTTCATTCTTAAAGAATTTTTGAGGCTCGGCCTCAATCAACAGTTCTGTTCAAGTTTCAAATTCTCTATATTTGTTTAATGGGACTGAGACGGAATTTGACCCTTAGACATGGTTCATTATTTGAGTAATCTACTATTTAAAATTGTTCTCAAACCTATCTATTGAACAAGCTTCTCTCTTTATCAGAAGCCGAGGCACTGTATTAAATTTTCTTGAGAGAATATAGATTTATTTGACTAAGTATTATATATAGTAATTCCAGTTTCTGGTTTTTTCCACCATACATTTTCTCGTTGCAAACTACGCTTTTCCCATGCGAGATTTTTCTGTTATTTGTTAATATTTTAAGGAATTTTCCTCATAAAAATGAAATTTTTCTGATGTGCATATTTTCTAGATTTAATGTTTGTACTCTTTCTTTTTATCTCTGGTTTCACAGACTTACTTTCGTCGTTTAAATTTAGAATTCTAGTTTTCACTGCAATTTCACTATTTAAATCCCTAGTTAGTTTTAATGTAGAGATCAGTATTCCCTTTGTCAGGGTGTTCAGGGGACATGGACCCCAGACATGTTCCCACAAGATTGGGTGCTAGACCGATGGCCTTTGACTTACATTATTTCCAGACCCCTATAAACGCATGGGACTTTTCTTGGTTTATGTTTCTGTTAGTAGTGTATATATTTACTGTAGATAGAACTCTTATAATTTAATGGATGAAGAGCATTTATTAGTACATTTATTTGGTTCCAAACTTTAGTTTCTAGATATTCATACTAGTCTTGCTTGTTATCACATTTCAGAGAATATATATATCCATTCCTAGTATTCTATTCTAGTCTACCAACATGGAAGAGGATAAATTCCTGTATCATTCATTCTAACAAAACTGTATGATTTCAATCAAAATTTTTAACTAAGCATAAAACATTTCCATCTAATAAATATTCTCAACCTGTAAAACAAAAACTTAAATACTTATCTTAGTGTAATATTCCAGTAAAATTATGGTCCTCCCAACCTTGAGCGAGGAAAACACGTCCTCCGCTCCCCCCGTGCTCCTCACTAGGGCCTTAGGTAATTCACTAAGACAGTAGAAGATAGGCCTCAAGATCTAAATCCAGTCTATACTTCTCTTGGGTTTTTCTTGAGCTCCATTGGTTTCCTTACTAGCTCTGGACAACTCATTGTAATAGACTGTTTCTTAACCCCAACATTCTCTCTGCACAGAACCCCTTCCCATTCTTAGGATTTTCCTTTTATCCTTCTAGGGAGATAAATGTCAGAATTGTCTCTACCTTTTTACCCTTTGTTCTTGGAATCAATTACTTTCTTTTAATCTAGACAATTTATTAATTATCTTAAAAAAATAACTCAAGTATTGTTAACGAATAATCTTATTCGTTAATTAATTAAAATGTGTCATAACAAGTCTATCAACCATAATTTAAATTAAAACAGGGCGTTACAACATGATTCAAACACTACTACTGCAAGATTTCTTAAATTTTTTTGCTTGGATTTTGGCCACTTTTGGCCGTCCGGGCAATTCCTCCACCTCATTAGACAACTCCAAAATTTATTGAGAACTTAAACCACAAAAACTCAGAGATCTACCCTTATAAGTCACTCTCTCACGCCTCTTTATAAGTTGAAACTCATATCAATCTATTGATATATTTGTATAAATATAACTCACACATATATATTTTGAGTGAGTCTAAAAGAGCATGTGTTTCCTCGTAAGAAGTTATAAATTTAAAAATAGAGGGGTACACTATGTATGCTTTCTTAAACTTTGGAGTCAAATCATTTGGGTCATTTGTCCCACAAACAAAAAGATCTCATACATAGACTTTAAAATTAGATAATATAATTACATATACATAATTAAATAATATTTAATCAAAATAATATTTAATATTTTAGGTGAAGATAAAGGAAATACAAATACACACTGCTGAAAACTCCATATAATCAAATATGTTGTCACATAAGCTAAGTGTTTGAAATGATTGTAATAAAAAATTAAATGAAAATGAAACAACCTAAGGTAAGTGTTTTAAATTATGGAAATAAAAAATTAAATCAAAATAAAATTATATAATACACTTAAAAATTTATATTTCATAAATATTGATTTTCTTTTATTTAAAATGTATTTTTTTAAATATTATTTAATCTAAAAAATCAATATGTATAATGTAATTAAACAACATAGTAGGTAGTCTTTATCTCTTAATTCAAATATAACTAAATTAAAGTAAAAAAAATGAATTCAAGTTAGTGTTAAGATTTATAATAAGGTCAATTTAGGTTTTACTAATTGGTAAATTGAAGTATTTTGTTAAATTGTAATGATGTATTGTTTGCACTAACAACTTTGTTGCTAATTTGATTTGTTGAAATATGAATTCATCCACCAGGATAAGTACATTATGATTTAATATAACTTTCTAGTGCATATTCCATTGTCTTCTTTAGATGTGAGAAAATAGATGTATAACTTAATACCCAAAAACATTTGGCATGAGTGAAAGTTCACCCCATAAAAACTACCAATAAAGTATTTTAGATGGCCTTGTCAACATGCACATGATGGATGTAGTTTCATTAATAGAGGATAGATTAATATGTTTGACAAAAAACACTATTAATTTGTTTTTTAAAATTTGATTTGACTTTTAGATTTATGAAAATTTCTACTTTTATATATTTAATTTATGATAATAAAAGGAAAACAAAAATATTATTACAAAGTTTGTTATATAGTATTATTAATTAAAATATTTTTAATTTTAGTAATTTAAAAAAAATGTTATATATAAAAAATATAGCATATTAAAAAATGTATAGTTTTAACATTTTAGGAATTACAAAAATATGATATATAAATAATATGTTGTAATTAGAGAATGTAATTTTTACACCTTAAAAACTAGAAAACTATTTAATTGCACTAAATTGAATATGTTGGAGTTGAGATTGAGATTTTGATATTTTAAATTAGTTGCAATAAAACTTTACATTGTTTGGAATTTAATTTAGTTTTATCACGATGTATTTACTCAAATTTTTTTTTTTTGTAAATTTAGTAGTGCCTCTCTATTTTCTATTCATTTCATAAAACCAAAATGCAAGTTACATCAAATATACAACTTTGACCTCTTGTCTCTTGGTTGTCTTAAAGAGTTATAGACCATCCAAAACTTAAAAAGTTTAAAGCGGACCCTTCCTATTTTTAAGGGTCTATTAGCTCTTTAAGGGTTTATTAGAGAATTTAACATACACAAACATATAGAAAGATTAAATGCTACATGTATTGCAAAAAAGCAGAAATTTAGAGAAATCAATCCTCAAAAGACTCAATGGGTGTAGGGTCTTTGACACTCGATCTGGACATGTCAACCTGATGCATATTTTGCAGTTGTCTATCAATACCTCTGAGATGGGCATTTTGGGGGTGCTCTTGTAAATGGATCTCTTAGATATTTCTGTGAATTTCCGCTAGGATTGAGTCTTCTTGCGGGTGCCCCCAATCTCTTGGACTGTAACAATTGCCTTCACCAATAAACATTTCAGGGTCCAATAAAAGCAAGGATTTGACATGGTTGAGTATGTCATCCAAGTAAAAATTCTCCATTATTTCTTCGCCAGACTTCCTCCTATTCTGGCTTTAGCCTTCCATATTATATCAATCACTAAATTAATTAAACAAAGAGTGTGATATAAAATGTCATCACCCCACTTATTGTCAGTTATTTAATATTTAATCGATCTAGTATTAAATTAAAACAATTAGCATGGATATTTGCAAAACGTAGAATTAACCTTTCTTGAAAAAATTAGTCTTGAACCTAAATCAAGGTTATCATATTACCTATTGTGGCAGAAAAAGATTCACGAGACAAGTTACATTGCTATGAGACTTTTTTGGGGCAGTAGTTCAACCTCCAACTGGTGAGGGATGAGAGTGAAAGAGTGAAGAGAATAAGATTATACAAAAATAAAAAGTCAATTATGTACAACTTTGAAGGAAACTATACATGTGTGTTTTTTTGGGGCGATGTTAAGTATGTCTATGTTAAGGAGAGTGTTTGAAAAGACATAGTTTATTTCCTGCGTTATTTAAGCATAAATGTGTGGAGCCAGTAAATGTTAAAATTAAAGCAATTTATTTCTTAGGCTATTTAAGCATAAATGTGTGGAGCCAGTAAATGTTAAAATTAAAGCAGTTTATTTCTTAGGCTATTTAAGCATAAATGTGTGAAGATAGTAAATGTTTACTATAAAATTAAAGTAGTTTATTTGTTTAAGTTATTTAAGCATGGGTCGGCGCCACCCTTACAACGAAGCAGCAACCCTTCGAATCTCTCCAGCTAACGCTCACATGCCAATGGCGTTGATCGTGGGAAATTATTTATGGCGTTGATAGTGGAAAATTATTTTTTATTTTGTTTAGTTTAATTGAATCGAGTTGTCTGATCGTGGGAAATTATTTATGGCGTTGATAGTGGAAAATTATTTTTTATTTTGTTTAGTTTAATTGAATCTAGTTATTTTTAATGTGATTTTTTAAAAGTTGTTTTTGGTATATTTTTGATTGATTTTCTTTTAAATTAAAAAAAAAAAAATATTATTAATTATAAATTAATAAATAACTTTACACAATTCAAAATTAAAATATTAAATCCATATATACCATAAAAATAAATAAATTATATAACACAAATCAAAATTTTATCTTACTAAAAACAATTCCCAATTGAATTCCCGAACAAAAAAAATACCCCATCACGGAAACGCCAAAGCCCATAATTAGTCTGCGGAAGATACATTCCATCGACTTCTTACGGGTCAACTACGTTATATTATATTCCACATCGTCAGTAGCTGCTCCCAAAGTCAAGCTCAGTGACTTGAGAATATCTATTTTATTTTAGAACGTACGAGTTACGTTTTATTCATGCACGTGCGTGAATTAATAGATGGACAAAATACATTTTGGGAATTTATTTTTTAATTAGAATATACTGTTTTCTAATTTATTTATTTAATTTTTGATTGAGTTTTTTTATTGAATATATATATATATATATATATATATATTTTTTTTTTGGGGAATTTATTTTTTAATTAGAATATACTGTTTTCTAATTTATTTATTTAATTTTTGATTGAGTTTTTTTATTGAATATATATATATATATATATATATATATATATATATATATATATATATTTTAAAATGACTGGCACTTTTACTATGTGGTTTTAGTGGTATTTAAGTGATTAAAAATTACTTAAATATTGTATTTGATTTGAGTCACACTAACTCTTAACATGACACTTGGTTTGAGTCATAATAATCCTTAAATAGAAGGAGTTTTGTGTTTTTAGCTAAGTTATGTGAGTGTTAAGATTATTAATACACATGAGTGTTTAGCATGGTTATATTTTGCTCAAAAAGTTTCTAACTAGTGACATGAGTTTATACCATGAAATATCTTAACTAGAAACCTATCACCATATGCTCCATCCCATAAGCTAAATTTAAGTTTTTTTTACATGAATTAATTTCTTTTTCTTTTTAAATTAATAATAAAATCTTCCATAAAATTATGATTTTATCTTTTTAAAATATATAAATAAATTTAATGTTTTATAAAATTATTTCATATACCAATTTCATATTTCAAATTTGTAATTATAACAATTTTTTATTTAAAAAAAAGAAAGAAATAAGCTTGTACAAAAAAGATCCTGTATTTTAAATCCAACAATGTCCAATCAAATTAAACACCAAAACAAAATATAATAACATATACTAATTTAGTTATTATATTATTATTTGGTATCATAAATATAATTTAATATTATATTAATATAAAGAAATTAAAATCACCTTAATCATTTTGGCATTTCATTTTGGGAAAAATATTCTATTGTTAAATTTAACCTTTAAATCCATATTAATAGTTTATAAATTAAGAACCAATAACAAGATTATCCGTCTCTAACTTTCTCTCTAACTTTGTCCATTTGCAAAAAATGTTTCCCACTTATTAAATAGATTGGCTTTGTCAAGAAAACCGCTCTTTACCTTATCCTAGAAGATGATAACATGACCTCAACATATTTAATAGACAACCATTAATACACTTCTAAGTCATTGTTATAATATTTAAGACTCCAAAATAATTTATTAAACCATTTTAAACGTCATGAAATTTATATCGATTTAAAAATATATATATATATTTTTCAATTATTAATTTAACAAATTTAACCAATCATTACAGATGTGATTTCAATTCCACTGGTGCTAATTAAAAAAGTCAGTGAGAAATCCTAATTAAAAATAGAAGTGGAAAGGAATCCTAATTAAAGAAGTGGATGTGTACAACCACTGTTCCAACCTATCGGAACGAAATTTATATCGATTTAAAAAAATATATGATGCGTATCACAACCAGTGTTCCAGCCTATCAGAACGAAATTTATATCGATTTAAAAATATATATATTTTTTCAATTATTTAATTTAACAAATCATTAGAGATGTGATTTCATATCCACTAGTGCTAATTAAAAAAGTTGAGGAATCCTAATTAAATAAGTGAAGGTGTAACGTAGACAAATGATGCGTATCACAACCAATGGTCGAGCCTAAGAAAATCAGAACCAATGTTTCAAGGTACTAAGTTTCAGTATAAATGTAGGAAACAAAATTCAAAGCAATGGGAAATAAGATCTTGAATTCGATAATCAATCAAATTGTTATTATATATATATATATATATATATATATATATATATAACAATTTGATTGATTATCGAATATATATATATATATATATATATATATCATAACAATTTGATTGATTATCGAATTCAAAATATATATATATATATATATATATATATATATATATTATTTTTTAAAGTTAAATTTTACAAATCTTGTAAATTATTTTTGTTAAATTTAAAATAATATGAGTTTGACCAAAGCTCAACACATTATCTATTGCTCTGAGGAAAATATAATAATAATAATAATAATGGCCATTAATTTTTATATTTTTTTTTCTGTTAATATTTTTTTTCTCATTCTAATTTCACATATATTAAACAAGTTGTTTTTAATACTATTTTTTGGAAAAAAAATTGATTTATTTTTCAGAATAATTTGTGGGAGAGATTCATTGAAATCACAACTTTGATGGGTAAGCTCTACACAATCGAAATGCCCTAAAGATTTTCAAAGTGCTGAAACAATAAATGTAGACAAAAAACCAGTTTAAATAACACAATTCAAGTAAATAAGAGTCTAAGACACAAGTAAATAAGAGTCTAAGTAAGTGTTGGCAACAATATAATTTTTGTTGAATTATTTTGATATAAATATATAATTTTGAAAGAGAATAATAACATATATATTATAAAAAAGAAAATAATAATTTATGAAAGAAAATTATAATGTATATATAATATATTGTAAAACCAAAATATAGATGAAATAATTTCATATCTTTTAATGGCATTGTTGTCTATTGAGGCTACAAATTTACTTGGAAGTTATTTTTAGCAAGTCATTTTTTTAATTATCAAAAAATATAATCATAAGAGTGTTTGAATCATTTTTTTATGGTGGAAATGAACTCAACACCATTAAAAATGCTAAAGGCACTCAAAATCCTCAAGTTTCACATCTATAACCTAGATCCCCCAAATTTGTGAATTTTGACAAAAATCATGCCTAAATTTCCACTATTTTCCAGGTTAATTTGTGACCTCTTTATACTACACTTATTTTAATTTCTAGACCCAAATGAGTTACATTGGGATTATTTAAATTGAATTCAATATTTTAGTATAATTAAATTTAATTGAATAAATTTAAATATTCAAATAATATTTTTAAGTTGCAATTTTTATGGGATGATTTTGATTTTACTTTATACGAGATAAGTAGTTTAAGATTTTGTCACACATTTTGGAAGCTTTTTTGGCACACTTTTTTGGTTTAATTAGCTCAAAATTTAATAAGGATTTTTAAGAATCACAAATTTGAATTGTGAGCCTAGAGAGTGCTCTAAGGGTTTTTCATAAAGTTGAATCCATATATACAATGAAAAACAAAGTTTATAATAAAAATAAAAATTTGGCTTTTTTTTTCTAAATTCCAAAAAAACTCCAAAAGTTATAATAATATTATATAATTTAAATGATGCCAATTACCTGATATGCTAAGAAACTATAATAAGTATAACATAATTTTTTATAGCATACATGACCACTTTACTTGCACATTTCATTTGACCCAACATGCATAGGTATTTTGTCATAAAATTTAGCAAATAAAATAATTTTGGAAATGTGTGGCTCCTCAACAACTAAAATACAGTAAGAAAAGTCTCACAAAAAAGTGAGCAAGAGGATTAGGCATGAAATTTGCATGTGGAAAATTCAATGTACTAAAGTTCAGTATAAATGCACGACACAAAATTCAAAGCAATAGGCAATAAGATCTTAAATTTGATTATATATATATATATATATATATATATATATATATATATATAATTTTTAATTTAGAAAGTTAAATCTAAGAAATTTTGCTAATCAAACCCAAAATAATATGGGTTTGACCAAAAATCTAACACATTATCTAGTGTTTACGAAAGAAATAATTATTAAAAATAAATAAATTTAATTTTTTTTTTTTTAATTATGATAAAATTTATATATAGAAATAAATAAATTTAGTTGGGTTAAATTTCATTATAGTAATTGAATTTTGAAATTTTCATTTCTTTTAAAATGATTAAGGTTAGAAATTGGATAAATGTAAATGTTAAATTATTTAAATATAAAGAAATATAAATATATTTCATTTTGATATCCTTTAATTTTAATTTTATGTATTTTTACTTTTTATTTTTCTTAAATTTATTATCATTTTATTATATAGAATTTTATTAAACATTAATAACTTGTCAATTTTTTTTTTTAGTGTATTTTCTTAATATTTAAAATTATAGTTGAAATTCATATATATTTTATTTGTTAAGATTACATAATACAAAATTTAAGATAGACAAACTATTTTATGCACACAATTACTTAGTTGAGTAATTATCTCAATTTTACACAAAACTAGTAAGCAAATTTGTTGGAGGGAATATCTCAAACTAATAAGGCTCAACAATCTCTTAAGTAATAGGAAAAGACTCTCTATGTAAGGAACACACTATACATTATGATCAATTATCCCAATACATCATAATCATAATCACACCTAAGATAAATATGAGTTGTATACTCCACACTCTCCTTTAACAACTACTTGTCTTAATCTCAATAAGACTAGGTCTTTATCTACATCTTTTTTGTGATACATGATCCACCACACACTGAAGTACCTCAAATACCTCATAATTTGATAAAGTCTAACTCCAACATGGCACTTTCACCTCATGTCTCAATCATGTAGACATTGCTAAACTTTATAAGTCCATTTAAATGGAAAACTGCACTTGCCATCATTAATCAAACAACCTATTACTCTATTATACCATGAAACTAGGGCTCGTGTGAGGGAGTTGGGAGTCATACCCAAATTTGATTCCATCTTAAGTTTAGGAAAGTGGATCTTATCACATATGAGAATTGTGTTGAGGGTTACTTATCAACCAAATTGTATAAATATAAATATAACATTAAAAATATTAATGTGGTTTATATAGGTCTAACACTTCATTCAAAAAAAAAAAAAAAACTATTGCAACAAGAAGAATGTCTTACTGATGCATACATTTACATGATTAACCATGTATAAAAAAGTAATGGGTCAACTTTAAATTAAAAAGATAAAATAAAATTTGCACATCTTATTGTAAAATGGACCATTTTGTTAAATAAAATTGGTTTATATAAATGAATGTTATAAATAATAATGAGGAACTTATCATGGAGAAACTTATTAGAATTGGAATAATCTCAAATTCCTAGGAAACAGACAAAGCATATGGTGATCATATTCCCTTGAGAATCAATCTAGGCAATAAATTAAAATATTAAAATAAAATCAACATATCCTCATCCACCTTAAGTTAAAATAAGAAGCCTTCGACAATACATTTGGTATCAATATAGGAAAACTATCTTGGACACTCAATCACTTAGTTGAACAAATATCTCAACTTTACACAAAACTAAAAAGTTAACTAATTGGAGAGGATATCTCAAATCAACCAAACGCAACAACCTCCTAAAGTACATAACAAACTTTAGCTAATTATAACCAATTATCTCAACAAATCATAATCGTAATCACACTTAACACAAATACTAGTTATATACTCCAACATAAATCACTATATTAATATATACATTCAAAAATACATTTTAATGTAAAATAATTTCCCTAACAAAATTTTAATAATAATAGAAAAAAACATTAACTTATCTCAATTACCTTTTAAAATCTCAACCAGATTTTCAAATTCTAGACCATATACAATTAAAACAACAAATTACAACTCTTAAACTTTTCAACTTATCACTTCAACCATATAAATAACTTCAAACTTTAAGAACGCTTAAAATCTTTCCTAAATCTTTATCCATTGGCATGGGAACACCCACTAAACATGGAGGAGCATTAGCTTTCCATATCGATTCTTTGTATTAGCCATGCTTTTCTCCCTTTGTTATTTGTTTTGTAGTCTCCATTGGCCTTTTTAATAAATCAATATAAAAAATATAATAAAAGGGTTATACTACAAAGCAATCTATCAAATAAAAAACTCAAAATGGGGACTTGAGCTTTTCTTTTCAGTAGAAAATATTAATTTTCATTTCTACATGGGCTGGTAATATTTTTAGCATCTCATTCCAATGCTTTACAATGACTAGGGACCCAAAATATTTCTCTAGGTAGAAAACATCAATTGCAACTCTACATGCCAAGGGATCAAGTTTCAGTAGTCAATTTTTTTATCATCCCATTTTAATGCTGATAAATTGTTACAAGCATGGAATCAAGATCTCTTACTTTGACATGGAAAATTTATTATTATGATCTATTTTCAGTTAATTATGTAAATTTTATAGTATGGGTCTCTTCACTCTTAAATATAAATAAATTCAATATGCAAATTCTCTTACTCTGACATGGAAAATTTATTATTATGACTGTAATATTCGCAAATGGGAAAAGCAGGAATATAGTGCATTAAATGAAGGCAACATCAAATATTTAACACATGAAACCATGAGACCAATATGGAGCCATATTATTGATCATATATGCAGAAAATAAGTACAAAAAAATGAGGCACAAATCATAGAATGTGATCACACAAGCCTCCAATACATAAACACTCTCAAAATTGAGATGTTGCTGCTATACAAAATGTCGGAGAGGCTACTACAGTGCAGTCATATTAAGCATAACTACAGCTGGAGATCATACAATGATATAAAAATACTGATATAGGCCACAATAGACACTACACATACAGATCTGGGCTCTAGATCAGCTTTCCAATACAACCCAGGAGGGTTTCCAGAAAATGCACACAATGTGCCAATGTAAGTTGCAGCCCTAGGGCTGAAGTTAAGCTGCAACAACAGAAATGAGAAGATATGGATAAAGCTGATGTAGAAACTGTTAAACACCATGTTAAACACACACGTGGTGTATGAGAAAGATAAACACACGCACAAAAGAAACTCAACACACAATCAATGATAAGCGTGTAGCTCTCTTATTTTTCCATTATACATGATGTACATTTATAGTACAATGGTGTGACTCTTGGTTTCACATTCCAATGTCACTTGGACTCCATTGTGACTTTTCAAATTCCACACCTACCCATGGAGGATTAGGTGTTCCAACATTCCCCCACTTAATCCGAAGGGGTATGTGTGAGTCCAAGAAGAGAGTAGTAATACAAATCTGCAAGGTATACATGGCAGCACTTGGGCTGAATCAACTCTCTGAAATGTTGGAAAAAAGAGATCGTTTAAGGATGACCACCAACACTGGAACGCAATACTTGTTGCAGTTCCCAGAACTCTTCCAAAACTGGTAAGAAGCTGAAAGCTTCTGCTAAAGGAATTGTCCCTCATAAAAAAAGGGAGACCTTCAACCTAAAAGAAGGGAGGTCTACAACCTGTGATGGTTTAAGGATGACCAACAACACTGGAATGCTTGAAGCATTTCTTGGAACTCAACCAAAGCTGGCAAGAAGCTGAAGGCTTCTGCTAGAGGAAGTGTCCCTCATATATTAAAGGGAGACCTTCAACCTAAAAGAAGGGATGTCTACAACCTATGATGGTTTAAGGTTGTCCACCAACCAAAGATGATGGTTTAAGGTTGTCCACCAACCGAAGGCATGCTCACGGGCATCTGTGTCTATGGCTACATCTCTGAATTTGGAATGACAAATTGTGGCTCAAGCTCGCTTGAATTGATGTGTCTCTGGCTACAACTCTGAGCATGGAATGAGAGATTGTGGCTCAGGCTCGCTTGATCTGTCGTCGAAGCTTGTACATGACCACCATTTTCCCCCCTGTCAGGGACAAGGTGAGATGATGGCAAAAACTCAATTGCAAGTTTGCTCAATATTTGAGAACAAGTTCTGACATGTGTTTTAAACATCTTCTTGGATGTTGATGCCCATTGCCAAGAAGTGATCCATCCAAGATGAATCTTTGTTCTTGCAGGAGGCTTGTTTTTGAAGCATCTGTCTGAAGAATGAGTGTGCCAACCACAGTTATTGCATGGATGAAGATCAAAACAGTGATTTTTCATATGAACAACTCGATCACAGTGTTGGCATTTTACAATCTGTTGTTGTTTTTGTGGAGCAGGATCTGGAACAGCTGCATGTGAACTGTCATACAGAAATCTGGCACTCTGAAATATGATGGGCTTGGTGTAGTCTGGAATATGAAAGGACACATCCTTGTCATATCCAAGACCAGTTATGTGCTTGTTGTGGACAAGCTCTTCCCAAGGTCTGATGATGGGCTTGAGAAGTGCAAGCTGAGCTGCCTCATCTGCATGTAAATCTGCTATAGTACAAGGAACTGAATGGGAATCAACTGGAACTTTATTGACTTGCTGCTGATGGGAGTCTTTCACAATGTTCCGAACAGAAACAAGTTCAAAATGGTGACTCTTTTGCTGAAGCTCATCTTGTTGGAGCTGAGATTCCAACTGCAAAAACTCAATCTTTTCTTGTGCATATTGCAAACAAATTTGAATGTTACAAAGAGCATTCTTGCTCATTTTTATCACATCATCAACATTGGAATGAATGAGGTTATTCAATAACTCTAATGCCTCATTGATTTTAGCCATTTTTCAACAACTTAGGCTAAAAAATAAAGGGTGTCGGCTTCAACCGAAAATGCACCTGTTTACTATGTGATTCAATCTTCCTTTCAAACAAATACAAATGACTTCAAAGAAATTCCAACTATGAAATATCAGAGTACAAAATGTGCTCCTCAAATCATTGAGGACCTCAAGGTATAGACTTGGTTGTCTAACCGGAAAACAACAATGACTTAAATCAACAATTTTCCAAACACTTCAAATTTGCACTTCAAGTCTTGATTTCAACAATGAATGAAGAAGCAATATCAATACAATGTCAATATCTCTGCAAAAATATTTTGTAAAGATGTGTAGAAGGCCTTTAGGGTAGCTGATTTTTGTTTTTTCAAAGAGTTGTTTTCCAACAATAACAACTCGTCTTCACATGTAAATTTCTTCAAAAAATCACCCTTCTATATATGCCACAAATTATAAAATGTAAACTTCACTTTTCTTCTTTATGTGTACAACCCATTTGCTTCATATGTCATTTCCTCTTCCTCTCTCTCTGTTTACTTCCTTTCTTCCTCTCTCTGCTGTTTTTTTTTTTCTTTTAAAATGGAAGGAGGGGGAATTAATTAAAATAAAAAACTGGGATTAATAAACAATGGGAGGGAGGGATTAAAAAAAATTTAAAAGTCGAATTTAAAAGAGGAGCAATATTTTAGTAATGGGAAGTCCGAAAGGCCGTGAGGGTAAGGGGGAAGGTGGGCCGACCAAAGGCTGTGGGGAACACTGCGTGTAGGAGCGAGTGTCGACAGGGGGGGAAAAGACCACGGGGGAGTGAGGGGGTGGGTCAAACGCGTAGGGGGATGGGGTAGCGTGAGAGGGGGTGGGAAGGGTTGAGAGGGGGCTGGGGTAGAGATTAGGTGGAGCGAACAGCGAGAGGTCGGTTGTGAGGAATGGGGAGATGCAGCAGGGAGTAGTGTAGTGCGTATGGGAGTGGCGTGGGTGAGGGGTCGAGGGCAGAGATGGAGGGGATGTGGGGGGTCGATGTTTGGAGCAGGGGTTGGGTTGAAGCGACATGCAGAGGGGAGGTAAGGGAGGGGAGTAGTGGGTAGGCAGCGTATGGAAAGTTGAGAGCGTTGTCGTGGGGTTTGGGGAAGAGGCAGGGAAGGGGAGTGAAGGGTTCATAGATGAGTGTTGTGTGTTGAGAGGTGGAGGGTAGGGGGGCCGAAAGGCCGATAGGGGAATAGGGGAGAGTTGTAGAAATTAATTTTATTTATTTTTTAATTTTTTTTCATAAAAATACAGCAGAGATTGGAGAAATTGTAGAATCAGAGATTTGCAGGAAGTTGAAATAGCAAAATTTTTAAGTAGTAAAACATAGCAGCAGAGAATTGGAGCAGGATTTTCACAAAATTTTCAGCAGAAAACTTTGCAGACTTTTCCAAATGTATAGAAGAATTGGAGAATTTGCAGAATTTGCAGAAAATTTCAGTAAAAAACTCGGAAATTTTTCTAGTAAAAACCAGAAAATTCTTCAAAAACCCTTTTTAATTGTTTCCCTTCTCATTTTAAATTTTTTCTCCCTCCTTATCACTCCAGCACTCCTCCTCCCTAACCCTGTTACCCAGAGCCCCCTCCCTACCTGCTACAGCGCTCCCCTCTACGAATTACGCTCCCTATCCAACTACCCACTCCCCTTCCCACGGCCAGTTGGCCAGTAGCTCTCTTATTTTTCCATTATACATGATGTACATTTATAGTACAATGGTGTGACTCTTGATTTCACATTCCAAGGTCACTTGGACTCCATTGTGACCTTTCGCATTCCACACCTACCCATGGAGGATTAGGTGTTCCAATAGAAACCTACAACTCTTATCCAATAGATCCTCCAGATGAAAGAATGGCTCCTCTACTAAAGAAATCACCTCCCAAAACAACCACTGCAACCACCCCTGTAAATCCTCCCTAAAATAATGCAGACTTGGATTGAAACTATGTTGTAGGGAATAAATACACCTTGGCCTGATGCCATATATGTCAATAAAGCCCAATGGGCTTCTTTACAAGCCTTCCAATGGATGGAAACCTCCCTCCACTGTAAAACTAGCTTTGAAGTCGCCCAATATAAGTCTCCAATGCTGCACCCTACAACACAACACAATACTCTGTAGAAACTATGTTGATGAACAAATTTGT